>CM052810.1:5686731-5879144 GCA_028533885.1 Nasua narica | reverse complement strand
GGTACCACACTGTTGATGCTAATATTTTGCTAGCAACTGCATAATCTGAAGCAGCATCGATTCTTTTAATAAATTTGTATTGAGCGTTTATACCTTATGAAGATCCTCCATAATTTGACAAACCACAAGACATTATTTTTAGAAAATCCATCTCCCAAAGGCAAAGGTATCCCACCAAAATAAGAGTTCTGGAAGCCACTTTGCCCCACATGCCTGGATTCTTCTTTCATAGAGAGGCCCCAAGTTAGAGGCAGAACCAGCAAATGGAATTTGCATGAGTTGTAGTTGGGACTGGGAAGGCTTTTTGTCTTTCTGGGCCAGAGAATCCCTTCCTCAGTCTGGAAGCTCCAGGGAGAACTACATGGGACACTTTCTGGCCCCTTAGGCAGCTACAGAAGGGTCTAGTGGGGCCCCAGCTTAGTTAGATAAACCAGTATTACAGATCACTTAATTTTCTCTCCATTAAAAGATAGCTCTAAAAAAAAAAAAGATAGCTGTATTTACTTCAGAAGCTTCTCAGGCAGACCCTGGCTTAGCCGTATGTATTAAACATCTTCCTGCTGCTAAATCAACCCATACTTTCAAAAACAATTTAAAATATATTTGGGCAACTGCTAAGAAAATTTGAATATGAATTGAAAATTATATATAATTGGGAAACTACTGCTAATTTCATTAGCTGTGCTAGTGGCATTTTGATTATAAAAGAAAATATCTAGTTGTAGGATAGACAAGCTGAGTTGTTGAAAGATGACATATCTGGTAATTTTAGTGTTTTTCTTTTTTTTAAGATTTTTATTTATTTATTTGAGAGAGAGAGAACACAGAGGAAGAATGAGAGCTCAGGCTCCCCTCTGAGCAGAGTCCAATGTGGGGCTTGATCCCAGGACCCTGAGATCATGACCTGAGCCAAAGGCAGACACGTAACTGACTGAAACACCCGGATGCTCCAATTTTAGTTTATTTTCATATAGTTGTGTTTATACACACATGCACAAATAGATAATGCAAAAAGGAAAATATAAAAGTGTTAATGATTGTTGGATTTGATGGTAAATCAAACTCTTTAGTATGTTAGGATTTTTTTCTTAAGGAGTTATGGCAAAACAAGAAAAGAAACACAGAATTGTTTTTATAAATTAATAACAAAGTGATGGATAATGCTATCCTGTTAACCTGAAAATAAGTCTGTCAATTTTTTTAAATTAAAATATATATCATTCTTTGAAAATTTCAATTTTGTGGTTCACAGCACATATAACATATTAATATAAATAATACAGATAAAATAATACATTTTTTCTAAGAAACAGGTTTCTGTGATACTTTTCCCTCAGAATTTAAAAACTTTCAACAGTAAATAATTTCAGAAGTTATCATAGAAGAAATAAAGAGAAAAATATGCCCTACCCACCCATAAAAAATATGACTTAAATGAAAATATAAGAGAAATTCTATGTGATACGTGGCCACACACTTAACTGCAAATTGTTTGAAAGGACAGTGAGAATATAATACATCCAGATTTTGTTTTGTGTCAGGATTAGTATGTCTTTAATGTGGTTGGACAAAACGATGTTAGACACAAGAAAAACAGTAAAACTAAATTTAGGCGGAAATGGGGCTCAAGTGGAATTGGTGAAGATTTTCTTTTCAGGAATTCCAAGAGGTGACATTTTCCTTGAAGTAATCTCGTGCAACACTTTGGTGGTTTAACATACATATTAATTGGCATATTCCAAAGCTAATTCATAAGTGGAAAAAGTTATAGAGTCATTGACCTTAAGAAGTCGTGTAATTTCCAAGTGCAGCACCGTATTTGGAAGGGGGAGCGTTTCTGGGTGCGTGCACATCGTGAGGAAGTATTCTAGTTTGACGTGATCAATAGTGCATTTGGGGGAACAAGAGGAACCCAGCTGTAGGAGAGCACCACTCCTCTAGGTGCAGAGGGAGGGCTTCCTGGACAGTCTCAGCCGCCTTCCCTGCCCTCAGTGGCGCTCGGCCCCATGATTGAATTCCAACCACTTCACTTCTGTCGAAACCCTCCACAATAATCAGGTACAGGGAAACCACACTCGTGGAGGGAAGAGGAAAACGAAAAATGAAAACTTGAGTTAAGCCACCGTCATTCATTCTTAATCCCCACCTCTAAAGTTGGGCTGAAAATGCATGGGAACGCACGCTGAAAGCTAGAGGCAAGTCAAAAGACGATTGCTTTTTCCTTTTAAATTTTGAGCTGACACCTGAAACCCTTGATCGCCTGATAGAGGATAAAAAGGTAAATTCATTCTAGTTGCAGTTCACAGGCACTTTACGTGCTTTACTAGCACACTTTCCTTACAATTAGCGGACAAAACTGTAGTGAGATTAGGACCTGGGTATTTTAAGAACACGTTCGCAAGTAATTAAGAAGGGTCCTAATTTTATTACAGCGCTTATGTAAAGAGATGCTTTGTGGTATCTATTAATCTTGGTTCTTCAACTATAAGAACAGTTTTTTTGTTTGTTTTTTTGTTTGTTTGTTTTTGTTTTTGTTTTGTTTTTTTTTTTTTGGTCTCAAAGAGGTTGAGTTGAGGCATCAGCACATTCAGATTTTTATTCCATGCATTTGGAAGAATTTCAACTGTAAAGATGGCTTTGTCTAGTTTTATAGTCTTACTTCACAATAAAATAATTGATACACTTTAAACTAGAGGAAGCATGATAAAACGTAAATACTGATGTGTAATCTTCTCTTATAATTAGCTCGATTTAATTCAAGTATTGCCCTCCCTTAAAGACAGTTAGCTAATGCTATCGTCCCAATTTAGAACTGCTTACTCTACCAACTATAATGTGCATCTCAGCTGCTGCTGGGTAGGTGAATTTGATCTTCCCTCATTTGGTTAAAGCATATGGTGCCTTCCTTGTTTTGAAATAAAATAGCACTAGGTATTCCTTCCCTGCCCATTAGAGTCTTGGAAATACATGTATAATTCTGGCTTAGTTTAAGAATTTCACAAGCCGTGGTGAAATGAGTTTATTATAACCGGGTATGTTATAACTGCCCTATTTTAAAAGTGGAACTTATATTTAAGAATTATTATGCACAGTGGCAACATATTAATACTGACTTTATTAGTTCATGGATGGCTACATACAATGGGTTGTATAAAACGTTGATTTTGCTCCTGCTGACATTGTTGCCACCTTGCAGTAATGTGAGCTGTAGCAAATCACATGTAGCAATCAGTGGTCTCTGAAGCTCAGCCTTTTCATTCCCTTAGAAACACACTTTAAAAACGGGTGCATTTTGCAAGATGGGGATCAAATGTCAGCATTTTAAGTAGCCAAAGAAAGTTAACCACTAATATGGATGAACTGGAGGTTCATTTCATTAAACAGATGACTTTGCTTAAAGAATGGACACTCAGTTAACAATTGATCTCATCTTTTGGAATGTGATAATGGAGAAAAGAGAAGCATGGGAAGGAAAAAGGAAAATCGGAGAGCCATATGAATGAAAAATCGCAGAACTTTAATTGCCTGAACCATAGGAATATTTGGGCTCCCTCCTTTATAATAAAACTGGACCCAAGCTGATCAGTTTGACCGACAGTACTTTGTAAGAGAGCAGGAAGTTTTCCAAGCAGTCCCTCGCAATTCCTGACATTGTCAGTTTTGATGGAATGCAAATAAGGAGTGGTCAGTTACAGTGACATGTGGGAAAGCCCTGTTTAAACACACCAAAGTCACATATTGAGGTAATAGAACCTTAGAGCAAGGTGGTTTTAATAAAGAATTCTTTTTATACTGGACACATTTGTTTAGATTTATATTCTGTAGACTCTGATGACAACTCAGTAATGATTGCTCCAGACCTCTGTATTAATCAGATTTAATATAGTAAAGTTTCCAGAAATGTGTTTTTTGAAATATTATGAGTCAGGAAATATTCCTCTGAAGCTGAATCTCATCAACAGATTTTATGACTTTGAATTCAAAGAATTATATATAGTTTCTAAGAAAAAAATGACCCCAAAGCAAGCAAATTAGTTAACTAGTTCTTATGCATGACAGATACGTACGCTAGAATGCAATACATCTTCTAGGAAACTTTTGAAGTTCACATTTCTGGAGTTCAGAGGAGAACAGAATCCACTCTGTTTGCAGATGTATTGCATCGTAATCACCAAAGGTCTTGGGCCGAAATATTAGTCCTTTTAAAACGCACTACAGATTTAGAAATTTTAAATAGGCCTCCTAGATCATTCAAAAGAGGTGAAAAATTATATGTTGGAAATACAAAGAATTCAGTATGTATGCAGTAACTTAATTTAACAATGAGGATAAATTTCCCATATATGAAAATCACTTTAGGATGTTTTCATAAGTATGGCTTGATGTTCATATAATTATTTTATGACCAGAAAAGAACATTTGGAATAGACCTATTTGAAAAAATATATATATATCTTATGTGATTTATGTGGTTATTTCACTTACGCTGAGGCAATTTATTACTTCTCTGTTTTAATTCAGTGCCCTTTTCCAAATTCAAGAGAATCCATCTTATGTTATCTATGAACTTATTTAATATTTTAAATGCTTAATAGGAATAAGTTTTTACAAAGTGAACTTAGGAAATATAAAAAACCTTTATACGTTCCTAAGACAATTATATTTAAAGTGGAAATCTTATATGACAACATCAGGATAATTCAAGTGTATTCAGCTGCCTGAATGCAAGCAGCAGTTACAATACTCAATAACACGAGCCTTGGTAGCCATTTTTCCAAAAGGAATTTGACAAGCAAATTAATACCAAAGAGCTAAAAACAAAATTAATCCTCGAATCTTGTATCCAACCTCTATGCAAATATTCTCATCTCTTTAACCATAATGCATTCTCATGACATTATTCTTTGAGTACAGAATCCTCTGAAGATAATGACATCACTCTAGGCAACATTTCTAAGTTTGATCACTTGACGATTAATAACTCTTCGGTTTCTTTTTATTTCATATAAATAAAAGATTTTATTTATTTATTTGACAGAGAGAGAGAGAGAGAGAAAGAGAGAGAGAGCACAAGCAGGAGGAGAAATAGAGGGAGAATGATGTGGGACTCAACCCCAGGACCCTGAGATCATGACCTGAGCCGAAGGCAGACGCTTACCTGACTGAGCCACCCAGGTGCCCTGACCATAGTCAATTTAATAAAGGCATTTATACAATCAGCTACTTAATATTATGCAACCATAATAAATACTTAGAAGTAAGGCCATTTTACAAATTTCAAACAATTTGGCAGGATCAAAATGCCGTTATTAAAAGCAAAGCCACTATATCTCAGCAAATCATAAATACACAAAATGCAATTGATAAAAGATGAAAACATATACCATAAACTATTTAGTAGAATGTGAAATATACTATTTCAAAAAATAAATATTTTATTGACTGCAAAAAGTACCGAACCTGTAAGAGAGGTTCTTATATAACAACAACAAAAATAATTTGCAGTGAACTTGTAATTGTCAGCGTGGTATCATACTGAAGACTGTGGTTGACATGTTGATATTTTCTATCTTTTAAAGTTCTTTGATTTATATAAGAACATAGGAGTTTTTCTGCAACTCTGAATGTCATTTTAATAAGGATGTGTATTTCAAAAGGTATTATGTTTGTCAAGGGAAAATGCTGTGTAGCAGAATCAATAGTAGCAATATAACTTCCAAACCAGATTCCTCTAAGGAAATGCTTCTGGAAAAGTTTTTATTATAATTGATGCACTCTGGTGTTATGAGCAGAATTTCCACCTGAAAAATGTCTTTCATGGTTTATAGTCAGCCCAAGGATCTGGGTGATGTTGACCATCCACTTAAGAAGCAGAGATCTGGGAAGTATTAATTATCGATCTCTTTTCTTGGAAGTCTTGAAGTTAACACTCTTGTACCCTGCATCCTCTCAATCATTGTGCTGTACATGTATCAGTACCTTTCCCTTTGATCATTCTCATTATCTTATCCTTTATGAACAGTTTTGATAGATTATCCACCAAAATTATAGTTTGATCACATTGCTCCTGCTCCAAATCCTTCCACTTAGCAACGTTTTTGCATCATTAGTTAAGCCGTATTTCTTACCTAAATATTTATGTTTCTTTATTATAGTGTCACATGACCCATTCCTACTTCATTCTCTATCCTTTTATTTCTGCTTGCCATTCACCAGCCAGGAAGAAATACACTGCAACAAGACTATAAGATGCTTCTGGGGTGTCTGGGTGGCTCAGGCCTTTGTGCCTCTGACTCTTGGTTTCAGCTCAGGTGATGAATGTGGGGTCCTTGGATCGAGCCCCACATCAGGCTCTGCACACAGAGACCTCACTCACTTTCCCTCTCTATCTCTCAAATAAGTAAATAAAACCTTTAAAAAAAACCTATAAGGTACTTATAAGCAGAGTGTACATAAAAATATCTTCTCTCTCTTTTACAGTTCTTACAATAGTGCAAAACTATGCATTCTATACTCACTTTGGGTGTATAAGGGATAAATCAGTATTTGGACTTATGGTTGTCTTAACTAACTCAATCAAGGAGCAGTATACTTACTGTATATTAAACTTTCTACTGGTGTTTTAAATGTCTTACTAATTTATTAAGAAGGAGTATCCAAAGTATCATGAGATAGGATTGGTAGAACCTGTATTTTCTGGAGTCTTGTGATCCTAAGCTTATAAAATGTGTGCTCTTTAGGAAAGGGGAAATATTCCACCCTATTATCACCACTGGCACAAACAAATGTATATTGTAAACCAGCAAGATTGATTCAATATATGAGAATTAATATAATGTTAGGGAGAAAAATCATTTGATCGTATCAGTTGGTACAGAAGAAGCAGCTGACAAGTTCAATCCTATTCATGATAAAACTGTCAAAAAAATAACAATAGAAGGTCACTTCTTTAACTTGATAAAGGCGCTCTACAAAGATCTTACAGCAAACATTATACTTAATGCTAAAATAAAGAAATATTTGCCTCCCCTCCCAAAAATATCGAGAAAAAGTCAAGGATTCCACTCTTACCATACTTACTCCATGTAGTGCTGGAAGTTCTAAGTAGTACATGCAGTAAGGTAAGAAAAGGAAATAAAATATGCTGGGATTAGAATGGAAAAAATAAAATTGTCCCTATTTGCAAATGATATAACTGCCTTGGTAGCAAATGCTAAGGAATCTACAAATAAACTTTTAAAGCTAAGAAGTGAAATCATCAGAGACCTATAAATACATAGAACAAACTGGTAGTTGCTAGAGGGGAAGGAGATATGGTATTAGACAAACTAGATGCAAGGGAGTGGAAGGTACAAGCTTCCAGTGATAGAATGAACAAGTTACAGGAATGAAAGGCACAGCATAGGGACTATAGTCAATGGTATTGTAATAGTGTTGTGTCATGATGGATGCTGGCTACACTTGTGAGCACAGCATGACACAGAGAGTTGTTGAATCACTATGTTGTTCACCTGAAGCTAATGTAACATTGTGTCAACTATTCTTCAATTACAAAAAAAGTAAACATAAAAAAGATCTATTGAATATCCATATACTAGCAATGAATCATTATACTAAAATTAAAAATACATTGTAAAAGAATTAACTGGTAAGTGAGATCTAGTATTTGCTTCAAACTTAGTTGGGGGTGTGGGGCATGGGGGCCATGATGGGATTAAGTGAGAGCTACAGAGTCGCAGGCAAAAGTGTGGTAATGCACACAATACCATTTACAATGACTCTAAACAACGAATACTTAAGTGTAAGTCTAACACATGCATAGAACCTGTATGCTGAAAACTACACTATGCAGATGAAAGAGATTTAGGAGACATGAATAAATGGAGAATTACACCATGCTTGTGGGTCAGAAGATTCAACATAATGATGTCAATTCTCCCAAAACTTATATGTAATTTTAATGCAATTTCTGTCAAAATCCTAGTAATATTTTTATAGAAATAGTTATGTTTATCCTAAAACTTATCTGGAAAGGCATTCTTATGAACTAGAATGATACTACTTTGAAAAGGAAGAAGGAAGTGAGTGGAGAGCGTCTCCTCAATTTCAAGACTTATTACAGATATTGTAGTCAACACTGTGGTATTGACAGAGCACTAGACATATAGATCAATAGAATAGAATAGAAAGCGCAGAAATAGACCCACAGAAATTAGCCAACCATTTTTTGACAAAGGTACAAAAGCAAATCGATAGAAAAAAGATAACCTTTTTAACAAAGGGTGCTGGAACAATAGGACATCCATAGGCAAAACACACACACACACACACACACACACACACTTCAACCAAACTCTCACATCTTAAACAAAAAGTAACTCAAAATGAATCATGAATTTAAAAGTAGAAGGTAAAAATAGAAAACTTTTAACAAAAAAAATGCAGGAGAAATTCTTTGAGATTTAGGGCTGGGCAAAAAGTGTAGAAGTAACACCAAAGGCCCGATCCCTAAAAGCAACAATTATTAAATTGAATTGATTAAAAAATATTTTGCTTTGAGACACTATTAAGAAAAAGTTAAGCCACATGGAAAAAAGATGCGAATATGCGTTTTCCTGAAGAAGCTACAGAGATGGCAAATAAGCACATGAAATGATCATCGTCATGATTAGCCATTTGATAAATGAAGACTAAAAACATAACAAAATACCATTAAATAGCCATCAGAATGGCTAAATTAAAAATTAATGACAACACCAAATGTTGGCGAGGAAGGTGAGAAACTATATAATCCAATGTCCCATGGCTTGTGGGTATGTAAAGAGTACAAGGACTCTGGAAAACAGCTCTGCTATTAAAAAAAAATGTAAATATTATACAACCCAGAAATTATACTTTGGGCATTTTCCCTAGAGAAACACAGACTTTTGTTCACCCTCAAACCTGTAGACATGTTTGTAGCAGCTTTATTCATTATAGCCTAAAACTAAAAACAACTCAAATATCCTTTAATGGATGAAAGCTAAAAAAGAAAAAAAAAAAAAAAACTGGTGCAACCATAATTAGGAATAGTATTGAGCATAAAAAAAGATAGGCTACTGATGAATGTAAAAATCTGGATGACATAACAGAAAATCATGCTTAGTAAAAAAAAAAAAAGTAGCAATCCCAAAATATTATGACAATATATACATTTACATAATACATAATACATTTACATACATATTGTCTTGAAATGACAATATTATAGAAAAAGTGAAGAGATGAGTGATTTTTCAGGATTAAGACAGGGATGGGGGCAGGAAGATATGACTGCAGAGTATGAGGGACTCTAATGGGAATATGAATACTTGGTCTATTGACTAAGTCAGGGTCAATATCCTAATGTGATATATAGCTCTATAAGATTGACCGTTGGTGATAACCAGGTGAAGGGTAAACTGGATGTTTGTATTAATTCTTAAAACTGCATGTGAATCTACAATTATCTCAAAAGAAAACATTTAATTAAAAAATGTGAGAAAAAAGGCAAACACTCATTTAATATCTGATGTTGTAAAACATAGTTTTTCATGTTTGCAGTTGTGGTAATTATAATGTGTTTCTGTTTCTTTGAGATTTTCTATCATTTGGAGATACATTGTAAAAGAATTAACTAGTAAGTGAGATCTAGTATTTGCTTCAAAATTAGTTGGGAGTGTGGGGCATGGGGGCCGTGATGGGATTAAGTGGAAGCTACAGATTCGCAAGCAAAAGTGTGGTAATGCACACAATATGATTGAGGAATCAGCTGAAAAGATGGAATTTAGTAGAAATTTGTTGTGTTTGCTCATAGACGTATGTCACACTTCAACATTGAAGGGATTCTTTATCAGTTTTATTGTGGTGGTGGTTACTATTTCATGGAGCCATTTGGCAATATGGCAAAACCTATGCACCCCTCTGAGTAATTGGTTTAATGCATATAAATATCAAGGATGACAAAGAAAGCCAGTCGTCTTGAAATGCAGTTGTCAGAACACTAAACACAAATACAGTAATATGTACACTTTTATAATGTATTAAGTGATTTGACATTTAAAATATAGACAGGTTAAGGTTATATTTTATTTTTAAATGAGAGCCCTGTGTGAATACCGTTAGTCATCAGACTGAATATGGGTATTAACCGGTCAGGTGCTTTGACCCACCTTACATTGTTCAGGAGATAATTGTGGAGAGGGAATGACACAAAGCAGCATAGATGCGTGGGTCCCCTTATGAGGATTGGCCTCTACCCCATTCCATGGAGCTGCTGCTGGATGCTGAACACACTCATGGGGGACCAGTTGGGGGCCCGTGATGGTTTGGAGCCGTGGTCAGTGCGAGGGTATAGCACACACCCATCACTGTAGTACTATAGTGATGGCTTAATTACCAAAGTGATCACAAAATGGTAACTATGGTAAAGGATATTTATGTCAATTTGCTGCAATCATTTCTATAGAAATATCTGTGTTTTAAGGTGTCAGGCTTATGGGTGTTGCTAATGGTACAGTGACGTGTGAAACAAATTTATAGTTAAAAAAATGCTAAACTTCACTTCAAGGCTAATGTAAACAAAGATGCCAATTTTTCCTACCTTATCAGATTTCCATACAGGGACCCTTTGTGGATCTCATGTTAAGGAGTTCTGCTTCACCAGAAAAAATATTTAGTACCAAGGTTTAACTGAAGTTTAATAAAAGGGTAAGATATAAAACAGATTCAGAGATTTTCAATGTAAGGGAAGATAGTAAACTTGGAGTTAATGGTACTCTTCAAGAGGGATTTTGAGAACATAGAAGAGAAATGGTCCCTTTGAATAATGCCGACAGTAAGGTGATACAAGAAAGAAGACAATAAATAGTATTCTATTTGGCATATAAGCATTTGATGTATGAGACAGAGGAGCAGAGGCTTAGAGAAAAAACTAAGGGGAGCCTTTGGAATCCTGTATCTAACTCAGTCAAAGGGCAAACTGACTGAGAGTAATGGGGTCTAGCCAATTGTTCCAACATTCATATCAACCAGAGAAATGCTGGCTTACTAATCAGGTGACATTCTGTGGAACATACCGCTTAAAGTTTGCAGTAGGCAGAATTCTAAAGATGCGTCCTGCAATCCTAACACCTGGTTATTTGATCAACACTAATTTAGCTACTACTCTGAAGGGGCTTTTCACCTGTAATTAAAGTTACTATAAAATGACCTTAAAATAAGGTGATTATCCTGGATTATCCATAACATCTCAATCTAATCGCGTGAGCCCTTGAAAAGCAAAAGCATTTCCCGGCTGGAGTCAGAGACCTGTGGCAGAACACAGAGAGGGAGCTCAGAGAGATTTGAAGTATGAGAAGAAATCAACCTCTGGTTGCTGGCTTGCCGAGAACAACCCCCACCCATCCCCAGTCGCCTCAGCTCTACCACCACATGGAACTAAATCCGGCCGACAACCTGAGTAAGTTTAGGAGTGCTTTCTCCTGTGAAGGTTCCAGAAAGGAGTGCAGCCCTATAGACATCTTGATTTGACCTTGTGAAACCTCAGCCGCTATGCTTAGACTTCCATCCCACAGATCTGTGGGTGGTGGTGCTTATTGCCGACAGACTTAAGCGGGATGGGAAATATCGGTGTGCAGGGTTCACGCCTACAGTCCACCGGCTCCGTCATCAGACCACACTAAAGCATCCATACCACAATGACGGTTCCGAGGTGCGAGTGGGGGCCCTGTGGACCCCACCATGTGCTTTGTTTAACAATTCACTTCTAGCCATGTATTCCCAGTAGTGACCCGGGTCAGGAGAAAAAGCATCCAGTGCCATTAGAATTTGTTTCAAATCGTTTCCCTCCAGTTCACTAAGCATTTGACTCATCACCCCCCTAAATC
Source organism: Nasua narica (assembly GCA_028533885.1). Lineage (NCBI taxonomy): Eukaryota > Metazoa > Chordata > Mammalia > Carnivora > Procyonidae > Nasua > Nasua narica. Next base: position 5,867,238 of record CM052810.1, on the reverse strand, counting down.
ATTAGCTTGAGTGAAATATTTCAGTTTCAAAACTGCCGTCATGCATTACTACAGGGCAGTGAATGCTTTGAGGCAAAAACTGCACTGTTCTCTAGACCATTCCCTATCATTCTTCAAACTTAAATGGATTTTAGTTCTATACTGTTTCTGAGGACCTTAAAAACTCTAATTTCTAGGGGCGCCTGGGTGGCTCAGTTGGTTGAGCAACTGCCTTCGGCTCAGGTCATGATCCTTGAGTTCCGGGATCAAGTCCCACATCGGGCTCCCAGCTCCACAGGGAGTCTGCTTCTTCCTCTAACCTTCTCTCCTCTCATGCTCTCTCTCACTTTCTCTGTCTCTCAAATAAATAAATAAAATCTTTAAAACAAAAAAACAAAACAAAAAAAAAAACCCTCTAAGTTCTATCTGTCTTATCTTATAGATCAGAAAACACAGAGAAAATTTTTCACAAAACCACTTATGGTTGTTGAATCCTATTTTTACATAGCTATAAATTGTAAATGCAATTTTAGCATGGACAGCTTTTGAACATTGTTTTTCTTGGGGCACCTGGGTGGCTCAGTGGGTTAAACCCTCTCTGTCTTCGGCACAGGTCATGATCTCAGGGTCCTGGGATCAAGCCTCACATCAGGCTCTCTGCTCTGCAGGGAGCCTGCTTCCCCTTCTCTCTCTGCTTGCCTCTCTGACTACTTGTGATATCTCTCTCTCTCTCTGATAAATAAATAAATAAATAAACCTTTAAATAACTAAATAAATAAATGAACTTTGTTTTTCTTGTCTGCTTGTTATTAACTAAGGTCTTGCTTTCAAATCACATATCATATCAACATCATTTGATACACAACCAAGATGTAAAGTAGTATGGTGGCTGATTTCTATTTCCTTTACAGTATTTACTCTTTCAGTTTTGCCATGTACTTTTGTAACTGTGGGAGGAAAACTAAATTACTATTTTGGAGTTTAGAACTTAATTGAAAAATTGATAGTGATTGTTACTTCCAATTTGCTGCCTGTAACGTAGATCAGAGGTTAGCTACACAGTATGAAGAAATGAATTTATAAAGGCAATATTTCCTTTATATTATGATTTCTGTTCCAAATTAGACAAAAGTGGCAAAAAATGATAGAATAAGTATAGATGAGTTTCTCCAGCACTAAAGAGTTTAACAAATGGAATCTTTGTAGTGTGGCCAACATTGAATGAAGGGCTAATGAAAATGTCCAACAAAACATAGAGCCTATAAAAAGATGAACAATAAAATAAAAATGTAAGGATAAAACATATTTAGATGCCCTTTATATGATATATTGCAGAGATGCTTTTTTATCCTCACCTTCTTAACCAGTAAATTTTTCTTTAACCCTAGACAGTTGTCTATGTAGACAGACCAGAAGAATACATGAAGTTTTCAAGTGCAATTTACAAAAGTTAAAATGACGACTCAAACAAATATTTAGGGAACCTTTGTTAAAGATGGAGTTTTGTTCTTGATGAAGGTATCAGCAGGATGGCAAATCGAGTTGAAAAGACATTTGAGGGATTGAATATGTATTGTCATTGAAAGAAAGAGTGCAGGAATAAGATTATCAGGTTAGATACAAAAATTAGCAAATATACCACTATTAACTCCTGCCCTTTGTTATTATCCATTTTCCCAAACAGCAATACAGGGAAAATATCTCCAAGTTAATATTCAGTCTTGCACAGTTTGGGCCCTAATCCATAGCGCACACTAAAGCAAACGGAAGTTCATTCCCTTGGGGAATTAAGTAGCCCCAGGGTGCGTCCATTAGGTAATACTTCACTGCCACACTGGTGTGACAACTTATCCTTTTTGTCTTATTTCCAAGGTTTGTATAGTTTTTTTAACCTTAGGACATTAAACTTATACTTTATTGACTCCTTTGACCTGCACATGATGCTTCCAGGCCTTAAGAAGGATACAGCCATCACCCCAGGATACTGAGACTGAGGATTTGTTGATGATGAATTTGGTCCAGATCATTACTCTGGGCAGAGTGACCCCACGGACATGGCTGGATCAGACATTCCTCCCAATATACACCCCCAACAATAGCGATTTGGCATGCATCCATGGATGGATGCTCCTCACTGGGACCTTTGGGATGGAACACCAAACTCCAAGGGACCTGAGAGGTCCCAACAGGACACGAAGTCTGTCCTCTGCATGTGGGTGATAGGCATCGGACCCACGTCCCTGCTGTGTGGTCCCTGCAGTGGCCCGAGCACCAGCTCCTGCTGCTTTTGGCTGTGGTCCCAGAGCTTGGAGAGCACTGTCTCAGACCGTCGCCCCCGTATCAGCCGTTGCGGAAGTCCAGGTTCCCAACAGAAAAGTCCCAATGTGCCACTGGAGGAAAACAAACAGAAGTTTGGGTGCACTGCTGTGGGTAGGATGGACAGTCAGACTTTACCCATGAGGTCACCAAGCACTGGAGCAGCTCTGCCTGGGGGACTTCTTTTGGGTGAATGCAGAGCATGTGGGTGAGCATCAGGATTTGCCAGCTGCAGGGACACTGCCAAAGAAGGCCACCTCCCTCCCACCCTGTCCTCAGTCCTGAGATGGGAGTTGCACCACACGGGGGCAGGAAGAAGCTGGGAGAACCGCTGCCAGGCTCTACAGGGCGTTAAAGTGACATGGGTCCTGTTCAGTGCTCCAAGAAGCATCTTGCTCCCGATCCTCTGCGGACACTTTGCTGGTCCTCTGGGGATGCCCCTCCCCCCGCTGCACCCCAGCACTGAGCACTTGACCCACGCACTATGCCCGGGACATACCCGGGCGCCAGCTGTCGGTTCCAGGTCCCGACAGTGGGGTCAGCAAGCCTTCACAGCTGGCTGGTAAGCATTCCCAGAAAGCCAGCTCAGTCAGGGGGCCGGGAGAGGCACAAGCTTAGTCCTGCATGAGAACACAAGAGGCGGGCATTGCAGGCTGGAGAGAAGGCAGACAAGCTTAGGAATTGTGTCATAGAGGGGGCGTGAAGCATGGAGCTTACATACCCACAGAAGGCTCCAGAAAGCCTCAGAATCCCTAGCTGGACTGATGGAAGGTACATTTTCCCAAAGTCAGCTAGCAAAGACTGGAGAGGTGCTTGCTAATTGCAAACCTGAGGCTTCAAAGAACCTGAAAAATCAAGGAAACATTGTATCGCCAAAGGTCGCAATGACCTACTGGTGACTGAACCTGAAAAATCAAGAAAACACTGTATCACCAAAGGACGTAATGACCTACCGGTGACTGAACCCAGACACATGGAGATCTGAGGTTATTGGATAAAGAAATCGACCCTTTGATCGATATGGGATGGCTTTTTCTTTGTCTCATGTAACAGCTTTAAAGGTTTTTTGTTTTTCATTTCCTCCATTAATGCCTTCATTTGCGTGTAATCGATTTTTGTAGTGTTTCTTTTATTTTATTCTCATTTCCTTGTGTGTGTGTGTGTGTGTGTGTGTTTCTAAAATACATCCTGGAGAATGCAGATGTGATTGTGGTTTATCTGACAATTACTAACTTCACAATCTTAGAACAGTTACTTAAATTCCCTGAGCTTCGATTTTAGACATTGAAAAAAAAAAAATCGCAGTTGTTGTGAGGACTGCATGAGAAGATGTCTGTGGAATGTCATTCACAGCGCCTGGTACACAGTATGCATTCAATTAATGTCCTTTCCTCTTTAGTCTTTCTTTATATAGAAGTCCAAGTTTGTTATAATAAAGTATGACAAGAATGTTGCTATGTGCAGATTCCTTATTTTGGAGACTTCTCAAACCAGGTTGTTTTATAACCCAAAGACTTGGAAATCTTTCTAATCCCTGAATCTATTCTTCACTCTCAGGAAAATACATACATGGATGAAAGAAAAGAAGGGGGGGAGAATGAAATTTAATCAATACATTGTTTCTAATAAGAAAGCGATGTAAGCCTGTAGGTCAGAGTTCACGACTTGAACCTTCACATTTCCACTTACTTTCCAGGTGATACGCTGTGCTTAACAAAGATCTGAATGGAACAACAGACAAATAAATAGCCAAAATCCTCTGGTAAAAAATTATGACTCCCAATTGAGTTTTTAAAAGGTCATATTAAAATAAACAGATTTAGTATTTGATCACCTGGACTTTTTTTTCTTATGTTTAACAGTGTATAAGTCAGTGATGCCCATATTTACTCCTACCCAATAAAAATACTCTCCTTTCAAATAATCAGAAGATGATTACTTTTTAGAGTGTGTGCTTTTATAGAGACGTTGTCTTCATGGGGCTACAAACCCTAGGGACATGTGTGGTTAAATCCTAGGTTGTTTAAATAAAGAAATGATTCCATTCTCAAGCCATGTGAGAAGACTGAATACTTATACCCCACAAAGCTCAGTAAATGTCCTTAAATTATTATTTTGTTGTTGTTGAAATAATAAATAATAATGTTAGTACCGTAAAAAGAATCTGGGCCAGTCTCTTCTTCATCTTCAATTCAGCCCCTCCTGAGGATCCCGCAGATATTCAGCACCTTCGTTTACTCCTTTGAATTACATGATTTGCTCAGCCTGCTCACCTGTCACATAAACAGGCAGAAAAAATCACTCTTGGGGCAACTGGGTGGCTCAGATCATGATCTTGGGGTCCTGAGATGGAGCCCACAGTGGGCTTTGAGGTCAGTGGGGAGTCTGCTTGAGATTCTATCTCTTTTCCCTTCCCACTCCTCCTCTCTCTCTCTCTTTCTGAAATAAATAAATAAATCCATCCTTTTTTTTTTTTTTTAAATCACTCTTCTCTACTGAGATGGGTTCATCCCAAAGTAGCTGGGAAGTGAAACATAAAGTTAAATTACCCATATTCACTTCTCACTCTCTGCTTCCTAAGATGGATTTTGATTTCACTAACGTAATCTTTGGAACTTATATAGGGGAAAGAGTGGAGATAATAAATGCAAGGCACAAAATAAAAATACAAGAACAGAAACTGTCGTTAACTGCCTAACTAAAAATGGAGTCAGCATGCTTGATAACAAGCATACAGGCCAAAAAAGTCATGCATGTTTCGTCTGAATGACAGCTCCAAGCATTTTGGCCAGTTGCGAACCTCTATCATGCCTTACTTTCCCTACCTGTCAATGAAGGAAAATGAAAAGTATATGCTTTATCAGGATTTTGTGATATTTGAGATAACATCAGTAAAAGGCTTGGCACTATGGCCACCACAGAGTAAGTGATATATTCACTATGAGAGATTCTAAGTAGTGTTCTGAGAGTTTCTTCTCCACATGAGAAAAATAACACCATTTCTTTTATGTACCAACACACTACATTTGAAAACACAACATATACAGAAGTACAAACTTCACTGAGAATCAAAAAATATGTGTGGTACAATGGAAAGACGAATGGATTCCATGTAGAGGGAGCATATCTTATACGCTCCAAACTGAGATTCCTGGAGGCGAAAGTGTTTTTAGTAATGACTTCCTAAGGACAATAGGCATAAACATGTTTTTATTAGGATTATTCATAAACTAGGACTGTCCCAGAGAACTGGAGTACAAGGTCATCTTAGGTACAAAGTAAGGAGACGTGGGTTTTAGGCCAGGTTTGCATGGCCTAGATGTGTAACTTGATTTTAAGGCATGATAAATTTCTATGCATCTTACTTTATCAAATAAAGGAGGGAAGAATGACCCAGTAATCCGTCAGAACCTTCCTGGCTATCCTTCTGTGAGAGAGAGATGTATATGCTTATTGCCTAGAGATGACATCCAGGTTGAAGTGCTTATACTAGAACCACGTAAAAGGCACATCCGTCCCAACTCGAAAACGGAAATAACTGGCAAGGGAAATGTTGGAATAAAGAGGATGAGAAGGGCTGAGAGGGCTCTTGGATGAGCAGTAGGTAGAAAGGAAGCTCTCGCGGGCTGTTGGAAGAATTCCCGCTCCTGCTGTTGAGTGGTGGCCGTCTCAGGAGTTAGGTGACAGGACTTCAGAGGGAAAAGGTGCCAAACAATACCCTCCTGCCTCTCTCTCTCTTGCTTTCCAATTAATTACCAAAAACCCTCCTTCTGTCACATTGGAGGAAGGCATGTGTGAGCAGATGGAAAGGCTGGTGGGTTGTTTGTATCTATATTCTAATCTACAGTAATGTTTTATATTTGCTAATTGATAATGACCAATGGGAGCCTGGTTTCTGAAGCACAAGAACTTACATATAAATATAAATGTATATATATTTATAGATGCATCTGGGTGCCATGTATGTTTTATGAAATCTCCTTCTTCAAGCCTCACCTTGAATTTTTTTCTCAGAGAGCAATTTCGTGGATATTTATTTTAATCATGACTCCTCACTTTTCATTTCTGTCCTTGTTCTTCAAAACCTTACTAAAATCGGTATTACGTATTCATTTCATCTTGGTCTGTCTCCATTAGACTATAACCTCCATGAAGTCAGAGAATATATCTGCTACCTGCTCAAAGCATATAGTGGAGACTTAGCTAACACTGGCTGAGTGAATGAGTAAGATCAAATATAAGTTAAGTAAATGGATATCTAGTGTGACCTTCCGGGAGTGTCAGAAGAAACAGAGTTCTAATAAAAGTTGAAATACGGGTTATAACAATGAGACGGAGAAGAGGCTATACGTGAAGGGGAAATCTAGCCTGGATTCTTGTATGTAGTTAAGTAGGGTGTAGGGGCTATGACAAGAAAGGAAGAAAAAATCAAATTTGCGTGTATTCGAATATTACAAATTTCAAAAATCTGTTTGCCGTTGTTCAATACTGGAGAGAGCCAGTGGTGGTGGAACAGAGGCCCTGACGACATTAATGTGAACATTTGTTTTTTAGAAGCTTTGAATGGGACTTACTGGCAGCTGATCTCACTGTCCCAGGCGGGAGGTCAACTGATCAAGGCTGCAGGTGCATTACATGGGCCCCTGGGGGTTGGGCATGAGTGTGCACTAGTGTGTGTGCGCGTGTGTGTGTATTGATATTTTAGTTTGTTTTTAGAAAGCAACAATTAGCAATATGAAATACTGGGTATTTGGTAAAAGAAAAGAAAACATTCCAGGAGTCAAAAAATTAGAAGGTCTCAGGGCCCTCTCGCACAGGATTTTTAGTAATCCAGAATCAAAAGTCACATTATGTCAGATTATTATAGAAGACAGGTGGCAAATAAATTGAGACAATTAAAAAAAGATTTCTCTTTGGCTGTGATTAGACCGGGGATGCATTGTCAGTTTAAGCAGGGCCGATAGAGATATTCTCTATGTAAGTATTTGAATTAAATTTGCATGAAAGCGCAATGGAACAAGCGCCGCTGGCTCGGGAAAGATGGGGTGGTGCGAATCGCTCCACGGTGCTGGGCTGCCTTGTTTCATGTGTTTGACATGGACGACCACACTCGGGCTGGAACTCGTAACATCAAAGGCACTTGGAAAACAGTGAAATACTTGCTTCTCTAGACATAGCTAGATTATATTTTAATGATATGTGTTTAAAGTTTGGCTTCTCTCCTACTAGTTTACAGTTGGAAAAAAAAATGCATCTATTTAGAAGCTCTGAAAATAAACACCAGCAGAGGGAAGACCTGACTGGGTGTTGGAGTCCTCCAAAAAAAGCAGATGGCATGAAGGAATTAAATATTCACGCCACTTCTTTTGAAATGAGGGGATATCAGTGAAGATATGTGGACACCGGTCGGATAACAGAGCTGTCTCCCACCGCTGGGAGGGGCTTGAAGGCAGAAGTGGGGAGGGTCTGCGGATGGCCCCGAGGTCCTGACACCCGCAAAACGAGGAGGAGAAGGGGGTAGGTTGGGTGGGAAGAACCTCCACCCACGGCGCAGCTCTGAGAGAGTCTTGGCCCCTGCGATAGGGAACGGAAGGGGTCTGACCTTAGTGTAAGCACCTCAGTGCTGATCATTGGTTGGGAGATGCCTGGGCCAGCATCTGGAGGCTGTCAGGAAAATGCTTTCCTCCGGTGAAGAGCTGCTCACCCCATGACCAAGCTAGCTTAAGAGCATCTCTACTATGTACCTTCATCATGGAGGCCAGGATACCTAGGGGTCCTTTGTACAAAACCAAGCTGGACAATGCGGAGCAATCGGAACCGTTCCGCGCCCCCCACCAGTACTCCGGGTAAGGGAAAGGCATAAGCTCTCACCTGGAAAATGAAAATAGCGTTCCTCTACTAAGTTGAAATGAATTCCACAGGCAAGTGGGGACACACGTGGATGTCCTCCATCTGAGTTCGCCACCCCTCCCACCCACTAGAAATTTATCTTAAGAGCTTATTTTTTAAATTATCATTTCTGCGACATTTTTAGCAACTGCTCCACTGACCTGGTTTGAAACCCCATGCGCACCCTGGTCCCAGGTGATATAACCATTTCATTTTGGAAAAGAGAAGGAAGGACTATGGTGGGAAAACTTCAAAGATATTTAAAATCAGGTTGCGGGTTTCTTAGGAGTTGAACAAAGGAAACAAAACGAAAACCAAAAGGAAAGAGATGCTGAGTTCTGTTGTTTTAAAAACATGCGAAGGGGCTGCTGCTCACAGGAGTGTGTGTGTGTGTGTGTGTGTGTGTGTGTGTGTTTGCACACTTCTTCAGTCTTGTTATTATGTCACTGGGGTAGAAAATGATAGGCATTTTGAATTGCAAGTGCCATTTTCTTTTTTTTTTTTTTTGCCACTGATGTCTTGTCTTTTCCATTCACATGGCCGGCCGAATTTTTCTTCTAGGGAAAATGGAATCATTTGAGGGCACCCCGGCTTGTGTGATGGCCCCCAGGCGCTGTTTTACACACACTTGCAAAAAGCCGGTTTTGGTTAGCAGCTGATTGTCATGGAGGATAATTGGCACACTGGCTCTGCACACCCCTTTGCTAACACAATCCTGCCTCCCACTGCTGTGTCCCTGCACCGCTTGGAATGGCTCTGACCCCGATGAAAGGAAAAGTTGCGAACAGATATGAGCAAACAGGTTTGTAGAAAATAATGCCTGTAAGCCAGCTGGCCCTGTGTTTGTTTCACACAACGGGGTCAGAGACCTTATATGGTCTTAATAAATAGAATCAACTGGCTTCATATGTATTTTGGCACTAATCTGTGGCCTATGGCATCATTTCCTGGGGTTTAGTACAATATTAATAAAAGGGGGCTATTCCAGATTAGACACAAGTCAATGCTGTACTATAAAACAGTTTTAATTTTTGCTTAAAAAATGATAGAGGGATATTTCTGTTTATGGCATTGACTTGAATACCTGCACAACCGGTTTAAGTTGAGATTTGTTATATTTTTAAATTCCCGATCCATTTATTACCTTAAAAAACTACTCTTTTTCTAAAACTATGAAGCTGAATATAGTGCATGCCTCCGGTAAATCCAGGTTTAGCCCTTGGCTTTGAAACACACTGAATTCATTACATTTGTTTGTGCAGCCTCTCTTAATCTGTTGTGACAACAAATTAGGCTCTGATTTAAATTAAGGCAAATTGCAAAATAATTAGGAGTGTTTTTCTTTCTTTTCCCCTTTTCCTTCTTCAACCTAACTTCCATCAGATAATCTGTAGATAAATTAGACACTTTGAGGAATTTACTCTTCTTTTCATCAAGGATTATCTTAGGGAAAAATTAATAAGATCAGTTTTTGTTAAGTTTGTTTTCAGAGTATAATGAAACATCTACTAAAATAGATAAAAATAATATTCCTTTTTACTAAAGTCTCTTTTTTTTTACATGTGTAAAATTGTGATCTTCACTCCCTTTGCCTGTATTTTGAAGGGAAATTGGGGTAAGATGCATCCTTCGAAATAACTTTGTGTAATATAGTACGAGATCAACAAAGCCAGTCAAATAACTTCTTCCTCATAATGCAAAATGTCAGTTTCTCCTGAGCTTTCCTAACTTTAAAATTCAGACCATAAACTTAACCTGCTTAAGATTTGTTATTAAATATCCTATATCACTTAGGGTTAAAAATGGAACTGCTCGTGGAGACCATGCTGGAGGAGTGAATTCTGGAGTCCCCATCACCCAAAGCTTCCAAACCAACCCCCTCCACCCCCCACCCCCCCCCCGGCCCCGTACACTCAATCACCAGACCCTTGCAGGGAAGCAGCTTCTAATGGCATCAGTGAGGAGCCGAATCCTGGAAAAAGTGCTCAGCCCTTGCTTTAAGACCCATGCTTTAGAAAAAGCCCAGTCTAAATACAGAGTGTTCTAGACAAGTGGGGAAATTGCAGCAGCCTCCGAATTGTCCTGGGGACACAGATATTGGATGGACGGATTCACTCCTAGCAGGCAGAGCTCCACACCCCAAAAAGGAAACCTCCACTCAATGCTTCGCTGCAGAAGAGAGAAAGGCTCCTTTGGAAGATCTGGCTCAGATAGTGGGAAATTCAAAAATGAAATCAAAATCAACCATGGGGGTGAAGCAATCAGTTCTTTACACGCCCAAGAACTTTTGCATTAGCACTAAAAGACTCAAACATCAAGCTCCCAAACCCCTTTTAATTGGCTTTGGGGGCCCCTTTGCCAAGGGTAAGGACAAGAAATATGAACTGTTATTATTCCAAGTAAGCTAAAGCTTTGGAAAACTGCACATGTGCACACACACACACACACACACGCACACAATCTGCCAACACAAGGAAGAATAAAACACAATTATTAGTAGTATAATATTTTCACACTGAAGTATTAAAATTTGTTTATTGAACTTTCACTTTAAACAAAATCAGTTCCCTTAGAATGAAACAATAGTGTTTCAGATGCCTATTAATGATAATGTGTGATGGCTGAGGGTAATAATAGACCAAAAAGAGTCCGTTCGCACGGTGTAGGAAGGAGATTATGTGCCATCGGCACCACCCACTCCACACTAATCATGTAACATTAGTATGTCAACAATTATTTAATTATTATTATGAATTATTCTACAGCACCCGTCTATACACTGAGGAAATGATAATGTATAAAATGTATGGTACGGTAGATGACCACCTTCACTGTGTCAATGGATCAAACACCACAAAATTGATCATTTCGCCCTTAAAAATATAGTCATCATAAGTACATGTGCACAAGTAAAAGCCAACCAGAAAGAATGGCTGGTGCCTCAGAGTAGGAAGGTTCCGAGTGCGGCAGAGTTAAGCTCAGAGCTCCGCGCTGAAGCCCATTTTGCAAACTCGCTCAAAGCAAATTAGTGATGATGATAGCAGAGCACTAAGATCCGGGAGTTCGTCTGTTTAATTAACTTGTCTTACTTTAGAATGTATGTGCACACCATAAGGTGAAATGCATTCCTGAAATATAAACACATTAAGAGTTCATTGAATTTTATTCTTGGCTTCCTGAACCAAAAGATAAATGTAATTTTGCCTGTGATAACAGGCCTAGTGGAAAAAACAGTTATCGTATCTTTATTCAAAGGCTGTCCTTCCTCTGCTATCTTTCAAGACCTACACATTAAAGTACTCAAGAATAAGAGGGATATGGATATTTACATAAAAATGAAGTCTTTTGGGAAAGATGTGGAGGAATACATTTCTACTTTAATTTTCGCTCTTCTCATTTTTATTTGTACTCCTGCAAGAGGTTTTCATCCTCTTTTATAATAATTTATTTCAGGGATTTTGGCGTTCAATGTCTGACTATTGGGTGTAAAACATTGCAACTGTTTTTTTCTCTGACAGCTCTTGTGACAAAAGCACATTTTTACAGATAAGATTCAGCATGTTAATATCAACCACAACACATGGGAAATTATTTTTTCTCATGGGGAAATTAACATGACCACGGAAGCCAAGGATTGCAATTTATCTTTTTGTCTCACATAAATATCAATTGAAATATAATAGAAAATGATGTTATGAAGTGATTTTCCCCATTTTTTTCCCTTTCTCTTTTCATACATAGAAATTGTAAAGGAGGCTTTAAATCAATATGTCTGTATTCGGGAAATGTTATTGTATGGCATTGTTGTCTGAGTTTATGCAATTTTCTTACACATGACTGGAATTACTGTTCAGTGATATCCTAATAGAAATTTAAAAAAGAACCCTTCTTGAAATAAGACTCATAAAAGCAGCAAAGTCCTGGGTGCATGGGTGGCTCTGTCGGTTAAGTGGCCGACTCTTGATTTTGGCTCAGGTTATGATCTCAGGCTACTGGAATGGAGCCTGGAAAGGAGTGCTCAGCATGGAAACTGCTTGAGGATTTTCTCTCTCCCTCTCTCTCTCTGCCCCTTCTCTCTCTCTCTCTCTCAAATGAATAAATAAATCCTAAAAAAAAAAAAAAGCAAAATATCCTGAAGATTTGAAATATAAAGACGTCATCTCTAGGGTCAAGTCTAGGCTCTGGATTAGCACACCCCTAATCAGGCACTTTTACCTACTGTCTCTAACAGGGTGGTTGAGATCAGAGAAGGAAAAGCTACTCCTACAGCAGCAGAAAAGGTCCACAAGCAGCACAGTCTTCACAGAAGAGAAGGCTCTCTAGTACCTAGTCTGTCTCCAATTCCTTGAAGACATTTCCACAGTTAGCTTGATTGGAACAGAGTTCAGCACCCCTGTCCAGATTCCTTCAATATGAGGATGTCCCAGAGCCAGAAAATCCTTACTTCATTTCACATGCTCCCTTATTCCCAAGGTTGATCTCGCTCAGATGTTCTCTTGCTTCCTCTAGACCCACCCCCATCTGAACTCCATATGTCTTTATCTGCATCCAGGAGCCCAGTTGACATTTTCCTCCAGGGGCTCTGAAATCCAGAGGGGATACGGTTACCTTCTTCTCAAATATATTATGCTATTATCCTTTCTCATTCTCTGATTGAAACTTTCTGAAGTGAATGTCTAAACTCAGACACTTCTATTGAAGATGTTGCCACCAATCTTGGTGTCCACATGTGTTCCCAGAATTGAAGGGAATGATGTTGACCTCTTACATGAACTTTCTTACCAGGGTTCTCTTCTGTGGAACCCCTAGATGGGTCTGAAGTGCTCATCATTCTACCATCTCATTTGCTTGGGGGGCGGGGTCTAGGGAGCATGAATCATTCAAATTACGCCATGAGATTATGTCCATGGCTGTGTAGTTTGTGCAGTGAGTGTAGTACTTTGATTGCCTGGAATCGTGCTGAATGTCAAACACATGGCAAAGGTGTTTTCCTAAAGCCACAATACATGGCACACTGCCTGGTAGTCCCAGGTTTGACATATGTGTCCGCAGTGGAAAGGCACTACTGTAATCCATGACTAGAGGCTAGTTGTCCATTGGGGTCCATTTGATACACTCCCAATAGACCTCTGCTCCAGGACATGTGGCCCAGTTCACCATGTTGCATGGTGTGGGAGTCCCACAGCTGTACTGCAGGCACCATTGACTTCCATTTCTTCTACGGTAAGTCCGCATGATTCAGCCCACTCTTGCATCTGAGGCGGCCATCCATGTCCCATCTGTGATAGACCTGGTGGGCAAGCATGGCGATTTGTTGAGCATGTGCTTGATTAGCTCATGAGTTCCATTCACATTCCCTTTTGAATGCTTTCTTTTCCAGTTTACAAGCTGCTGCCACAGCCTCTATCCCAACAGAGGGGAGCCTTAATGGTCCAATCATTAATCTTCTAGTCACTGGACCATATGGCTAGCCTGTTTTCAATAGCCACGACTCTATAAATGTGTAGGAGGGAGTTGCTGATGAGTAGTTTTCACAGCTGTCACTATCACATGGAGTTAGGTCCGTTGGGCAGAGCATCCTAGTCTGTTCTCATTCAAAATGTGGCCAACCCTGGGTTGATGGCTGTAGTAGCCCAGTGAGCTCCATCATCTTTGAGATAAGTGGATCCATCTAAGAACCAAGCCATAGGATCAGCTAGAATATCTTCGAGCCCTAGGCCCACTTAGAAAAGGGAGGGGTGAGAGCACCTGTTCCAGGGCATTCGGTCCCCCTAGTAAGGCAGCCACTTGTTCATGGAATCAGATGATTCCCTGGGGCCCTGGTCAGGCTCAATAAGGAATGTACCATTTTCATTTCACGATGGAGCTTTGCAGAGCCTGCTCTCCCTTATCAGTGGGATTAGTGAGTACTTATGTGGGGACAGGCAGTTCAGGTCTTAGGGTCACATATGGTGCATCAGTGGTCCTGTGTTCTGCTTCCAGTAGGGCCCATTTGCATCCTAGAAGCTGTACTGGAAGGGGGTGTATCTGACGGCTACCTCAGGTCATTTACATGTCCATAATTGGAAGCTCACTCACCGTGGTGACAGTCATTTGCCACAAGCTCCAATCCACATGCATAGGAGTCACTGAGACCGGTATTTCCATGATGCTTTCAGGCTCCACTCAACTCAATGGGAAGGTTGTGACACTGCACACTGCAGGGCCTCTACCACCTGCTTTTGCTGGGCTCCCACTCAAAGGCGATCAGCCTTGGAGGTACACTTGATTAAACGAGTCAAATAATACCCTTATGTGGTATATGTTGTCTCCAGTTAGTCTTCCTGGCAGATGAGCCTCTCTCTTGGTGGTGAAGGATGCTATGGACAGTTAAACCTCTGTTTAACTTTATCAAGAATACATCTCTGTATTCTTGGGATGCCTGTGTGGCTCAGTTGACTAAGCATCTGCCTTTGGCTCAGGTCATGATCCCAGCATCCTGGGATCGAGTCCCACATCGGGCTCCTTGCTCAGCAGGGAGCCTGCTTCTCCCTCTGCCTGCTGCTCCTCCCTCTGTCTCTGACAAATAAATAAATAAAATCTTAAAAATAAATTAAAAAAGAATACATCTCTGACTACCAGCCCTGGCGGTTCCCAGCATCTGTACTTGTCAAGGAGGTCCTGGGATCTTTTCAGGGTTGACAACCTTGCCTGCCAATGTCATAGTTCAGTGGCCCAATATAGGGCCTGGTAAATTTGTTTCTCAGTCAGGCTGGCAACAGGACTGTCATCAATATAGTGGATGATGAGTACTTCTGGAGATAAGTGGGTCTATTGTAGATCCTGGCATATTGCGGAGAGTTAAGTTATGTCTTCAGAAGGTCAGTGAAAGGATCCTGTGGGCCATTCCATGAGAATGCAAATTGGTCCTCATCTTTGTTCCACAGAGAGATTGAGATAAGGCATTAACTAGATCAATAACGGTGTGCCAGTTTCCCACGTAGGCCACCACTGCTTTGGTGATGGCAGTGATGCCAGGTACCCCACTGGGCGAGGGTGGAGTCTCATCATTTAATCAATGGTAGGGCATGATAGGACAAGGAACCCTCCTTCCTGCTGCAAGACCTGAATTAACGAAATAGTGTGTTTTCCTCCGGCTGGTGGGAAATGTTGCTTTTGTTGAGTAACTTGTCAGGTTCTAGGTTATTTGGGTGGTGAGTGAGAGTGGTGCACCCCAAGTTGCAGCTCTAATCCTTTGTTGTGATGGGGCATGCCCTAGAGGCTGCGGTGAAGTTTGTGCTGTAAACAGCTAAAGCGTCAGCACCCGATACACACTCAGCTGTAGAAACCAGGATTACTGATGCCAGCAATGACCCAAAGAGCCCCACCTACAATTATGTACGAAGTTGTCTGCCATGGGTCCCCACACTTGTTCTAAGATCCCTCAATGTGACCAGCTTTCCTTAACCCTGTGGGGGCCTGGAATTATTGTCACTTGAGTATCCAGGTCCAACAGCCTCATCAAAGTCTGAATCCCCACTTGAGAGAAATGGAAACCCTTATACATTGCTGGTGGGAATGAAAATGGTTCAGCCAATGTGGGAAATAGTGCAGTACTTTTTCAGAAGTTCAAACAAAGAGTGGCTGCATGACCCAGCAATTCCACTCCTAGTTTTATACTAAGAACTTTGAAAATATATTTACACACAAAAACATGTAATGTTCCCAACAGCCTTATTTATAACAGCTAAAAAGCATAAACAACCCAAATGTCCGTCAACTGAGGAATGGATACACAAAATGTGGTATATCCACACCATTGGGAGATGTAGTCATGTGTAGCTTCTGACCCCACGTCCCCCATGGCTTCAGAAACTGGCCTTGGAGCCAGGCGATTTCCTTGATGGAAGACAAAGAGCATTCCCAGCTGGTGCTGGCCTTATCTCCTCACGTGGGAATTTCTTTCCCCATCTGGGACTTCCTAGTTCTGCTTAAGCTTTCATGTCATGCAGCACCTGGCCAACCACACTTTTGCAACCCCCACTGTTCCTGGTGACATTGAGGGATTTTAGGACAAGCATGGTAGACAAGTTTGTACAAAAACAAACAAACAAACAAACAAACAAAAAACTAAACCAAACCAAACCAAACCAAACCAAAAACATTCATGAAGCCATAACTGCTCTGCAGGTAAAGCAAGAAAGTAACCCTGTTGCTTTGCAATTTTGTTTATTACAGACATCTTAATGGGTATCTCATTGTGGTTTCCATTTCCGTTCTCTGATAACTAATGTTTCTGAGACTCTTTTTACTCACCTGTTGACCATTTGCATATCCTCTTTGCAAAAATACCTATTCCAGTCCAGACAATTGAGTTGTCTGACTTTGTACTGCTGAGTTGTAGGAGTTCTGTAGGTATTCCGATGCTGGACCAGATACTTGCAGATATTTTCTCTCATCATGTTGCTTGTCTATTCACTTACTTGATAGTATCGTTTGAGGCATGAAAGTTTTTAATCTTGATGAATTCCAATGTATCTATTTTTTCTTTTGTTGTTTTTGTTTTAGGTATCCTATTAAAGGAACTGTTGCATAATCCAAAGTCACAAAGATGTACACCTATGTTTACTTTTTAAAGTTCATTGTCTTAGCTCTTGCTTTTACACCATTGATCCATTTTGAGTTAATCTTTGTGTATGGTTCGAAATAGAACAATTTAATGATAAAAAAAACTTAATCCATTGAATAGTCTTGGAATCAATGTTGAAATTAGTAGAACATAATGTGAGTTAATCTGCGTAGTCTTAATTTGAATCCATTGATCTGTATATCTATTCCTATGCCAGTATATATCATTTGATACCATAGCTTTTCAGTTAGTTTGAAAATCCAGAAGTGTGTGCCCTACGACTTCTTTTTTTTTTTTCAATGTTTCTTTTGGTGACTCATTGTCCTTTGCAGATTCATATGAGTTTTAGGATTAGTTTGCCAATTTCTGCAGAAAAGGTAGTTGGGATTTTGATAGGGATTATATTGAATTTGTAGAATAATTTGAAGATTGGTGTTATCATTACAATATTAAGTCTTCCAATCTACTAGTACAGGATGACTTTCCACTTATATATATCTTCAATTTCTTTCAACAGTCTTACGGTTTTCAACGTACATCTTGAATTTATTCTTAATTATTTTATTGTTTTGGATGTTGATGTTAGAATCTTCAGAGTTTTCTATATTTAAGATCATATCATCTGCAAATAGAGATACTTTAATCCTTTCTGGTCTGATTGCTTTTTATTTCTTTCTCTTGCCTGATTTCCCTGGCTGAGATTTTCAGTCCAATATTACATAGCAGTGTTGAGAAGACATCTTTGTCTTTTTCTTACTCTTAGCAGGAAAATTTGTTTTTATGGTATTAAGCGTTATGTTAACTGTGAGTCTTTCATACATGCCCTTGATCAAGCTGAAGAAGTTCCTTACTATTCCTCCTTCTGGTCTTAGTTTCTATTTCTAGAGTTCTTTTATCCTGAAAGGTTGTTGAATTCTTTAAAATGATTTTTCTGCATCAGTTGAGATGACCAGGTGTTTGGTTTTCTCCATTCTGTCACACAGGGCATTATATTAATTGGTATTTGTATGTCATTCATTCCTGGGATAAATTTCACTTGGTCATGGTGTGTAATCCTTTTAATATATGTAATCCTTTTAAAATATCCTTTCCTCCTGGATTTGGTTTGTTGGTATTTTGTTGAGGATTTTTGCATGTATATTAATAATAGGTGTTGGTCTGTAGTTTCCTTTTCTTGTGATAGCTTTCTTTGGCTTTGATATCATGATAATACTGGATTCATGGAATGACTTGGGAAGTGCTAAAAAACCTTTTAGTCTTTGCAGAGAGACTGTGTGTGGGTTAGGGCACAACTTTGACACTCAGCGCAACAGCTAACAACTCTGTCTTAGCCTTCACTACCCGCTGTACAGAGCTTCGATGTCAATCGAAGGTCAGAGTTCAGGGTCTTCTCAGGTCTTTGCTGAGCCTATGTACAGCAGTGACATGTATGTCACCTTCTTGATTCAAGGAACATGTTAGAGTTTTTCAACATTCTGTTCTCCTAAGCTCTCATTCTCCAACTTTGCTCCACTAGGCCTTTGTTTAGTTTATTGTTTGTTCCAACTGGTATTCATTCCTTCAGGCAGCAGTGGTTAAAACATGCTCCTGTATATGCTTTGGACAGATGCTTAGCACTTAATAAGTTCTGAGTTAGGTGAAGGAAAGACAACCGTTTTGAGCCAATAGTCTAGATTCAGCCATCAGCAAGCAATAAACAAAGACTAAATGCAAATAAAACAAATGACCATAAATACATAGAATTCTTTGCAGCTGAGGTCAGTTCTGCTTTCTCCTGTACCTGTAATGGAATCTGGACTGTCATTTTCAAGGCTACCGCTAAGCTGGGAGTTGGGACTTGGGTAGGTTAAAATGACACATAGTTCTCTGTTCTTGCCAAGACGCAGACACTTTTCTTAAATGAATTCTCCCTGGTTGCTGCAAGCTTTTGGATAATTTCCAGAGTCCTGAAAAAGTTTATTTTCACATTTCTTTCCAGTTATTCCATTGCTTTTATGGAGAAGTAGAAATTTGGAATTCCTCAATCCATTCCCTTTGCTACCTCATAGGAATTTAACCAACCACTTTTGTATTAACATTGGTGCTCATCTCAGATGGAAACAAATGAACCCAACCAACATAAGCTGTGCGAATTTAGAAAGATGCAATCCATATGTACATATACAAGAAGGCTACTCTCACCAATTTCTTTTAGTAACTTTACTCATATTATAGATGGAAGCTATCTGCCATATTTAGTATTTTTATTTTTCTTAAATTAGACTTGATGACATGGCCTTCAAATTGTAACGCAACAACATTAAAGAAATATTGGGGCAAGAGAATTGAAAGAAACTCCCTTTTTGTTTTCCTTCATAATAAGTCAGGGAAAACCAAGTCAGGTCTTTATGGGATTTTAGGATTCATGCATCAAAGTGACAGACTGGAAAGTTAGGACATGCTGCTGTAGCCTCTAGAGGCTGCCTCTAGGTCAGGACCAGATGGCTCTTGCTCTCTCCCTCATAAGCAGTTGGAGCACTTCTGACCGATGCTGTGCTATGGAGGGAAATACTCAGGGAGCGGATGTGTGAAATGAAAACCTAAAGAAAGCTTCCTTCAGCAAGTTTAGACAGGCTCTGTCTCTGTCTGATGAGCAAAAACAAAACAAACAAAACAAAACACACAAGCTATGTTCTCTGAATTCTCTAACAATGCCTTATATGCATGCATATTTTCCACTGCTAAGATGACAACTAAGTGACATACACACAAACTGATAATACGAACTGTTTTAAAATGATTTTTATTATTTTTTATTAACATATAATGTATTATTTGTTTCCTGGGGTACAGGTCTGTGACTCATCAGTCTTACACAATTCACAGCACTCACCATAGCATATGTCCCCACCGATGTCCATCATACCCACCACCTCATTCTCCCAACCCCCCTCCCCTCCAGCAACCCTCAGTTTAAAATGATTTTACTGCCAAACAAAGTGAGAACACCAGGGCCCTTAGTTGGCTCAGTGGGTTAAAGCCTCTGCCTTTGGCTCAGGTCATGGTGTCAGGGACCTGGGATCGAGCCCTGCATCAGGCTCTCTGCTGGGCAGGGAGACTGCTTCCCCCTCTCTCTCTGCCTGCCTCTCTGCCTACTTGAGATTTCTCTCTCTCTGTCAAATAAATAAATAAATAAGATCTTTTAAAAAAAAAGAAAAGCATGAACACTTGCTGCTAACTTTCCAAAAAGGAATATATTAAACTGTATGATGATATTTTTGAAGAAATAGGATGAAATTTTACAATAATTCTGGTGACATTTTGTATCACTGAATATTTATTTATTTACTAATTTATTTATTAAATTTTATTTATTTATTTGACAGAGAGAGATACAGCAAGACAGGGAACACACGCAAGGGGAGTAGGAGAGGGAGAAGCAGGCTCCCTGCTCGGCAGGGAGCCTGATGAGGTGCTCCATCCCAGGGTTCCAGGATCACGACCTGAGCTGAAAGCAGACACTTAACAACTGAGCCACCCAGGTGCCCCATCACTGAATATTTATTGAACAACCAGTATGTGGTAGACATTTTTCAAGATGCGGAGATTAAGGCTGCCAAATAAAATACAGGATAATCTATTAAGTTTGAATTACAGATAACACATTTTTAATGTATGTTCTCAATATTGGGATATACCAAAAATTGTCATTTATCTGGATTTTAACTTTAGATTGACATCTTGTATATTTATTTGCTAAATGTGTCAAATTTATAGGAGATAACAACTGTGGACAAGAGGAGTCTGGTTGCTTTTATGGATTTTACCAGGTTGAGAGGTATGAATGAGCAGGTGCAACCCAGAGAAATTGCAATCAGGGTGCAATCAGGGTGCCGAGGAGGGTGTACAACCCCTCTTCAGACTGGTAAAAAAGTTTTGTGGAAATGTCTACAGGTGTCTGAGCCAAAAATTAAGTGATAAATCCTAGGAAAAGAGTGTGAAGAAGAAATATTCCATTAGGAGGAAGAGCTGGTACAAATCCTTAACAACCATAAAAGACCCTTCATTGAGGTCTTTTTGTAATTGATCCATATTCCCAGATCATTGAATGGCAAATGGAAATTTGATATATGAATCCTAAGGTCCCGTATAGACCAGATAAGTAAATCTATATTGTCCAAAGTTAAGAGGAAATTTTGAGAGGATTTGATGGGATCATGTGTGGAGAACAGTTACTCTGGCTGCAGTCAGCGGGGTGGATATGGGGAATCAGGCCCAAACCAGGGCCCAAATCCCATTGGCATGGCCGACCATAGTGTAAGACCAGTGGAATGAGAATGGAGATGGAGAAAACCAGGTGTATTTTTGAAAGATCAATGCAAGTTACTGACTGAGAAAATATGAGGGATGAATGCAAGAAAGGGGTCAAGAATGATGTTTAAGTTTCCACCCTTGGAGACTAGATGCATTATAGAGTCACCTGCAGGACACAGGAGACATCACAAGAAATGAAGATTGAAGAGAGTTAAATTTAGGTAAAATATAGGGACATCCAAAGATGGACATCTTAAATATTAGTGTCAATTATATATATTTATACACATACACACATTTATACACATATACAAATACCTGTATGTACATACACACACAATCATACTCTATATGTGTGTATAAAATCTGTATTATGTGTATGTATTGGAGCCAAAGGATATATGACCGAATCATCAGCCTGCTGATGATACCTGAACCTTTTGCAATGGAGCTGCTCACCCAGGGATAAAGAAGAGAGAGAGAGAGAGAGAGAGAATCCAAGGAATCAACCCATGGTGTTTAAGCAGCTGGCAAAGGGGGCATCTGAGATTAGAGGATAATGTGCTGATGAAAAATCCACCCCCCAAAAAAAAATGTAAGGAGGAATGATCAATAGTGTCAGCATAAACATGCATATAAAGGAAGGAAGCCATCAATAAATGTAGGATACACTGAATTACGTATTAAAGATATGGGTGATCAAGGTCCATAGTTCACTAGCTCACTTCATTTGTTTTTCTTTTAGATTTCAGGGGAACGTAAAACTTGCTTTTTAAAATCAATTTAACTTTATATTTAATTTTATATTATTGCTAACTTATCATCATTATAATTATAAGTATTTTGCCTTATTCCTCCTCAGTAGGCTGGTGTTTCCAACAAAAACCAGCCCAACTTCCACGCATGGCCGCAACTTCCTGGTTGAGACTGTATCTGACAAATCTTCCTATGTTTACCGATTTGTTTTTGTTATCCTGGAGATTGCTTTCTACTGCTTTGGAAAAACAAAAGTTTATTTTGTAGAGAAAGCATACATTCATACCTAAGATTAGAAAAAATATTGCCGATTTCCTTCCTCTAATTCTGAGGCGTTGTTTCTCCCAACCTGATTCTACCTCTGATGAGCTCATTGGCGACCTGAGCAGAACAGCTGAGGTTGCTCCTACTGATTACGGGTTACTTAAGCAACAATCGAGGAGAAGCAATATTTCCAGTTTACTGCAGTTGCTGAGAGCAACAGTGAAATGAGAACCACGGAATCATGAAACATTAGATCTGGTGGGACCCTAGAGAAATCTTATGTCTCATTTTCAATTGAAGAAACTGTGGCTTTGAGCAGTTTATTGATTTCGCTAAAGTCACACAGCTAGTACTGGCAAATCAGAACCAGACCCTCATTCTTCTGACCTGTGCTCCCGTGCTTTGCTGAATCTCATTCCTCGTCCAGGGATGCCCCAATCCCTGTATTACCAGGGCTGGAATGGCAAATTTGAAAGGTTGCTTAGTCACAAAGCCAACAGAGGAATGGGAGAAAGATCAGATTGGGGATGGGTGGATGGAGAAGCTCAGTGTTGTGGAAGTTAGGGAGCATTAGTACTACACACCAGAAAGACAGGAACAGTGGCTAGGAAATATGCCGCATCAAGACTCAGCACAAAACCAGCTTCATGAAGGCTCAAAGCCACATGCTAACTGGGCACAGAACCAGGAAAGACAGCTGTATGGAAGCCATAGTCCAGAGACTTGCAGAAGAAATGCTGAAACTTGAAATGTGTAGCCAACAAGGGGAACCGGCACCAATAAACTAGGAGCATATTGAGTAAATAGCCTCATTATTTCAGTCAGTGGCTGAAAACATAAGGCTTTTGCTGGCTGTAAAGGTTCCTCTTAAGCCTCTTGGCCCTGTTCTTCTTGTCTGGAGAGAATGTCCTTTCATTTGAGCAAGGGGAGAAAGAAGCAGGTGCATCTTATCTTTATGAAGTATCTTTTGTGGGCATGTTTCAGACCTGTGTTAATTCTAACTAAAATTCTATCAGCTTGCTGTTATATTCCTCCTTTTACAGATGAGGAAATTGAACCTGAAAAATAACCATCTCTTACTTAAGGTCACACAGCTGTAAATGAAAGAGAAGGGTCTTGGGCGCTTGGGTAGATCAGTTGGTTAAGGGTCCTGGGATCGAGCCCCAAGTCAGGCTCCCTGCTGATTCCTGGGCCTGATGCTCTCCCTGCTTGTGTTCCCTCTTTCTCTCTCTCTCTCTCTCTCTTTCTCTCAAATAAATAAATAAATAAATAAATAAATAAAATCTTAAAAAAAAAAAAGAGTCTCAAATTCAAGTTGGCTTAAAGCCCAACTTCAGATGTCTTCCCAATTGCCTGGTGGGTTGATTATGGAGAAGGAGACAGCAGTGAAGCTGCAAAGGGGCAGCCCCATTGGATTTTAGGAGATGTAGAGCTGGAGAAATCTTGAGAAATCAGGGATGAGGGTGGAGTTGGACCTTTGAATGAGGTTGGGACATATTTCAGGGCTCAGCACTAGAGTGTGCAGCAGAGGGAATAGGGAAGCAATGGTGCTCTATGGTGTTCATATGTGTTTGTGGGAGACAGTGGTTACATTGATGGGAATCTGTCAACCTAGTTAATGAAGCCATTATTAAAAATCATATTATATCTAGAAAAATGCTATGGCTGACATCAGAGAGATTATGGCTTATGCTCTCTCAAGGGTTCTTCTGGTTTCAGGTCTCACCTTTAGGTTTTCAGTCCATTTTGAATTTATTTTTGTGTGTAGTGAAAGAAAGTGGTTCAGTTTTATTCTTTTGCATGTAGCTGTTCAGTTTTCTCAACACCATTTGTTGAAGAGACTGTTTTTTTCCCCCATTGGATATTCATTCTTCCTTTGACAGAGATAAACTGACCATATAATTATAGGTTTATTTATGCGTTTTGTGTTTTACCCTATTGATCTATGTGTCCATTTTTATGCCAGTACCATACTTTCTTATAAAAAATATTTGTTTATTTTAGAGAGAAAGAGAGCAAGAGCACAAGGGGGGGCAGGGCACGGAGCAGAGGGAGAGAGAGAGACTCTCTAGCAAACTCCTTGCGGAGAGAGGACCCCAACACAGGGGTCAAACTCACAACCCCATGTAGTGAGCTGAAACCAAGAGTCAGATCCTCAACTGACTGAGCCATCCAGGCACCCTGAGTACCATCCTTAGGGTTTTATTTACTACCTCTTTGTAATATAACTTGAAACATAGAACAGTGATACCTCCAATTTTGTTTTTTCTCTTTCAACAGTGCTTTGGCTCTTTGAGGTCTTTTATGGCTCCGTACAAATTTTAGGATTACATTTTTCTAAATATATCTTGTGAGGCAAGGGGAAATAAAATAAAAAATAAACTATTAGGACTACATCAAAATAAAAAGTTTCTGCACAACCAAAGAGATAATCAACAAAACTAAAAGGCAACACCCAGAAGATATTTGCAAATGATGTATCTGATAAATGGTTAGTATCCAAAATACATAAAGAACAGATACAACTTAATACCCAAAAAACAAATACCCTATTAAAAAATGGGCAGAAGATATCAACAGACATTTCCCCAAAGAAAGCATACAGATTACTAACAGACACATGAAAAGATGCTCAACATCACTCATCATCAGGGAGACAATAAATCAAAACTACAATGAGATATCACTTCACACCTGGCAGAATGTCTAAAATTAAGAACATAAGAAAAACAAGTGTTGCCCAGGATGTGGAGAAAAAATAACAGCCTTACAGTGATGGTGGGAATGCAAACTGGTGCAGCCACTGTGGAAAACAGTATAGAGTTTCCTAAAAAATTAAAATAAAAATACTCTATAATCCAGGAATCGCACTACTGGGTATTTACCCAAAAACAAGAACCCTAATTCAAAGGGATATATGCATCCCTATGTCTACTGCAGTATTATTTACAATAACTAATCCATGGAAACAGCCCAAGTGTCCATCAGTAGATGAATGGATAAAGAAAAAGTGGTGTGTGTGTGTGTGTGTGTGTGTGTGTGTGTGTGTGTGTGTGATGTTACTTAGCCATAAAAAATAATGAATCTTGCAATTTGCAGCAACATGGATAGAAGTAAAGAGTATAATACTAAGTGGAATAAGTCAGGCAGAGAAAGTCAAATACCATATGATTTCACTCATATGTGGAATTTATGAAACCAAAAAATGAACAAAGAAAAAAAAAGAGAGCAACAAACCAAGAGACAGACTCTTTATTATAGAGAACAAACTGATGGTTAACAGAGAGGAGGAGGGTGGAGGAATGAGGGAGTTAGGGGATGGGGATTAAGAAGTGCACTTATGATGAAAAAAAGTAAATTATAATATAAATAAGCACACAAATTAATTATACCAAAATGAAGATGAATATCGAAAACTCATTATTTCCTAATTATTATACCACATATATTGTCATGCTATTGCAGTTATCTATGCATATTATTTCTGTAGTAGAAACGATGTACTACTTACTGAATATCACTGCCCAGTTTTATGTTCAATGCGATCACATTGGGAGCATGAAATTGGCTATGATAGGAGTAGTTATTCAGCAGAAATTAGCAAATGTGACAGCTTGAGCCTTCATCTTTGGTTTTTTGGACTATGTAGGCTTCAGAAATTGATGAAGGAAAATTAAATAAGGCAGAGTAGACTCAAAAGTGTGGTACAACTCTCATTACTTTGTAAGTCACATAAAATATCGTCAAACCATGGTTGAAGTGAAGCTGTAGGTTGGTTGTGGACACAAGATACAAGCATTTGGCAAGTTACATAAAAGCATTCAGTGAAAATCAATAGGCTAGATGGAATTTATGATAAATGTATTGAACATTTGTTATTAATTGCCAATTACTTGCCATATATTTTACATCAATAAAATGTACATTTGCCATACATTTTATTTTTTCTGGAGGTCCAGTTGTTAAACGTGTTCTAGCCCACCACAAATTGAAGGGGATCAAAGTGATGGGGTCAGCCTTGAGGATTGGCATTGGTCAATACACAAAAAACAGAAATGGAACATAGTAGACAAAACAGAAGCTGATAGCCCTGATGAAAAGCACTGGGACCATATCTTGCAAAAAAGCTTCAACAATCCTGATACTCACAACAATATGGCTTTTTAATTGGCATAGCCCTCAGTACCATGGATGCATACTTAGTGAAAAAAGAACAGGATATTTAAAGTTTAGGAGATCCAGTAATATTTATGGAAATTGATGCAAAAGCACGGGGCGGAGGAGAAGTGGGAGTAGAAGAGAATTTATGAAAATCCATGCCTGTGTTACTACATTTGCCAGGGTTTGACACCTGCAGAGATAAAATTACCTGCCTTCGAATTATTCAAATGCGGAACTCTGGAAAATACATGCTTTCAAGTTCTCTTCCTTGTCATTGATCAAGCCTAGCCAATATAAGCCAATGGGAAGTTGATTTTCTAAATAGGAAGGACCTCAGATAAATTATAATTCTGCATGTATTTTTCATTAAATGCATTCTGTTCTTTGGAAGGCTTTTTGTTTGTTTATAAAATGTTTCTCCGGTTTTATTAAAAATTGGGCTTCCTTCTTCATTCATCTCTGAAACGATATTGCAGAAAACTATGTCATTTAAAAATCATCCCATCACTGTGTACACTCCAGCAACTTTTTGTACAGTGACTGCATACTCCTTTCTCAGCAGTCCTGGGAACCTTTCCTCATTAGATCCTAACTCATTCCATCTTCTGTGATGGGAGCTGCCTTCCAGGCAGGTTTCGAATTTTTTCTCCAAGACTTAAACATGTTATTTACAAAGTTAGGAGACATTTTGTGACTCCAATTTCTTCAGTTCTTTTAAAATTTTTGCTGCTTTAAAGCAATTGATTCGATTCAGGGTCTTTTTTTTAAGAAGAAATATTTTCTCACTTTACACATAAAAATTTCCCTGTACATGATTTTGGGGGAAAAACACAAAAATAAGGAGTTTTGCTCTTTTTTTTTATTTATTAAAGCAAAATCAATTGCTGACAGAGTTGAATGATTAACCAGACATTGTCTCTGGTTAAAAAAAAAAACAATGGTGAAACAATTCAATTTCTATTTTATTTTTTTTCCTAAAGAATTGGAGCATACTGTCACAGGGTTATATCCTTACTTCCATGTCAGACTAGCTACACAACAAGCACCATAGATTATGAAGACCTCACAAATTCAATATGGAGTGACGATATATTCACCAACACAAAGATATTAAATAAACACAAGTATGTGTTATATGACAGCAGCATTATTAATCAAAAACATCGAATCAAGCCCCAGATTCCTGTAACAGGGCAGCCACTTTCATAAATTCTACCACTTAACGGTACATGTTGGTGAAATACTCAGTGGATTTATGGCTGGTTGACGTTTTGTACTCCACAGTGTCATTAGCATTTGGCTCCTTTTACATATGACTTTATTTTGGATTGAGGACTTATCTTTCCTACAAGACTGAAGGTTCATAGGGTGAAGGGCTTTGTTGTGTCTTTAAAGCTTTTGCACATTACACGTTGCTTGGTTCATACCTATTACTTGGAAGAATGACACATAACTGTAAAATTAGTACCAAAGAGTCTATTTAATAAAGAGGTATGGATGACTATATGTAACATAAACTATGAATGATTCCCTTTATCTTTCTTGGTTGAAATCGGGTTCTACTAGCAGAGTATTGACCTCAGCTCTAGCCTAAAGAAGGGCCTGAGCAATTGCAAAGGTTCAGGTAAGAGCCACAGAGTAATTTGAGGGCAACATTCAGCTGAAAGTATCCAAAAGAAAGGTGCTTTCAGTGATGATCCACTGGTATGCGATGCTATTGTTGTAGTATGAAGAGCTATTCTCTTTGTTCTGGAAAGCAGAACAAACAGCCTGATGATTTGAATTAAGTATGAGGAAGTAATATAATATCCTTTATTCCCGGCTTAACCAAATGATCCCATTGCTTGAGATCAGAGAGCACTTTCTGCATTGACAGTGTTGGCAAGCACCTTCGGCAGATTTCACAGTAGCAGGGAAATCCAACTCCTGTCTTCACTGAGGCTGGAAATCACACTAATGGTATTGTTTCCCTCCATAAAAAATATTAGCCACTGCCTACCATAATCCTTTACAATTCACATGGCCTTATGCAATGTAATTTACATCTTGCGGTTGTCAGTACTGATGTTGTTTATTTACCAGATGGTTGCCACTTCTCCCTTTGAAGACAGTAGCTGTGTCTCTCAGCATGTGTGTGTGGTGTTGATGGATCCAGAGAGGGAGAGCCAAAGAAGACAGAGAGAAAAAGACAATCAAAGAATAGGAAAAGATATATTCTAACAAATAAAAAAAATATCTATCTCAGGGTAATTATTTTTTTATTCGTGGGAATGAAATGGAATTTATGTACTATTTCTACTTTTATTATTCTAGAATTTGATGAAGCTCTTTCCGAATGTGTTATTATATAACAGAAAACAATCTTTCTTGTTCTTATGCAAAAGATAAGTTAGTAAGAAATGAGCTATTAAATCTTTTTAATTGTTCAGTAATGATTAATAAGCTATAAATAATTATGGGGATGATATTAACTGATGCCATCACAGAATAAATTTAGTCAGAGCTTTGCAAAACCAGCTCCAAATGTGCCTCAAAATTAAAACACTGGTTTCTACACTCTTTCTTTTCACATAAAATAAAATATACCCTAAATTTAATTAAAAAATCAGAATTATGGCTTTAATAGTTGATTTTTTTCCTCATTAGATCTCTTTAACTATTGTCTTAGTTTATTGACTTACATTTTTTAGGATCTAAATGAATACTGTGTGTAACATTTGGTAACATTTGTTACCATATATTAGCCTAATGGCAAATGTATTATATATCATGAAGATATATACTTACTATCTTAATTATTTTTATATTTTTATATTCCATCATAAATTCTGTACATTTGAGAATACCTTAAAACATTTAAAATATCATGTCACAAATAATTTTTGATGCATTTTTCCACTATACAACAAATATTTATTTGATACTTGTTAGGTGCCATTTGTGTGAAACATTACCAGGAATTCAGTATTGAAACAAAGAGTACCCAGGGAAGAAGACAGATAGACAATTAAAACAGAGAGGTAATATATAGGGATATGTATTGGAAGTACTAAGAAAAAATGAGAGCAGGGATTTTTAGACGAAGTGGTCTAGGAAGGTGTACTAAGGACTTAATATGTGAACTTGAATGCTGGAACCTAAAAAATGGCTGGCCAAGAGCCAGGGAAAAGAAGAGGGAAGAGGCTATACAAAACCTCCTACCACTCAAACCTCACAGCCCAACACGGGAGCATGGGGTCTAAGGAGCCACTGGATACCCCAAACTCTGCAGAGGGAAAATCAATAGCAACTCCATTCCAGTGGGGAATATTCTTTAAAAGACACTTTGGGGGAAAGTAGAAGAGTTGTATTTTGACATTTTCTGTTCATGGTATTTGTAGATTTACATGTAGATTTTTGTTGAGGAAGTAAATTGGAGCTCAGGAGACCTGAAGCTTGGCATCATCAGCATATTGATGGGTAAGTAACCACAGGGAGAGTTGAGATCCTGGAGACAGAAGAGGATTCTGATGTCCACACTGGAAAAACTCAGAGACTATACACCGATAGCAGTGTGGCCGGGGCTCGGGAAGGCTGTGCCAGCGCCAGGCACATGCATCTTGGTACTAAGGTTGGTTGAGGACTGAGGAAAGATGGTCTCCTGCAATCTCTATTTTATCAGGCATGGTTTTATTATAGAAGATAGAAATCATGCCTGGACTGAGGGGAATGATTCCTGCACTTTAATGCATGGAATGGGTCACCAAAGAAACATGGGTATAGGAACTTGAGTTCATGATAAGGTTTCACCGTTTGATTATGGAATACTTGATTTTTTAAAAATATTTTTAGAAATGCGAAGGAAGAATGCTAAAGGTGATCTCCATAGGACATCAATATTTTTTCCAATGAAATAGAGAGGGCACCAGCTTTTCAAGAGTGTAGTGGGTACTGTTGCCAGATTTAGCAGATAGAACCAGAGGATGGCTAGTGAAATTTGAAATTCCAGAAGGCAATGAGAAACGTTTTATATATGATGCCCCATGCAATATTTCAAAGAATATATGTCACTGTAGTGAATGAAGGAAATGTCTATGGCACATTTGACAGAAAGCAGAGATCAAGGTTCCTCGAAAAATAGAATAGAAGTGACAGGTTTTGTGTGAGATGTATCAGGAGGGGGAAATGAATGTGTAAGTGGCCTTAGGTTGCTAATTCTGTGATTTTCTTCAGGAACATTCCGCTGCATGCATAAGGAAGATTCAGACAAGATTTGTAGCTGATTGGGTTTCTAGAGTTGTGGCCCGCGTGGGCCAACTGCAACAGGAGAGGAATACGACAGAATTGGAGGTATTTTTAAAAGACTAGTTATAGCGATTAAGCTAGATAGGGATGTGATTTCAGGGCTATTGCAGTTTCTGGTGATGAGAATGTTCACGATGTCATCTTGGGAAGGGGGAGCTGAGGGCAAGGAGATTAAAAATGTGAGGTATCACAGAGATGAGAAAAACAAGTGGTTGGAAATTTTACAAAGTTAGTGAGAAAAAGAGAAGTCTAAGAACACAGACTACAGCCTTGAGTGAGACCATAGTTAGTTGAGTTATCGGGAAGTAGATAAATGTCAGTAAATCTACAGGAATGATTATTTTTCTTTCTTTTCTTTATATTTTTTTCTTTTGCATGAATCAGCTCTCCTCTTTTTTATTTTATTTTATTTTTTTATTTGCCCAGCTTGGGGTAAGGGAGACAGGGGTGATGCTCTTGAGGAGAAAAAGCTCCTTCTTGCAATTTCCTGACAAGCACACGTTCTTAGAGAGGTATATTGGTCTTTCTCTGTGAACTTAGAATCGCATTTTTAAATTGATGGCCAAAATCAACATTATTCAATATGTTTTATTAAAGATTTTCTCCTGTAAAAGTTAAGAATCTATTACAGTGCTTCTCATTATGACACATTTCATCTCTTTATTTTGTATCCCATTTCATATTTTTAATACATATAAAAGAAAATTGAAGTGTAATTTCAGAATGTACAAATATGTTCTCGACTAAAGCAGGAGTCTAGGAACTTATGACCAGACCACCAACATTAGTTGTGTAAGAACTGTATGTATTTGCTTTTGCTTTTCCATGACACTGTTTGGTTCTTATTTTGAAACCCATTTTACCTGCTAGCAGGACATGTTTGCCAATAATTCAGGAAAAGTCAGTCAGGTCATTGTCTTTTAACCTCTGCCAAGTAAGCGCTGCCCATTTTGGACCCTTTCCTGCTTATTCCAACTCCTGTGAATTGCATTTTATGTTTCTGGGGGACTAAGTAGTAGTGTCTATCTGCACGTGAAGATGATGAGAAGAATTCGTCCCCACAGAGCTTTCATAGGATACCTTCAATGCACAATTGCTCCAAATAAATAGATTCTCACACCTCAGATTTGAGACTGGATCTAGAGGGGTAGCTGGGGGCAAGGCCCCTTCTTACCAACTCCTTTGTGTTTCCGCTGCCATTTTCCATTTTCATTGTCTTTCAGTTTGGAGGATCTTTATCTAGACACATGAGGACAGTTGCAGTGAGACAAATTGTCTCTGAACACACATTCTTCCAAATTCCATGTCTTCCATCTGATCCTTGGCTTTTATTTATTTATTTTACTTATTTTTATTTTTTCCCCAAATCCTTTTATTTTAGTTTTTCAGTGTTACAAGATTAATTGTTCATGTAGCACACCCTGTGCTCCATGCAATACGTGCCCTTCTCAATACCCACCGCTAGGCTCACCCAACCCCCCACCCCCACCCTCAGTTTGTTGCTCAGAGTCCACAGTCTCTCATGGTTCATTGCCCCCTCCAATTTCCCCCCATTCACCCTTCCCTTCCTTCTCACAATGCCCTCCATGTTTTTCCTTATGCTCCACATGTAAGTGAGGCTATAAGATAATTGACTCTCTCTGCTTCACTTATTTCACTCAGCATAATCTCCTCCAGTCCTGTCCATGTTGAAACAAAAGTTGGGTATTCATCCTTTCTGATGGAGGCATAATATTCCATGGTATATATGGACCATATCTTCTTTATCCATTCATCTGTTGGAGGGCATCTTGGTTCTTTCCACAGTCTCGCGATTGTGGCCATTGCCTCTATGAACATTGGGGTACATGTAGCCCTTCTTTGTACTGCATCTGCTTCTTTGGGGTAAATAACCAGGAGTGCAATTGCAGGGTCATAGGGTAGTTCTACTTTTAATTTTTTGAGGAATCTCCACACTGTTTTCCAAAGTGGCTCCACCAACTTGCATTCCCACCAACAGTAGAGGAGGGTTCCCCTTTCTCCACATTCTCTCCAGCATTTGTTGTTTAGTGTCTTGTTGGTTTTGGCCATTCTAACTGGTGTAAGGTGGTATCTCAGTGTGGTTTTGATTTGAATCTCCCTGATGGCTAAAGATGATGAACATTTTTTCATGTGTCTGTTAGCCATTTGTATGTCTTCTTTGGAGAAGTGTCTGTTTGTGTTTCTGCCCATTTTTTGATGTGATTATCTGTTTTGTGAGTATTGAGTTTGAGGAGTTCTTTATCTTAGGCTTTTAAAGGCCAATTAGCCATTTCTTGTCCTATAAAAATTAAAACAAGGGAAGACCAGCAATATGCACAAATATTATAGCTATTTAATCTAACATATGCATATATGGATATGCATATGCAGATAAACACACAGACACACTCATAATCATGTGTTTGTGTATGTATGTGAGTATAATGTCAGGTAAAATTGAGGGCAATAGTGAAAAAAAAAAGCAGAATTTTAAAAAAAGATCTGAAGTGTGGGGTAAGGAGGAATTGCCAAAGTAGGAAAGTTCTCTCTAATAAGGTGAAGCTTCCATAGAGACCTAAGGTAGTGAGAGGTGAACCACATGCATTTTCCAGGAAAAGTATTCAAGCAGAGAGTATTTAGCACATAAAGCTCTGAGACTTGAGTGACTGGGCATAGTGTGTGTGTGTGTGTGTGTGTGTGTGTGTGTGTGAGAGAGAGAGAGAGAGAGAGAGAGAGAGGGAAAGAGAGAGAGACACAGAGAGAAAGAGACAGAGAGAGACAGAGAAATGGAGGGAAGGAAGGAGGGAGGGGGAAGACAAGTTGTTGGATGCAGAGGTGGAAACAGGATCAGATCTTTCAGTTCTGTAGGTTACCGTGTAGGACACAGTTCAGTGGGAATGAGATTTCAAACTGACCATTAAAAGGGAGTGACATGATCCAAGTTATATTTTCAAAGGGTCAGTCAGCTTAGTGGAGAATTGGTGCTTAATGGAGGGATGAGGCTGGCCACAGGGAACCAGTTAGCAGTTACTGAAATGACCAAGTGGAGAGATGATTGTGCTTTACCAGATAGTAGCTGGGAAGATTTCAGAAGTAGTCAAGATGCTGGATACATTTTGAAAGTGGACCAAAGAGCATTTGTTGATGGATTTAGTGTATAAGAGAACTTGTGAAAATTGTTGACAGTGGTTATAACACTTTTTCAGATGGTGATTCTTAACAAGTATAGTTTTGATATGCACCTTAGACTCCTAAAATATATTTACCACCCATATAATATTAACATATATATATTCATTGATTTACCCATGACCAAAAGACACATTAATATCTCAGCAAAAGTGTGTTCCTAGATGTAATAAAGATTAGGATTGGTGTTTTCAGTATACTTTGTAACAATAGGTGCTAATAATATTATCAGTGCTCCTCTATTTATCTTCTTCCAACACCACAGCCATGATCCTTGGAGTCATTTTCATTTCAAAGAGATAATTCTTAATGACAAGCTACAACCACCTGTCAATATAAATGTTCACAGTGATTTCATCTTCTGAACTGCTAAGACTAAAATTTTCACACTCAGCATTAAAAAAAGTATCATTTACTAAATAACACTTTGGTTTTTTTTAAATTGAACCTTCAATATTCAAGACTATGCCAATTTAATGTACTGAGATTTAATATTTATATTAAATATTTGTGTGTTGGGTTGGGCATATTCTTAGACACAAAAGTTCCACATGAAATATACATGCCTTTTACATAATGATACAAATGTTCATATATTCAGATTGGCATGAAAATTTTGAAATAATTTGTGTAGCTTTATCTTTTGTCCCAGGTTATCCAATCTCAAATATGCTATTTTTGTAACTTCTGTTTCTCTGACAGCTTATATAAATAGTTTTCACATTTTATTTCGGTTAATTATCATAGCTACTTTAAAAGATGTAAATCATTAGAATTATGGTACATTGAGGACATTGAAACACTAATGATTAACTTAGTTATTTAAGTACTATGAGTTTTATCTAAGATGTGAATCCCAACATTATGATTTCAATTTCTCTAAAAATGTTCTGTGTTGTGTTCTTTTTGAGTGGAGAGAGGCCGGGGAATGGGGGACAAGTCCTCTTTATTAGAACCATCTCACAGAGGCAAATATCATGTCTGATGCACTATAGAGAGTAAATGTATGTTTATGATCAAGATATGTGACAGCTTGCTGGAGGAAAAAAAATTCTTGGACTCTATGAACAATTTGTGAAATGATGGAGCCGAAACTGGGGAGTTACAATAAATTGCAGTTAAATAATTGGGACAGGATTCATCCCTGCTTTCTCTGATTTCAAAGTCTGCAGCATTCCTATTGTACCAGGCTCTCTTCAAATGAAGTTAAATGAATTCTGCACACATGATGTTAAAGTAGTTTCTAAAGGCTCCAAATGAAACACATGTATACAAATTTCTGCCTAGATATAGAATAGAGGAAGAACAGAGGGTCCTGGGGAAATCTATGACCACTATGTAGAGTCTGAGAATTTCTGCTCTTGTGTTTCTGGTGAAACAGTGAATGTCTAGAAAAGGTAAGGAACAATCCTCTTACTTCTTAAGTATTGCTGCTTATTAGGGTGCTCTCACCAGGTGCTCCAACATTAAAGAGGATTATGAAGACTTGAGTAAAATCACACAGCACAGCAGCAAAAAATCATTAAAAGACAGGAAAACAGAATCTATGAGGTCAGGTTAAGGAAAGAGACACTGATCAGGATGGCAAACTTTAAAATGACTCTCATGTATAAAGAAGAAGGAGGTCCTCATCTTCCACTAAACGGGGGAAAAGGTTTAAAGTTGCAAAATAGACACTTCCTGTAGGTAAAATGTTTGAAATACCAAGGAAACTATGAAATGTATTTATTTGTGGTATCCTTCTGTGGTGTAAATAAAAACAGAAGACAAGGAACCAAAGGAGGGTAGAGGCAACCTTCTGCTGATGTTATTTCTTAGTTGGACACTGATAGGGTGGGGAGATTTCTGGAATGGGCTTTAGCTCATACTTTCTCATATGTGGTGAGGCCTTGTGTGTCATCGTCCAAGGAGGTGGCATTTTAAAAAAGATTTTATTTATTTATTTTATAGAGGGAGAGAGAAAGAGAGAGAGAGAGAGCACAAGGAGGGGGCAGGGGAGCAGGAGGAGAAGCAGGTTCCCACTGAGCTAGGAGCCTGAGGCCGGGCTGGATCCCAGGACCCTGGGATCATGACCTGAACTGAAGGCAGATGCTTAACCAACTGAGCCACCCAGGCACCCTGAAGAGGCATCATTTTAAGGATGGGTGTTTTAAAACCACTCAGAAGTTTTTAAAATATAGACTTTATTTCTCGAACAGTTTTCCATTCTTGGTTAAACCTGAGCAGAAAGTATGGAGATTCCCCATGTACTCCCCCCAACCCCGCCTCACCGATGCACAACACCTCCCCAGTAGGGAGCTCCTGCCCTGGAATGGGACCTTCCCTCCGATGGGTGAACCCACGTGGACACATGCCTCTGTCAACCAAAGTCTGTAGTTTACATTACAGGTCACTCTTGCTGCTGTAGGTTCAATGGGATTTGGTCCTTTTTATAAAACATAAAACTCCTGAGTAACAAGAGGTGAGAGAAAAGTCTATCTTGCTGAGACCAGAGCTCAAGAGCCAGGCTGCCTTAGTTCACCCAGAGCCTCGGGAAGCTTTCCAACCCAGGGGCCGGGTTTCAAGACCCTTGTAGAAGAAGGAAAACCTCATTTGCAGTTGGACAGATCCTCTCTCTAGCTCTGTAATTTAGGAACTTAATCCAAATTGCTATGATTCATTTTCCCTCTCTCCAAAATAGAAATCATACCAGATCTCACAGGCCTTCGGCAAAGATTTAACAGAGGTCAGGTGTACGTAATATACTGTTAATAGCCAGCCCAAGTAGTCATTCCAGGAATGATAGATTTCCCTAAATGTTCTAAATCTTATTTTACTCAAGACTAATGTGATTAATCCCACCTCTGTTTTCTTCCTAGTCCAATGGAGAAGGTACATGGAAATGAGTGACATTTTATTATTATTATTCACAGAGATCATGAAATATCGAGAGCAGATTATATTTGGCATGATGTAGATCTGGTAATAAAACTGGAATAATTATCTAAAAATAATCAGAAAGCTGAAATTTGCATTAATCTTATTTATAGACAATTATCAATTTCAAATAAGCCTCTAAATTTACCATTTTTCCCCTGTTTAGGTTATTTCTATATGACTATCATCTCCATGGGGAAATTGAGAAGACAAAAGCACGCATTCTTTCCGATAATTTATTTTTGTCTCATGGCATAAGGAATGCCTCTAATAAATTAAAGGCATACGTTTAGCTATTAGCTTGTGGCACATAAGTATTTTTCTGAAAATCTGAAAAGTATTTTCTGAAAAAAAACATTGGAATCCAAATTTCTGCCTATGTTTTGACTACTATTCCATTACTTGACCGAATAATTTTGAATAATATCTTATTCTTTTGATTTATCTTCATTTTTCACCTACTGAAAAAACATATTTTCTACTTACCCATCTATTTTGCATGACTATAACAAGATCAAAGATTTAGTGATTATGAATAATATTCAAATTCCTGACTGTAATGTAGTACATATCTTCTCATTATCCTTTGTATAGATTTATAGGATTATACAAAACATTATGTTATTTTACTTGGCCTTCACTTAATTCTATTAGAATCCGAGTTTATAATTTACAGTGAAGTGAATTAATGTTGGAGTGTTTTGTTGTCATTTCAGCTTACCATAAATAATTATCTCTATGTTATCTACTGTTGACTTCTCATAAAAGATTAATGTAGAATTAGTGACAAAATGGGATTCTCATCAGATATGAAATCCCATAAAATTAATGCTTCCCAAGTTATAATTTAAAAATTCAAGTCATTTGTGATTTAAATCTGTTAACTCTCATTATAAAACTTATATTTCTGCTTCAAACACGTATATGAGGGCACACACACATTTTGTGTAAGAAGCAAGAAGTGTGAGGAAATGTTTTAATCAAGTCTAATAAACTATGATAATGCATTCATAGTTTTTGTTGCTGTTAACATGAATAATGGGAATATTGAGCTACCATGAATCTAGGTACCTTTCTAAAGGTAATTCCCCCTTATGTTCCAATGGGTCTTCTAAGGGATACCCAGTATGTAACTGCATATTACATAAATTGATTTGGTAAGTAAAATAAAAATAAAATGCAATGCTTTCAGATTTCTTCACTTAGAAATGATCTAATCAAGAGGTCCAGATGAATGCATTTTTCCATGAAAGTTATAAATTATACATAACACAAAATAACACTAAAGCATTAACAGGTCTATCACTGGTTAAATAAAAAAAAAAATGAAAGCTTCCTATCTGACAGATTTGACTTTGCTACTATATTACATGTTGGCACAAATTTACTATTAAAAGCGTTTCAATACTATCCATCCCAATTTTCATTTTTGGTCGACTAGGCAAGGAAATATTTAATGTATCAATTTGTTCAGAGAGTTTACATATTGTTAGCCTTGTCTTTGTTCTCTGTATTGTAATAAAGTTTCATGCCAAGATGATTCTGTCCTAAAAAGAGCAAAATATAAATGTCTCAGGGTGAAGGATGTTGTGTTTTTTTGCATTTTGCCCTTGATTTATACAACATAAAGGGGAGGTCTTCACTAAACTTCATAAAGGGGAGTTCTGCAAAACTCTTCTCTATAAAACTTCCTAGAAAATTATTTGCTGTTTCACTCTAGGTTTGCCTGGCTCAAAGATAAAAGGAAAGAATTCTTTCCATATTTTCCATACCACACCATTATAATCTATTTGCTAAGAATGCTCTAGGGCATATAATACTGCCTTATGTTGTGGTGCTCTTAGACCGAGGACCATATGGGGTGCTATCCCAGGAAACAGCAGGGTTCAGTTATGGGGTTGGATGCTTTTTTATTTCGTTACCCTAACAGGCCCTGCATTTATACATGGTTGCCATCAGTGCTATTTATTTAGTATAATTAGTGTACTTTTGATGCATTTGTTAAGAGTGCTATATACAGCATTATTTACATGTATCTCAATATTCACAGCTTTGTGACTTAAAATGCAGGATTCTGCATTATATAGAACTGCCACCCACAAATAAATCTGAGTATCAACCACATCTATTTTGGAAAAGATAGAAATTATTTTACTGCACAGATTGTCTTCCACCTAAAAAGGCGACTGCAAGGCCACTTTACTATACCTCACTGGAGAGCTTGATATATGTGTATCGAGGCAAGAGCGTATAATCTATTGGGTCTGCTTTCAAAATGATCATCATATCCTGGTTCAGAACTTATGATATTAGGTTACTTCAAGAAATCTATAGTGTATTTCTATATGCACTTAAATTTGAGTTAATAATTCAAATTTATAATATCTATTCTGAAGCTATTAGCCAATCTCTAGGTTAATGCAAAGACCAGGAGGCAACTTGTGGAAAAGGACTTAGAATTTTTGCTTCCTTTGAATTTGGGAAAGACAGTAGAGAAAGAATTTAGGAAAACAGTAGAGAATCCTTTGAGGATGTATTCAATTTGGATTTGGGGAGCCCCTAGTTGATCCCGGAGCATACTCTATAATGGAGGACTACTCTCTAGGGGAAAGGAATTTACCTGCAACTTATACCACCCAGGGGAAGGAATTCCCTGACTCTAGCACCTTCTAGCTTCTCTACATGATTTAAAGAAAAGAGCTAAAAAATATTTATGAAGGTCACAGCCCAGGGACTTATCTCCACTCAAAGACTATAATCTTATAATTATAGAAAACTTCTCTCCCAACGTTACTGCCTAACCACCAGGACTCTCATGTAAAACATTAGATTATAGCTGAAGGGCTGGGATACAGAAACATTATCTAAAGAAGGTTTTTAGGAAAGTCCAGAAAAGTAAAAGAAAAGGAAAGGGAGTTGTAGGGAAATTTGAAAACTCTAGAGCCAATAACTAAAGTAAATATTCAATGCAGTCAAACTCCTACCCAAATTAATGTAAAACCTCACACAAAGGGTCTAACTACCTCAGCACCTATTCAATGACAGATGATGACCATTTTCAACAAAAATGACAAAGACAAAGGAAAAGAGCATGAAGAGACAAAGCAAACATCATAACCAGTCTCAAATATGACACAGATATTGTTATTATCAGACCACGAATTTAAAATAACCAATGACATATCTTCAACCTCACTGATGATTTCATTGGCTCTGTCCGGTCTACTGAAGAGCCCAAAAAAGCATTCTTCATGTCAAAATTCTTTTTCTTTTTCACTTATTCCATTTTCTTTTGATTATTTCTTAGCACTTCAATCTCTCTCCTTATATTAATCATCTACTCTAACATGTCATCTGCGTTTTCCATTACAGCTCTCATGAACACAGATGCAAAAATCCTCTACAAAGTATTAGAAAATTGAATTCAGCAATATACAAAAACATCAAACATTAATTCCAAGTAAGACATATGACCCATATGCAAGGCTGGCTTACTATTTGAGAATCAATCAGTTTAACTTACTGCTTCCACAACATAAAAAAGAAAACTCATATGAGTATCTTAATAGAAGTTAAAAAAAGTTGACAAATTCAAATATTCATGATAAATACTCTCAGCAAACTAGAAATAGAGCAGAACTTCCTCAACTTGATAAAACACATGTACACAAATGTACAGTTAACATCTTACTAAGTGGTGAAAGACTTGATGGGGATCCCTAGGATGGGGAACAAGGCAAGGAAACCCTCTCCCCACTTTGCTTGAACATCGGACTGGAAGTCATGCTATTCAATAAAATAATATAAGGCAATAAAGCTATAAAGAATGGCAGATGTCATGATTATCTATGCATAAAAATCCAAAAGAAATAAAAATAATAATAATAATGAAAGACTGCTGGAATTGGTAAGTAAACATACTGAGGTTGTAGGAAACAAGATTAACACAAAAAATTCATTTACTTTTTCATACATCACCAATGAATAATTGGATGAATAGTGATGTTGACAATAGAACTAACAGCAACAGAAAAAAAAAAAACCCTGAGGTATAAATCTATCATATGATCACAATATAAGAATCCTGTCTACCCCAGGTCACTAAAATATTCTGCAATGCTTTCTTATAGAAGATGGGTAGTTTTATTTTCTATGTCTGTGATTCATTCAAAATAACATATGGGAATACTTTATAATACTCAGGTATTCTTCTCACATTCCTAGTTTGTTAAAGTTTTAAATTTTGTGTGAGTGTCAGATTTTCTCAAATGCTTTTCCCACATTTGTAGAAATAATTGTGTGAATTTTCTCCTTGCATTAATTCATTTTTGAATGTTCAGTTAACCTTCCATTCCTGCTCAATATCCTCTTAGTCATTATGTAGTAGTCTTTACGATTACTGTTATGAATTAGGACCCCACTTCATGTCTTTCCCATAAATTAATCCAATTCAAGCATGATTCATTGAAAATATCTTCCATTTTCCAGCAAATTGCCTTATTGTCTCTGTTAAAAAGGAACTGACAAATACATGCTATTCTATTTTGAGATTTGCTATTCTGTAACTCTGTTACACAAATCTCTTGATCCATATGTCAAATTGATACTATGTTGATTATTGTGAATATACACTAAGACTTGAAATCAAGAGGGTCAAGTCATCCAGTTTTGTTCTTTTCCAAGATTATGTGTCTATTCTATTTTGCATTTTCACATAAAATTTATGATCATCAAATCAGCACCAAAATCAATACCATAAGCTATTATAACTTTAATTAGGTGAGAGAAAAAATAAATATGGGGATTAGATAAATGTGGATGGAATTGGCATTTCAAATAATATTGAGTTTCCTAATCCATGAACTCAGTGAACTTCTCCATTAGTTAAGTTTTAATTATTTTCAATAAGATTTTAATGCACATCTGTTGTTATAATTATATATGTATATCTATAAATTTCATGGTTTTGATGCTATTTTAAATAGAATATTTTCAAATTTTAATTTTCCAATTGTTTGCCACTTGTCCATAGAAATTCAATTGGTTATGTATCAATCTTGCTTTCACTAACCTTGTTACATTCA
Organism: Nasua narica; assembly: GCA_028533885.1. Lineage (NCBI taxonomy): Eukaryota > Metazoa > Chordata > Mammalia > Carnivora > Procyonidae > Nasua > Nasua narica. The sequence goes on along the minus strand of CM052810.1, from coordinate 5,825,499 downwards.
CTGATGTTTCTAGAATTTCTATAGATTCCATAGGATTTTACATAAATAATCACATTACCTACAGATAAAGATTGTTCTTCTTTTCTTTCAGTATTTATGCCATTTGATTCTTTTCCATATTGCATTGACTGGGATCATTAGCCTAAGGGCAAGTAGGACCAATAAGCAGAGACATTTTTGTTCTATGCACAGAGACGTGGGTAAAAGTTTCTTTTAATACCAACATGTATTGGGTGTGGATAACAGAAGATTTCTCAGCACGGCAGCATTTGATTTCACCCTGAAGATATCAGAAATTAGCTACAAGGACAAGAGAAGACAGAGGACTAGACAAATATGCACGGAGACATTGGACAACTTTAGAGGAGAGTCAGACCAGAGATTATGAAACAGCTGCTTTGCTTAGTGAAATTCTGGACCTAAGCACAGTCATGTATTCACCCACAGATCTGTATCCACTATGTGTGAAGCATTGACCAAGCTTTCTGCCTTCTCCTGCAAATGGTGTGTCTTTTATCTAAGCACCGCACCTTCTTCAATTCTATTGAGATAAAATAATATCTATCATCTGTCTTCTATCTTTCTATATCATCTATCTATCTAATCTTTTAATCTGCATTTACAGATATATAGATTTAATTTGTTTGTTTTTACTGTTCCAGTCAAGGGAAAGGAAACTTCCCTTGAGGTCCCAAGGCCTTGGGTCTCCGGCTGGAGGCTGCCCTGCAGGCAAAGGAAGAGTGGGTAGAGAGACTTATTTGACCTCCTTCTTGGGGCACAGGTTGTGGTGTGGCCAAACTTTAGTAGCAGTTGACAGTAGGGGTGCAGGCGAGCGTAACAGTTGTGGCAGATTATCTGGTCACAGTTGTAATTTCAGTGGTGAAGAGAAGGTTCACAGATGACCTTATCCCGCAGGAGAAGCACCACGTGCAGGGTGAATCCTCTCTGGGATATTGTAGTCAGAGAGAGCACCACCATCCTCCAGCTGTTTGCCCACAAAAATCAGACGCTGCTGGTTAGGCGGGATGCCCTCCTTGTCTTGGGTTTTGCCTTTGACATTCTCCGTGGTGTCACTGGGCTCGACCTCAAGGGTGATGATGGTCTTGGAGGTCCAGGTCTTCACAAAGATCTATGCTCCTGTGTCTTCTTCAAAGCCACCACCACCAAACTGCACTGCTATCTAGATGAAGAGAAAGTCCCTAGATAATTTTAATAATGTATTTTTTTGATAATTAAAACAGACTCCAAATATGTTTATTTTATTTTTTCAGTGTTACAAGATTGATTGCTCATGCACCACACCCAGTGCTCTATGCAATACATGCCCTTCTCAATACCCACCACCAGGCTTGCCCAACCCCCTACCCCCTCCCCTCCAAAGCCCTCAGTATTTTAATCATGAAAAATGTCAGAATTTCCAAAGGAACTAAGTTGAACCTATCCAAATTAAGGCTGATACTGAAATTGCTTATTCCAATGACTAAAAGGGGAAGTGCACACACAATGTTAGAGTTTATGAAGTAAGGAAAGATGAGAAAGAGATAGAAAATTCTAATTACTCAAGTTTGAAGAAATATGAAGAAAATCATAGTTAGTAAATAATCTGTATGTGAAATAGACTGAATATTAGGTACCTAAGTGCCACAAAGGAATCTGAAAATTCCTCCCTCTCTTTCTTCCTCTCTGTTCCTCTGTCTCTGTCTCTCTTTCTCTCTCATTTGGATGATATGGGCATGTTCATTTGTGTGTTGGTATGTATATATAATCATGGAAAGTATGATATACTGTAGTATACAGTGTGCTATTTTCTTCCTTCTAGTAGCTAATTTAGGAAAAGAAAAGCATATATTGGGGTATTTTTAAATAATTTTACCTATAAAATGAATGCTATTTTAGCTAAAACAGATAAAAACTTCCATGGCCAGTGACACATACAGTTGTTAAATAATAACTAACAATGATTTCCTGTTGAAGGAAGTGGTTAAAATCCAACTTTTGAACCATATAATTTGTGTGAGTGTGTAGATCTGCACTAGTTGATTAAAACTGTAATCACTTTTTTTTATGGGTTTCACTTTGAAATGATTATAAAGACTTAAATGTTGGGAAATGCTATCTACATTGTTATTGACCCAAAGTAACTTTCCTAGATTATAGTCTCCAGGAAATGAGACCTCCATAGAGAAATAAGTAAAACACACCTTTTCTTAGAGATTTTACTGGCTGTTTTTTGTTTTTAAGGAAATAGTTCACCCAAAAGTAAATGAGAAAAAAAAAATATTTTAGTTCCACTAGAACTTCTCAGCTCAATTTCCACTTAATTTTCCTTGAAACAGTTGTCATCTATGTCCCCAAATTTACATGCAGATAAAAATGAAAACAGTTTATAATACCTTCAAATGTATTTGTTAAGCAGAATAATTTCTGAGAGAAAATTAATTTGACTTTAGCTGTAACAGTGATCATTTGACACTGAGTGAAGTCCAATAAAGGCTCTAATTGTAATGCAGTAGTAACAGAAAACATTTGGGAAATTTGCTTTGCATATATGTACTTAGCACTTAAACAACTTACATAATATATATTGAAGATGTTTTGATATTTCCTGTAAAATTAGAATACTGTTAGAATCGCTGTGTATTTTCCAAGGACACTTTGGTCTTTGGGTCGAGGACATCCTTGGACGTGCCCTCTCTTCTTCCTTCCTAAAGGTTCCCTCCCAATATCTTATTGATGCCACTGAACTCCCTACAGACACAGATCATCACTCTTGCTATTGACATGCAAGGTGAATCTTTGGGATTTACTCCGTTTTACTTACTTTCTGCAGACCCTGCATCCTGGTGCTCTCCTGAAGCCAAATAACTTAGTACACGTTGCCAAAACTTCAGAAATAATCCAAGTAAAGTCAATGAATCAGCGAAGCAATAATTAATAAAAGTTTATTGTACACACACACACACACACACAAAGACATTTTGCAGACTGGGAGCCCTCAAACCAAAACATGGCATGAGGCCCAGGGGTGTATTGTTATAAAGCAGCTTATATAGTGAGAACCAGTAACTGTTGTTCTTCACAGTGAGAGGTTATAGAATTAGAATTTTTTGGAAGATTTTTTTTATTTATTTGAGAGAGAGACAAAGAGCACAAGCAGGAGGAGAAACAGAGGGAGAAGCAGACTCCCCACTGAACAAGGAGACTGATGTGGGTCTCGATCCCAAGACCCTGAGATCATGACCTGAGCCTAAGTCAGTCAGATGCTTAACTGACTGAGCCACCCCAGGAGCTCCTAGAATTAGAATTCTCTTAAATGATAGCGAATCCAGTCAGCGATTACCCCGTATCGACCTTGGGAAACAGTTCAAGTTTTGCTTTCCGACTTGCAGACACCTAAGCAAGAAATGACCCAGGTCAAGTTAGCCTTGCAAAATTACTTAAATGAAGTTTTGCTTGTATAACTAAAGTGATTTGTCGGCTCAGGCAATTTTCAAAGCTGGTCTTGTTTGTTTTTCATGGTAACACCACTTTCATGAGCAGTCAAAATGCAAATAATTGCACAAATTACTGTACTAATTGCAAACTGATAAATGCTATGAAAAAGAAGTGGGAGTGAGAAATATATGTACATATGTATTTATGTGATAATGCATAGGTATACTTTAATACTTTATCTGCATATGTTTCCAGTTTTATATACATACATACATAAACATAAACACAGAGCAACAATGTTTTTAGGTATGTGTATACATTGTTGTCCTTACTCTTCTTTCTCTGGCGATTCTTGTTAAACAATTATACTGTTGGCGGTCTATCAGATGTGAGTATCATATGGAAAACACTCAATCGCTGTCTGGCTGACCCATGAATAGATATCTCACTCATAAATATAACACATAATGCAGAATTCAATGCTTCAACATAGAAGGAAGTTCAGAATGATTGATATCAATATTGACAAAGTCACCTACAATAATAATTTACTTGCGATCGTCTATTTTCTTCATAGTGACTTTTAGAGGAAATTCTGTGTTATTCTTTTTTTGCACATGAGACAATAGATAATGGAATCATTAGGGATACCATTTCTAATATTCTATCATGAAAGATAAGTGGTAAGTTGTATTCTCTTATCTATAATAAAGAGAAAAGTCCTTCTTCCTTTTCTTCACAAGCTAGAAATTCAAATAATCAACTTAATCCTTAGTTCATAACAGATGTAGGAATGGTTTCAAGTCTACTGAGAAATATTAGGATTAAAACACATTACAAACACATGACTGTCATGTATATGGATCTCTCACTTAAAGCCATCAACTTTTACAAAAATTCAGATGAGTTAAAATAGTAATAATAATAATAATGAACATAGAGAGCAGGATTTTTTTATAATGAATTAAACTTGGCAACTTGGGAAATTTCTATACAGTGTGTTTCTATTTTCAACAATAAATCATTACAAAGGAATTAAATTTATATATAATATTAAGGAATATATGTTTGTATTTATGTGTGGGTTACAGAAAAGTTATCATAGTTTACAAGCATAACATTTTTTTAAAGATTTTATTTATTTATTTGACACAGAGAGGGAGATCACAAGTAGGCGGAGAGGCAGGCAGAGAGAGAGGGGGAAGCAGGCTCCCTGGTGAGCAGAGAGCCCGATGTGGGGCTTGATCCCAGGACCCTGAGATCATGACCTGAGCCGAAGACAGACGCTCAACCCACTGAGCCACCCAGGAGCCCCTACCAGCATAACTTTTAAACTTCCTTATTTAAATATAGTTTGAGGGACACCTGCGTGGCTTAGTCAGTTAAGCATCAGCCTTGGGCTCAGGTCATGATCCCAGGGTCCTGAGATCCAGCCCCTGGGTCCAGCTCACAATTCTACTGGGAGCCTGCTTTTTCTTCTCCCTCTGCCTGCCCCTCCCCCTGCTTGTGTGTACTCTCTCTGCCAAATGAATGAATAAAGTCTTTTAAACAAACAAATAACATTTGAAAAGTGAGAACATTTAATACTTACTTTTCACTGCAACAGAGTGAAGCTATTTTAACGATCCTCCTCAGAGGGAATGGGCAAGATGAAGGATTACCAGACAGAGAAATCGTTAAATCCCAAATCACAAAACTTGAAACTCTGATACAGACCGTAGAAGGTAAGTGAAGACTTGCTTCTGGAACTCTGAGTATCAGACACAAGGCTGAGTTGGACAAGCCTCGATCCTCAGAAGCCTGCATGCTTTCTTTCTTGCATGATCCCAGTAGCAGGGTTAAGCTAATGCCATGATGGATTAAAAAAGACCCAAAGGTGTATCCTTTGGGAGGCTTTGAGAAGCATCCAACAGAAGATTCGGTGAACCCAGAGCGGGACAAGACAGGAAAATTGGGCAGGAGACGTCAGGCTCTCTGCAGGAGAAGCCTTTGCGCAGTCATCTTTCCTGATTCCGGAACCGGCATAGAGGACGGCCCAGCACGTGGATCCCGTGGAAAAAAAGGCAAAAATCTAGGAGAACAGTAAGCAAGCAACACCTAGAAAAGAGCTGCGAAACCGAATAGAGAATATATGGGTTACCTTTTTTTTTTTTTTTTAATAACCAAAATTTGCTATTAAAGGGCTCGAGGTATATTTAAATGAGCAAAAGAATGTGTTAAAGTGGTTATATTTTTAAACCTATAAGCACTTCCAAAACAATTTCTATAAACCATAAAACCTCCCATCCCACTTGAGCCATCAGGTGCCTGGAAGCGACTCTGGTCTCCCATCCCGATCTGCACATGCCGTTTGTTCTTGTCTCTACAGCTTTCAGTTTGCTTTCTAACTGCTATTCCGAATGCTCTCCCCAGTAAAAGGGGAAGCCTGGAACCTACTTCTACTTTGGAGGAGAAGTGACATCTCCACTGTATACGCTTGCCCTGGAGCCAATCAGACACTCCCAGGTTCCTTCAGCCGCATTCATTCTGTGGGAACCTGGACTCCTTGCTCAGCGGGGAACAAGGAGTCCTGCTTCTGCCAATGGGACCCCTCGCAGGATAAAGGGTCTATCTCTTGAAATCCACAGGCATATCAAATACAATAAAAAATCCCTTCCATTGTGCTGCTCTGAAGGGCCCTCCATCCCAAATGAATGCATATTACATTTATCAATAAAAAACGACGTTTTAAACATGTCTAAGTGACTTTTCTATTCATCCATCAATGCCCAGATTGACATTTATGACTCCCAGAAGGCCTTTCTAATTTTTGTGTGTATAACTTTGTATAAAACTTCATGCCCCAAGAATTGTGTATCTTATATTATTATTTATATGTACCCTGTGTCCCTCTTAAAACATCAAGTTCTTGAGGTCTATGAATTGTATCTAAACATCTGCACATTTTCCGCAGGATCTAGAAAAGTGTCAGCCTTAAAAAATATTCCTTCAGTTGAAATTAATTAAAAATATTTATTCTAAATTTTTATCACATATATTTTCTTCCTAGTGAAGGCATAGGGATGATGGTTATGTCCCAGTTCTGTTTTGTTTGCATTAAAAATTCATAAATGAGGGATCCATTTGTACTCTCTTTCCCAAATCTCTGAGTATCACTTCACACCGTCACCTTCCACTAAGAACCAGATGTGATAAAGCAATGCACCCGTGTTGTTCAGATTTATGGGAGATTTCAGGGAAAGTGCAGTGCTGAAATAAACATGAAACTCTGGGAGCCTGGTGTGCAGGTGAGCTCACAGGCACTCTGGAAGGCTACATATTATTTCGATAATGAAGACTCTGAACTTGGGTCTGGTGCCATGTTGAATAATGTCAATCCAGGAAGTTCTACTTCAAAAATGTGTGTTATTATAAAAATGAACAGTAAAAAAAAACACTTGTGAAACAGTTTTAAACTTGTGAGATGTTAACCCTTGATGTTTTTCCACAGTCAGTGAAATCTTCACTAAGTGCAGGTCAGACCAGCTGTAATTGCCTGATGAAGGGCTACACTGATTTGGAACGACAAGAAATTAAGTGTCTTCGAATTTGTTTTGCAGAGGTACATGGTATATTTTTTTCTAATTTTGTGTGTGTGTGTGTTAACATGTCATTGAGTTTATTTTAAAAACTAGCAAAGAAAGATAAAAATGAATACCTGTACACTCACTTTTCATCAAATATTTTAATTTAATCATATTAGTGTGAGCATATTCTTTTTTTTTTTTAAAGATTTTTATTTATTTATTTATTAGAGAGCGAGAGACTGAGAATGAGAGGGGAGAAAGTCAGAGGGAGAAGCAGACTTCCCACAGAGCCGGGAGTCCGATATGGGACTCGATTCCGGGACTCCGGGATCATGACCTGAGCCAAAGGCAGTCGCTCAACCAACTGAGCCACCCAGGCGCCCCGAGTGTGAGCATATTCTTATTGAAAAAAATGTAGATACAGTTGAAGCCCCATTTTTACCTCTTCCTTCTTCATTCTGATTCTATCCTTTCCCCAAAAGGTTCGCTATTTTCAATTTGGTGTTCATCCTTAACAGAATTGAAATGAGGTTCTTCTAACATAAGGTCTTCACATTTCGTACAACAAATTATTGCATACTCTACCTCATCATGCATGTTGTCCTTTCACTAGGCATTTTAGAATTTGTATCCACATTGGTGCACATGTCTGTGGGCTCATTCTGCCTCCCTGCTGCCTGTCTAGTCAAGGTTGACATATCTTATTAGACACTAAACAAACAAACAGACAAAAACCCAGCTTTGGTTTCAGACTTATTGCCACTTCATCTCTGGTGACATCAATGTTTGCACATTTCTCCAGAAGGTTCGCTTTTCTTGAGTTCACTCACACACTGCTGTCATCATTTCAATCCACTTTCCACATCTGGGCTACTTGTTTCTGTTTAAGTAGATGATATCTTAAAACAATCATTTTAGGAAAAAAAAATTTAAAGCACACTGCTATTCAGACTGTTTTTATCCGTTATCAGTCTTGGTCTCTTTACCTGAGTTTAAAATTACCAGTTAAGAATTATTTTTTTGTGATTACTTTGGTGTTATTAGTCATTGCCTTTAAGTTCTTGTTTTGTGTGGTATAAAACACATGACATAAAATTTACCATCTTACCTATTTTTAGGCATAAGGTTCAGATGTTAAATGGCTCTCAGAACATTTTCATTTTGTTGATCTCAAAATCTGTATTTATACATAGCCCCCACCCCTGTTAACCATCGCTCTAATTTCTATTTCTATTCATTTGACTACTTTAGAGACTTCATATATTTGAAATCATACAGTATTTTCCTTTTAAGTCTGATTTAGCTCACTTGCCAGAATGTCTTCAAGTTTCATTCATATTGTAGCATGTGACAAGATTCTCTTCCTTTTTAAGGATGAATAATTTTCCATTGTAAGTACCTATCACATTTTTTTTCATCTCATCATCTCTTGATGAACATTTGTCTTGCTTCCACATTTTGTCTATTGTGAATAATGCTGCTATTTTCTTTAAACTTTGTGTTTTTACCATTAGTCCGATTTTCTTCAACTATAGATCATCTATATCTTGTAACTTTAAAAATATCTCTTTATACTACGTATTCTTTAGTATTACTACCATAAACCTAAATAAGAGTTTCTTTCTTTTATCTTTCATGGCAGTCACAGTCACTTGCAATAGAAAACTATTTTTTTCACATTCCAGAAAATTGTCTGTTTCTCCTACGATCACTATTATACACACTTGACATGATGGAGATTCAGTTTTTATTCCAAATGTTTATAGTATTTCTTAACATTTTTGTTTTTGACTCTCTGTACTAATTTTTATATAAATCCCTTATTTCTACTTTCCAGTTCATTATTTGCTTTTTTGCTTTACCATATCCAGTCTAGAATGTATCCCAATCATTTGCTATATTAAATTGAAGCAACATACTTCCAAATATCTAATTCATCATTTTTATCTAACTCTTTTTATTTTATATATGTCTGTTTTGTGTTCTAACATATATTATGATAATTAAAGTTGAAAATAATTTTTCAATGGCAGGTAGCCTATTATAAATTATAGGAAAATCTCAATTTCTCAACCGTACACTTTTTTATATAAGTATTTGTAAAAAAAAAAAAAAAAAATGGTGTTAACTAGGGAGCCCTGGGTTGCTCAGTCAGTTAAGCGTCTGCCTTCAGCCCAGGTCATGATCTCAGGGTCCTGTATTCGAGTCTTGCATTAGGGTCCTTGCTCAGAAGGGAGACTGCTTCTCCCTCTGCTTGCCACTCCCCCTGCTTGTGTTTTCTGCTTCTCTCTCTGATAAATAAATAAGTACAGTCTTTTTAAAAAATGGTGTTAAACTATAAACAATGTGTTTCATGACGAAACACAATTATACAAAGAAAAGAAAAATAATTATGCTAAGCCTAATTGTCAACCCAGCAATTAGGTATGCTAATTTCATATAATGGATAGTGAACTTCATCTAGAATTCATCTTAGAATTCAGTGCAGTGAAAACAAATGGCCTCTTCCTTTTAGATGAAGTCTTTTTTGAGGTGGTGGGCAATGTCCACTGACTACATGTGGCTGATGAATTTGGACTATTTTTTTTTTCATGTTCCTGGAATATTCTGTTGTCTATAGGAATTTGAAGAGGCTGGAATGATAAGATGAAACAGATATCCAATTTCAAATTCTATAGATGATTTTGTCTGAAACTAATCTTTAGGTACATGTTCAAGGCTAAGCTTGATATTTAAGAATAAACTTAATCCCCAGACAAATAGCCAAAGAGATTAGAATTAAAATATAAGTTCAGATGCAACTTCTCACAAATGCTTCTTGAAGACTTTCATGGGCCAGTTGGTGCTTCTACATGGCCTATATTTTAGTCATTAAATACATTTTGGCAGAAGAGGTCATTTTTATTCTCTTTCATTTTAGAAGGAAAACTGAGGTTCATAAAATCCAATCACTGCCACAAGGTCATACAGTAAGTGGCATGGATGTGATGGAAAACCAAGTTCCAAGTCTCCAAATCTTTTATCATAGCTGCCATATGGAAATATCAACTTGAATATCCTTCTGTGGTATTTTCATAGCGTCTCGTTTCACTATTGTTGAAGTTCCAATAAAAATCTAACTACAGCATTTTCTTCAGTCATGTAATAGAATGTTCCTCGCGAGCTTCTAAGCAAGAAATATCTTCCGAATTTTGTGTACCCTCACAGCAAGGAACTCCATTAAAATGCTCATTGATTTAGCAGCTCCCTGAGAAGAGAATGACAAAATAACTCAAGGGTGGAAGGACAGACTCGAAGGACAGGTAAAACATCAGAAAAGACAAACTGACACGATTCCAAGTTGAATTTCTTTCCAAGATGTAAAAACAACTATCCAGGGAAAGAATAGCTCAAGGGGTAGTTTGGTCCCTATCATAATGCCCACTGTGTCTGCCACTATGTTCATCAAGAGAGCAGTGTTGAGTTATTTCTGAAGGTGAAGAGGATGCCTGCTCTCAGTAACCATGTAGGCTGTCGTCAACAGTGAAGGGAGCTCATAAAAGATTGCATAATGTCTTTCAAATACTCAAGACCAAACTAAAATCTCCTGACATTTTTCCTCTTGTCAACCCAATGTGTGCTTTATTTTATCTATTGTTTATTTTTCCATTTTAAGGGAAGTCATTTCCCGGAAGACTCCAACCAAATACTACTATACAGTTTGCATTGATCACTTGATCATAAAAGCTCAGTAACATAAACATTTAGATGCATATAACATGGAGCTATATATATGGTAAACTTCTATGTATGTTGCTGGACTTATGTTGTATTTTATAGAGTAACAGCGTAAGTACAATAGACTTAAGAGCAGAGTATACTCATGCTTTGCCTAAAAAGCTTGACTGACTCTAATTATCAATATAGTTTGAGGACACTTATAGTTGAAATATGATGAAAAATCAAATCTTACAAATGTTGATACACTTCAGTTTCCAATTTCCCCAATAACTTGGAAATTAGCTGTTGAACTAATCAGACTAAAACTGCCAGAAGTTGCTAAGCCACAGGGGCAGTTCAGCATGGATAATCTTTGTACTGAAATTGATGCCATTCAACAAATGGGAACTGGTGGCCAGAACCTAAGTCTGAGATAAAAAATCTTTAGTTTCCTTTCAGCTGGCTTGGCTTCCCAAATATTCAAACTGATCTTTTCCCTTGGGCCACTGGGGATTTCAGGGCTGTGGACAGAAATCTGGCACCCGTGTTGAACTTGTCTCTCACTTCTCTTTATTAATTTTTCTTGGACACAGCTCTAATACACCTTTTGAATAACTTTTTTTAACTATATTTAAAACTCAATACAACTAAAATAGGCAATTTTCTATCACAAAGGACAAAGCTTATAGGCTTAACAGATTCACTTATAGACTAATGAGCTCAATTTAATGTAATGGAAATTCTGGCAGGTTAAGTGATTTATCCAAGGTCAAAGAGTCTGTGAAAAGTATAACTTGGATAGACTACACTAATAACCTATTTTATTATTGTTATTATTATTATTATTATGCTATTGTCATTCCTTATTCAATTCAGCTGAACATTTATTCTTCATGAACATCATGAAAGCATTAGGAATGGTTCAGGCCTAATTTAGACCCAACTCCTAAAGCTTATGTTCATATGATATGAAGCAAGTCTTTTTTCCACTCAGTAAATACAAAGCAAATTTGGTTGATAGGACGTATAGATGGATATATAACTAAAATATCAACATGCCAAACAAATCATGAAATTAATTGTTGCAAGAATGTACTGCTTGCAGCACATAAGTCCACGTAACAAAGCATTGGGGACTATCACCTCATCTCTCCATGCTTCAGTTGCTGTAACATGATTAAGATAGATGGGTGATCTTGGGCAATCCCTCTTAGCTATAGACTACAAAGCTCACTGACTCAAAGCTAAGTGATACACTTTCCCAAAGCCTCCCATTATTCTCAGGGTTATAATGTCAAGGGTACCAAATCCATAAGAAAACCAATGAAGAGCCAGAGGTAATGCAGGTCAATATCAGTGCATAACTCTCCTGTTTTGGTGCATCTCACATTTTGGGAGATAATTTACAAGCTTGCCTCAGGAGGGGGAGTAGGAACTTATGTCATTTCCATCCCTGTCATAATTGATCTCAGGCCCTTGACTTTCCCTACTTTATGCACCTCTTAATTCTCCTCTGAGTGAATTTTATCCCACTTGTCTTTGGCCAACCACTCAATTACACTAAGCTGTAATCTAGCTTATCTCTAGCTAGCAAATATGTTCCAATGTATGTCATAAATAGTAAATGTGAATAAATATATGCAATATTGTCCATTCAGGTTGAGTCTTTTTTACACAGAATGGTTGGTTATTTTCAACTTGGTTGTACAGTGAGACCTTTACTTTTGGCAAATGAGAGCACAAATCTCCTGGAACAAAGAGAAGAATCAATGCTGAGGCAGGGGCAGAGCAGTTGGGCGGAGTTGCCTTTTCTTCCCCAGGGTGGAGTGCCTCCCCTGTTCTCACTACATCTGGCAGCACAGATGGCAGGAAAATTAATAGGAGGGAGGAAGCATTGACCTCATGTGGATATAAACAAGTCCTGAGACTACACAGGCAGGCAAATCCGATAATAGCCTTAAAAGAGACCTTGAAAGTTCATTGAGTTCAGCTCCCTGCTGCTGATGGAGCTGTGCTTAACAAAGTCCGATGTCCTGGGTGAGCATCCTTGAGGTACTGTGCATAGAGATACTAGATAGACTAGGTCACTGAGGACAGCCATGCAGTGCATCTCCCTAGGTAAGTGTTGAAGCAGGATATGAGCATCTGTTTTATATTAGTATATCTTGTTGGAGATAGGACATGAGAAAAAATGACTACTTATGTGCTTCCTAACACATGGGTTCACCCATTATTAGAATCCTTAAAGACAAGGAGCCTATAAGCAGAGTCTCATCTTGAAACACATTTGTAGGGTTAACCCAACTAGCTTATTTTAAGAACATGTTGGCAGTTTACATGAATCACTAAATAAGTTATTTGTTGGTTAAAGAGCTGAAAATGACCTGTGTTTTGTCCAGCCCCTGGACTGGCCATTCAGGGACGGCTGACAGGCTGATGTAAAAGTCATTCTCATTTCCATCTCCCTCATCACCTCCCATTAAAGGTGGCCCCATTGGCAATGAGCCTTAAATCAAGGCCCACTGGAGGGTTTTAAAGAAAAAGATGTGCTTTTCTGATTAAAGGGATCAATAGATCTTATGCTGTGCTTTCTCCCCTTCTACTTTCCTTGAACGTGGACTTGATGATATCTTACAACCACGGAAGCAAAGCAAGAGAATTGCAAATTGCTGACACTGTTCCAGTAACTTTTCTGGCAACACATTTTTGTTATATGAAAATAATTAACTCCTATTTTTGAGCCAGGATTAATTTATGAACTTCGTTTGAAATAAAGCTAAATGATGCACTAACTAGTGTCTAAATATGCTTTAAAATATCTTAACAGCAAAAGTCTGTGTCATGGTAGTCAGAGTAATATTAATCCAATGCTTACTCTATGTATTACTTCAACTATTATATTTAGTTGTATAATCTAGAAGAAGCTTTCAAAAGTTTTTTCCTTTGGCTTGACAATTGTTTTTACTCCAATTATCTTTCATCCATCTCAACTACGTGAACCTTCTACTGCATAATAAAGATATGTATTTCTCCATCTAAAGCTAAATTTGGAAAAAGTGTTAGATGGACATATATGACATTTTTACAAAATGAAACGTAAAAAGGATTTTTTGAGGAATGTTTGAAAACTACATATGTAGACCATGAGTTCCTATATGACCAATGAGCAGGGGGTTGTGCTAAATTTGACTATTCCTAATATTTTTAAAATAAATCCACTGGCACTCCCAAATTGTTATGAACCTGTGATTCTCTAAATTAGCATGTGTCTAGGCCCTTTAGAAAGCTTGTTAAAACACCTATACTTGGCTCCACTTCTAAAATGCGACCCAGAAGGTCTACTTGTAGCGTTCAGCAATTTACATTTCTAACCAGCTCCCCAGTGATCCTGATAATGCTGGTCTGAAGACCACGTTTTCAGTAGCACAGACACAAAATATTTCCAATGATGTTTATTAATAAGAACTTATACTTCCACTTTTTCAATATGGGAGAGACCAGCTATCTTCAGGAAAGATGTTGCCATATGCTCCTTCAAAGCCATGTTTCTGTTCAATATGGCCCTTACATAGCACTGGCAAAATTCTGATTGATATTTTGAACAATGGCCTGATTTCCCAGGCACATGAGTCTTTAACTTATGTAAAAATATTTATGCAAATAAGCGGTCTCCCCACTCCAATTCTGGTGGCTATTGTTTCAGGGGGTCCCACCATTTCTATCTTTGGAATTCATTATGATCCATTCCAGGTCCTACTGCATGTGAACAATCTTTAAAAAAAACACATTAATACTATAATAAAAGAGCACGAAGGATCTAAAATTCACAGAAAAATACATGCCTTTGTTATGTGCAGTAATCACATTTTCAGTTTTAAAATTTCCATTTAAATAAGGAAGAAAGCATGTTTTTTATTAATCAGTATTCTTCTGCTTCTAGTTTTAATCGCGTGCGTGCACACACACACACACACACACACACACACAAGTTGTGTATGCTGGAGAATGCTGGGAAGATGCTACTTTACTCTTGATGGAGAGCACAGGCTGCTGTGATAAATCTCATGCAGCAGGAGTCTGATGGACTATTATTTAATCTCTGCTTTGGGAAAGAGCAATCAAATGGTAGCTGTTGGTATTTGTTTAATAAAAACTCCAGATGTTGACAATGTTTCCCCATGGCCATTGATACATAATGATTTGCACACAGCTGCTAAAAAACCATCAAACCCCACTACTTCATGATTTTCACTGGGAATAATTCTTTTTTTCTTTGTGTGTTTAATGCACAGCCCTCGTGGCATGACTCACATAATTCTTGAGTGTTAAATTGAGCCAGCTAAAAAAGATTTATTCACATTTATTCCTTTATATTTCTGTAAAGAGCTCTGTCACATGTAAATGGGGACATTGCAACGTAACAATAGAATGTCATCATTGTGAGCTTCTAGTTGCTCTGGAAATGCAGCGAGCTATACATATGGGGCACCGTTTCGGAAAATTTTTGTGCTAAAATACATATATTCAAACTTTGAACACAGGCAAAAAGAGAGAAGCACAAAGATTTTGTTGATTTATTTAAGGGCAATTCAGATTCAGACTCACTAGCCTTTGAATTTTTCCTAGAATTTAAAAAAAATATTTTCTTGCTTTTATTTTTTATAGTCAGCAAGTGTCAGAAAGGGCAACCTATTAAATTTGTTCCACACCCACAGAAGTATTTTCAGAATGATTTTTGAGTTGCGGCAGGGTTGGAGGATAGGTAGTGTCCCCCAAGAGCAAAGGTGAGTTCTCTCTGGATTTTAGGAGACACACAGGAGGGTGAGGGGTCCAACACGAGCAATAATGCTTAATAGCAACAAATGTTGTGTACATTTCTTTCTTGTTTTTCTTTTCAGTTACTTACTGGTGGGCTCTTGTAAGATGTGGGTAATCCTCCTGAGGCTCTTTAGGGGAAGAGAGCCCAGCTGAAGATGTAGGTCACAGAGCTGCTATGTGCCCCTACTTGGTAACTGAACTTGGCCCACAGACTGAGCAGGAGATAGGGTTTCTAATGGTCCAGACTTCAGAGAGGTGGAGATTGAGTTCTATCTGCTCCCCTGACCTTCCCAGTCTCTGTAGGTCTCCTCAGATCTACCACAGAGCTGGCCTCCCTCTCTGGCCTCTGCCGGAGCGTCACTTACTATTGGGATAAGAATGGCCACAACCACATACAGCAACACTGAACTCATCAACAAGGCATGTGTGTTAAAAACTGCATTAGTAACACTGAGTAACTATAGAATATTGTGTCATGTTCCTACTGCCACTGTAACAAGTTACCACAAACTTACTGGCTTAATACAATACACATTTATCAGCTTATAGTTCTGGAGGTCAGAGGCATGGGATGGGCTTAACCCGGTAGAGATTTCAGTGTCACCAGGGCTGTGATCCCTCCATAGTCTCTAGAGGAGATGCCATGTACTCACTTTGTCCAGGTTCTGAGAAGCTGATGGCCCCTCGTCCATCCTCAAAGCCAGTAGAGCTGTGCCTTCCAACATGTGGTCTGCACTTCCTTGGCTGCGTCTCACTCTTTTGGACTCTCCTACCTCCCTCTCATGAGGATCCTTGTGATCACTTTGGGCGATCTCGTCTACTTTCTCATCACAAGACCCTTGACTTCATCACATCTGCGAAGTCCCCTCTGCCCTTTAACAGGCTGCATTCACAGGTCCCAAGGGGGGGTAACACACACCCCTAGGGTAAGATTATTCTGTCTACCCCAAGCACTACAAAGATTCTTCACCATCCTCATAAATTCTAGATGAAACCACATCATTCACCCGTGCTCTTTATAGTTAACTGTAGGGCATCATCAATTAAAACAAAAACAAAAACAAAAAACAAACCAAAACACAAAACTCTGATTTATAAGAAGTTTCAGACTGTTAAAAATACTTTTAAATAGTTAAATGTTTCAGAAGCTTAAATAAGATTACAAAGAGCATATAAGAATTAAGGCAGCTATTTTGGGCTAAACTATACTAATTACTACTAATTAACTGATTCTAATATGAAGATTAGAATGTTAATGCATATAATTTAACATAAACTGATTTGTAATGGAACAGGCATGATTGACACTTTGTCTTGAGGGTTCTTTCTACTCCCCAGGGTTTATTTATGAATGTCATTTTTACTTGATGGTAGAGGGTCGTAAGACTGGGAAAGCAAAGTAGGAAAGAAAATAATATGGTGAGTGCGAAATATGGGACACTAGGTCTTCTAGGTCACTGTGTGATGAGAAGGAGGGCCAAGAGCTCCAGGAGGTAAGGTAAGGTACATGCACGTGTGTGTGACTAGTCTTCAGGAAGTTCCTGAGTTGAAGATGTGAGTTGTGTAGTAAATGTGGCAGAGGTCTGGGTGAAGTGGTAACAAACAGAGAGGGCCATCTGAAGTCATCCATAACAAGCTATATTTATTGACAGTAATTATGACATGAAGTCACCTACTCAGTGCAGTGGAGGAGCCCCCACTGTCCTGTCCTGTCCTTGGGAAGTCATTGGGCACCCATAGGTCTTCGGGTGCTCAGTGAGCCTGCCCACAAGGCACGCCCTTCCGTGCATTCTCCAACATTCTCAGAATGGTATTCAGGGAATCTTTCCAAACATGAAAATTCTAAGCTCTTTTTCTTTCCCCCCTGTAGATTAGCATATAACTCTGTGGCTTACCTAAATGTCAATGATCATGTGAAAGATAGAAATATTTGGGTATAAAAACATGCAACTCTATATTTTAAAGAAAAGCAACAAAGAAACAGCATTTTGATAATTTTAGTGTGGTGCCAAAGTTATTCGAATGTGCCATCCATTGAAAAACCCCCTTCAGTGTCCACATTCCTCTCCAGGTTCGGCCTCCTTTCTCTACTCACCTCACCTCACCTGCATTCAGTCCTTAACTCATAAATAATAGCTTTGAAATAATTGTGTCAAAAGTCAAAAATGCCTCTGTTGCTTAAATCAATGGACTTTAATTTATTTCACTGAGTTCTTCAGCAACTGTGAACATACTTGATCCGTCTTCCCTCTTTCAAATATTTTCTTTGTAGCTGGCAACACTCACTTTCCTGGATTTTCTACTAACACTCTAGCTGGTTTTTATCAATTCCCTTCAAAGTTCTGTGGTCTCCTGCCCAATCCCATGTCCTGTCCCAGGGCACAAACCTGCTCCCTCAAAAGTCTGTCCTACTGCCAACAATGTAATACTCTTTAGAACCACATGCCCCTCTCATCAATGTCTCTTATCATCTCATATAAATGGAATGGTATAATTAAAATCCTATTTACATGGCTCACCATAATTTTAAACTCAATATATTCTAAACTGAGAGGAGATCTTTCCCCCAAATTTGCTTCTCCAGTGTCCCCTCTCTGAGCTAGAAGCTAAGCCCCCTTCCATACGGCCAACCAGTCTCCAAGTCCTGCAGATTCTGTCTTCTAAATGCTTTCCAACTTCACCCTCTTCTTCTTCCTGCCACTTCTACTACATTAATTCAAGCCACCACCATCTCCACAGCATACCTCCATCTACTTTTTCTGCTCTCTCTCATCTGCTTCTAACCCTATTCTCCATTCAGAACCAGCATGATCTATCAAAGTAGCAAATGTCATCTGCAAGGCACTTGATGGTTTGGACTCTGCCTAAAACTCCAGAATTTGCGTTGCCTTTTCCTCTACCCTCCTGACACTACTCTGACTCCCAGCCCCCATGCATTACCTGTCAGCCATACCGACCTTGTTTCTCGTTCTCCAATATCATAAGCCTCTTTTCTATCTCAGGCGTTTGCACTTTCTGTTCTTTTCCAGGAATCATCTGCTCACCTATGTTTCCAAGTGCACCCTTCTGGTCTTGCAGACTATGTACAGCCTATCCTTATACTCATATGGTACCCTTCATGTGCATATACCTTAATTTACATTGCATAATTATTTCATGGACTGCGACTCAGGCCAATTTTCCACTGCTCCATCCGAGCACTAATACTTCTTGCTTACAACTAACATCATAAAAATATATTTAACACATGAACATCTTTTATTTATTTATTTGAGAGAGGGAGAGAGATAGCAAGAGAGAGAGCATGAGTGGGGGAAAGGGAGAAGCTGAGCAGGGAACCCAATGTCAGTCTTGATCCCAGGACCCTGTGATCATTTTTTTTTTTAATTTTAATACATGAATATCTTGACAGATGCATATGGATGAGAATTGCCTACTGATAGAAGTTGAAGATGGTCAGCTGCAGAGAGATCTAGATGAAGATTCCAAGCCAGATTTTTCACCGTATATGTTCTTCCTACATAGAAGCTTCCAAGATTATGCCTCTTGATAACATTATAAAACAAATAACTGAAAAATGGTGTGCACAATTTAAAGGAGCGCTTTCTAAATCCATGAAATAAAGAACACATGGATAAGACCAAAAATAAGATGCCAAATTACAAATCCCTAGTACAAAAAGTTAGAAGAAAGGTGAATAAAATCAACAAAAATGAAGATAATCGACTCTTCATAAAGAAGAGAAAACATAACCAAAAGCAGACAAATGAAAAAAGAATCTTGTGAGCTGAAATAATTCCCCAGAGCATGAAGGGTGGGACAAGGTCACCAAGGGTAAAGAGTGAAGGACGAGGGAAAGTATAAGCTGGTAGCCTCTTACACTTCAACCCACATCTGGCAGTTCAAACTCTGGCCCCCACCTCTCCTCTCCAGGTTCACCTGTAAACACAGCTGCAGTCATCTGTTGGAAAGATTTAGTACCGTTTTGTCCAAAGTGAGTTCCTAGTGAATATTGATTCATTGAACAAATTGAAGCTTAAGTCTGTACTTGGACCAAATTACTCCAATAACTCATATTTGCAGACAATTCTAACCCACCAGTCATTGACTTAAAAAAATATGGAATATAAATGTTTTTCTGTCTCTCTCTCTCTCTCTAGATAGATAGATAGATAGATATAAAGAGATAGACAGAGGCAGAGATAAAAAGAAAGAGATTGAAATAAAAAGAGAAACAGATTGATTCCAACCAGGAAGTATATTGACAAACAAAATAGTTGGAATACAGAAAATGACTTCTGTGGTTCACAATTCTCTGATATTAATTCTTTCAGGAAATATCCCTGCAAAGCAAAGTGAGAGGAGTTGGGGAGGGAACTAATTTCAACCTCACGATAAAAATACTACTTAAACACTGCCATTCAGTCATTCAAAAATATTTCCATTCTTCTGTCCTGGAAGTAGGTGGCAAACATTGAAAATATATGAGAAAGAGGTTATTAAAATTCTTGAGTTTCTCTGCACTTGTAGTTTCTCACAGAAGACTTATGTGAATTGATATTTGGCAAACAAGGTAACTATACTTATTAGGGAAGTGCATCACACCATGAATGTGGATTCAACAAGATTTAAGGATCTATTTTGCCTCACTTATTATTTCATGGACTGCGACTCCATGAAAGTCTTAATCTGAGAAGAAGACTTAATCTGAAGCCTGAAGCACAGGAGAGCTTGCCCCAGGATTAGGTGGGGTGCGGGGAGTGTCTCAGACAGAAAAAACACCTATGGGAGTGGTTCTCAAACTTTAACATGTGTGAGAAACGCCTGGTGGTTTCGTGAAACATGGACTCCTGGGCCTGCCCCCATCATTTCTGATTCAGTAGGTCAGGGATAGAGCTCCAGAATTCCCTAAGTTTCCAGGAGGTGCTCTTTCTGCTGGCCCAGGGACCAGCAGAAAGAAAGAATCGTTGCCTCATTGTATAGTTTTGCGATGCTAGAGAACACTTTTCAAAGAATGGAAAGCAATTCCACATTCTTGAAAGGTGAAATTCCACATTCAGAAAAACAGAATAAGAAACAAGCTCAAGGTGTAGTTGAGACGTAGATGGAGATCACACCGTGGAGCATCTCTTAAGCTATTGTTAAGAGACTAGTGTATGAACAATGGAAAGATATCAGAGTTTTAAGCAGGGAGGAACAATTTGATTTTGTTTTATTTCAATCATTCTAGCTGCAGTTGGAGAGTGGTCTGTGGAAGAGGGGGAGTGTAGGTAGGTAAACTAGCAAAGAAGGAACAGAAGTGACCCACGCAGGTGCAATGGAAAGAAACACACACAAGGTAGTTGTGAATACCAGAAAGAGAACATAGATGCCATGGTTCATGGTGTTAAAGTGAGTAAAAATAGGCATAAAACAAGCAAGGGCCTGATAGATTGTTTGAAACTGAAAACAAATTTTGTTTTCAAAGTGAAAACAAACTTTTTGAAAGAAGGCTGGTAGGTCTCCCTGCCATGTGTGTGTCGGAAGGGACGGAAACTCATGAATGGGATGATAACCTCGATCTTTGCAGTGTTAAAATCTCAGTGAGAAGATGATAAACTGCCCAAACGTTGAGATGGAGAGATGATATGGCTGGGAAGACTATTTCTATCTTGACCTGGAGGTGGAGGATAAGGTATTTTTCTAAAGAAATTAGAAGCTCATGCCAGGACCTTGCTTTATATTGGTTTGACTTTTCATCATAGATAAGATGCACAACGGACCAAGCTGTGCTATGAATATAAAAATTGGTCCCTAGACCATGACACCCTACCATGAGCAGTGGGTTCACACTCAAGACCAAGTTGGAGGACTACTTCAAAGGAATAAGGGCTCATACTAGAAATAAGTAAATAAATAAGGGAAGAAAGAAATCACAACTAACAGGAAGATATTTTCCACTGGATGGGAAAAGAGCAGACACAAAATTGAGCAGGGTTATCACACAAACCTTGAGGTAACTGGAAAAATAAAAGAGTAATAAAACCACTACACTCAAAAAGAAAGTGTGAGACTAAAAGGAAGTATTAAAAGACACAGAGAAAATGACAGTCAAGCAGACTAAAAACAGATCAAACATAAATTTTGGAAACAACAATATAATTATTGAAATTAGACTTTTAATGCATGTTAAAACATGATTAGATTAGATTAGATATGTTAAAGAGAAAATTAACACATTAAACGCTGTAGTTGAGGATGTTATGCAGTTTGTTAAAAATCATTGAAGAAGTAGACAGTTGTAAACAGTATTTGACAGATGAGTATAATATTTAATGAGACAATCGGACATATGAATACTTTGAATTCCAAGAGGATAAAACAAAATCAATGTGGGAGAAAGGCAATACCAAAAGAATGGAAGACCTGACCAAAGGACAGAAATATTAATAGTGAAAAATGCAATCAATTTTAATCAGAAATAAAATAAAATATGCCTAAGTACATCAAGGAAGCATTGGGGCACTAAACAAAGAAGGAAACTTGCAAGTCACTCTTGCAAGGAGTGCCCTTGATCTTAACCATTAGGCTGTATGCCACATAAAAGTCAAAAATATATTTAATTATGTATGGGTTACAGAAAACATAGGTGAAACATGCTGGTGTCGATAGAGAGTAAATGATAAAAAAAATACTCAAATAAAAATGAAAGAATGTTGGCAGAGCAATAAACATAAACATAATTAGGGGCAGGGCATATTATTGCAGAATGATGAAAAGAATATGAATAAACAATATATTTGAGGTTTAATATCCTATACCTGTGGGAATATAAGATAACAATATATAAAATAAAATTGATGAAATTACCAAAAAAATAAACCAATGTATAAAATTATTACGAATTTTAACATCCCTTATTTATAAGAACTCTTTCTCAAGAAGTCATGATATGTGATAGATCTGAAAAGAATTAGAGTAAAAAACACAAATAACAAGATGATGCAAGTGACAGGTTTGTGGGGAGAGAAAGGGAAGCATCCTGAAATAGACAATCTTTGATTTTAAACTATCAGTAATTTTGAAGTATATGAAGAATATTTACAGTTAACAATATAGGACATAGAAGAAGTCTCAACAAATACAAAGATAGCTATATCAGGCAAATACATTAAATTCATTATTCTGATTCATATTTTGAAACATTCCCAAAGCTTCTTATTTTAGAAAAGAAAATATACACACATTTAAATAATTCTTGGGTTAAAGAAGAAACAACAGAAAGTACAGAAGATTTAGTTCTTTTTTTTAATTGGAGAAAATATGACCATTTATATTTATAGCCCATCAAGTTTATGGTGTTCAATAAACAACTTATAAGCTTTTAAATGTGCTGTCATGATCACATGGGCGTTTTTGTTCCTATTTTGTTGATTTTCAAACTCTATGGTTAATCATTTTTAACTTGGTCATATCAAATTTTGTTTTTATTACACTGTATATTAATGAACTAGGTTTTAAAAAAGAACTTAAAAAGAATTTATTTATCCTGAATCACAAAAAATTTAGTGTTGATTAACATTGGAAACACTAGATATTCAAACTTGGGAGTTTCAACTACAGCAGTAATGTGAAGGCAATTTGAAGTGTTTTTATTTATTTACTTATCTATTCATTTATTTATTTGAGAGAGCGCACGAGTGGGGGGAGGGGCGGAGGGAGAGGCACAAGCAGAGGTCCTGCTGAGCAGGGAGAACAAAGTGGGTCTCCACCCAAGACCTTGGGATCATGACCCCAGCCAAAGGCAGACACTTAACCAACTGAGCTACCCAGACACCCCAGAAATTTGAAGTTTTTAAAATGCATTCATTCACTTAAAAAAAAAGGTTGAGAATTGCATGATGAATATTAATTCTGTGAGTTAGAAAAGAGTAAAAAAGTAGGTGGAAAAAATATTGGAAGAAGGGAATCATAAATATAAAATCTAGTAATTAATGAAATAGAAAACAGAATATAGAGAAAATATTTTTTTAAATCTGATTCTCCAGAAACATAAATCTAATAAATGAAACTCTGATATGATGCATCAAGACTATATATAGAAAACACACACAAACACAAATCAGGAATCACAGTAATATAGAATCATGGATTCTGTTGGTTAAAAAGCAAAATGACTATATAGATAATTTCCCCAACATATATAAAATGACATTTTCGAAAAGGAAAAATTGTTGAAATTCACTCAAAATGAAATCTAAAACTTAACAAGCCATTTGTGAAATTAAAGCTATAGAAGCTATAAATTAACATTTACCCTCCTTCCCACCCACTTCCCACGTGCAAAATAACACCAGGCCCAGACAGTTTTATAACCGAGTTCTACAAACCTTAAAAGAACATGTAATCCCTAAGTTATATAAACTGTTCCAGAAGACTGAAAAATGAGAGTTTCAAAACTCAATTTATGAAGATACTATACCTCTGATAGCAAAGATAGGCAAGGATAGATTGAGAAAGACAAATTAAGGGCAAATTAAGACTATAAGTGCAAAATTTTAACTATCAGCGTCCCAGCACTGTCACTAAAATTATGAAAGTGGATAATACATCATCAATAAGCCAGACTTATCTAAGAATAGCCTTAATGGTATCATTAACATCAGATAAGATATACACGAAATTCTTCAAATACTAAGAGCTCAAAGGAGAAAGGTAACATGGCCATCTCGATAGATGATAAAAATAATCAAATCAACTACTAATATATGAAACTAAAACAATGTATCTATAAAATATGAATAGAAGACAGCTTCCTTTATTTGTTTAAAGAGAACTATAAAAAAGTCTATCTATAATAATGTCTAATGGTGAAATTTTAGAAACCGTGCATGAAGCCATGGAATAGACAAGGGTAAACACTATTACTATTTATGCGCAACACCATATCTGAAAGACAGTGGGACAAAATATAAGTAAGTAAATGGTTAAATATACCCAAAGAGAAAATAAAACTGTTAGAAAAATGTGATTCTGTAATAGATTATACAGGAGAGTATGAGATTAAACAAGCAACAGCATTCCTGTGACTAAGTAAGATGCAAATATATAATTAAAATGAGGATATTATCAAATTCTACTATATTTCTGAGGGGGGAAATTCTTACTAATATACATTAGTTTTCAATAGATAAAATTGTAAGAATTTGTCAAAGGATTTACTTGTCACACATTGTTTTCATGGATAGAAATATGTAATTCAAAATATTACTTTTCTCAAGTCATGATAATTATTCCATGCAATTTTTTTTTTATTCCATGCAATTTTAAGGAAAACTTCAAGTCCTTGTCCATGAAGCTTAAGAAAAATGGATCTTAGCTTCTTATGGAGGAAGAAAAGCCCCAGGATGACCAAAACAAAATTGAAGAACTAGTGTTTCTCCACTATTTACTTAAACTTATCATGAAGCAATAGTAATAAAGTGTGTATTGGTATAAGGGCAAAGGACACCTTCTGAAAAAATAGCCAGGAAGCATATCAACACATGCAAACCAATGCACACACTGGAACTTTCCAAATAACAACTGAAATTACAAGTCAACAAAATTAATAAATGGTGCTAGACAATGTTTATCCATATTTTAAAAAATACATCCCAATGAATAGTCTAAACAAAAATGTAATCTGCTAGGTTTAAAGATAGAAATGCAGAAGTAAAAAAAAAAAGAAAAAAGAATTTTAAAAAGACTTTTAAAGATTTATTTATTTATTTTAGAGAGAAAGAGTGAGCATGGATAAGGGCAGAGGGAGAGAGAGAAAATCCTCAGTCAGACTTCCTGCTGAGTGTGGAGCCTGACACAAGGCCTGATCCCATGATTCTGAGAGCAGGACCTAAGTCGAAATCAAACGTTGGATTCTCAACCAACTGAGCCACCCAGGCACCCCAGAGAGAGACTTTTTAAAAGATAAAATATTTTAAGCAAGGTTACCAAGGGGGGCAGGGGAAATAATGAAAATGCGGGATAATTTTCTACACTAAAATAAACATGATGCACTAATTAGAAGATCATCCACAAATGTTAAATGATAACTCAAGATAACTGAAAAGGATTTGTACCCTGACCGTATAAGTAGTTAAATTAACAATTATGCCCAAGGGAAAAAAAATTCATAAAGATGGTCAAAGGATATGAACAAGAAATTCTGATTTAAAAACTTGATGGAATGGGGTATATGGGTAGCTCAGTGGGTTTAAGAGATTTATTCTAGATTCTCCTGCAGTCGTGATCTCAGAGTTGCAGGAGGCTGTGGCAGCCTGCATGGGGCTCCAGGCTCAGCAAGGAGTCTGCTTGAGATTCTCTTTCTCCCTCTCCCTCTGTTCCTCCCTCTGCTTTCTGTTTTCTCTCAAATAAATAAATAAATCTTTAAAAAACCTAACTTAATGGAAGATAAAGAAAAGGAAAGATAGAAAATCTATCTACCCATCCTGTAACTCTCCAAAGGCTTTGCTCCAAAGGCTTTATTTCCACAAGGAAATAGAGAAATGGATGCTAAAACATCTCATAAATATCATGTTGGTTGAATCCGCGCAAATCTGGTGACTCAAAGTATTGGCAACACTCAAGCACTCTTACACCCTGACAGCCCTCATGTGCACAAGGATATTTTCTCTATGATGCTTCTTGCATCATTGTTTGCAATAAGAATATAGCAAAAATGTCTCTAATATTGGGGAAATAAATAAAAGTATTTGACAAACACTGGAATGATAATCAATTGTATAAACACATTGCCTAAATACAGATTTCATAGTCTTGCAATTGAACGAGATTAAATAATCCATATAATAATGATTTGTGCAAGTTAAAAAAAAAAGCAGAAACAATGCTATTACTTTTCTATTTCTCCATCGTCTATCTCTTATCCATAGAAAGATCTATATTGAGATACAGCTGTGGTTATGTAAAAAAATGTAAATTAATCCAGGAGTGTGATATGAAAGGAGAGTGATCACTGAGCCAAAAGGATAGAGGAAAGGTCATGTTTTAAGGAGTATCAACAGTTGCATTAAAGGAAAAGAAGGAGACAGAAAATAACAATGGCAAAATATTAACTAACATGCACTTGCCACTAATTTCTCTGCTTTTCAACACGTTTGAAATAGTTTATAGTTTAAAAAATTAATCAAGAGTCAAAAAGGCAGAGAGAATGCGTATTTTGTTAGTATACCAAATTACTGTCACCGTCTCATAAAAAGCGGGTCACTTTCATGTAAACAGTGTTCTGCCTAATTCCTTACCAATTGTAGATGTTTAATAAAAGTTAAGGGCACCTGAGTGGCTCAGTCAGTTGAGTGGCTGCCTTCGGCGCCGGTCGTGATTCCAGGATCTTGGGATCAAGCCCCATGTCAGGCTCCCTGCTCAGTGGATACCCTTCTTCTCTCTCCCTCTGCCTGCCACTCTGCCTACTTGTGCTCTCTCTATCTCTCTCTCAAATAAATAAATAAAATATATTTTTTTAAAAAGCTAGCTTCTTTCAGGAAACCATGCAGCAGAGAAGAGAATACTCAGAGCTTCTGGAAACAAACTAGATACATTACTGTTACAATTCCTCCGCCACATTGCTATGGTAGGATTGATACAGCAACTGCAAGGCATCTAGTATTTCTTGAATGTCTGTATTTAGTTAATAATGTGCAGCCAGAGTTGAAAACCAATTCTCTAGTTAGAAATTAATTTCTGAATATATTCCCAACAAATAAAAATAAGTAAAGCTCCAGGTGCCTTTGAGAGCATCAAGTCTTTCCAGGGGTCTAGACCCTTGCTATATCATCATGGTTCCTAGACAAAAAGCATCAGCATCACCTTGGAACTGGTTAGAACTAAAGAATCACAGGCATCTTGCCAGACATCTAAAATCAGAGAATACCATTTAACAATATCTCCAAGTGATTTATATATGCATTCAAATTTGAAAGGTGCTGCTTTTTTATGAAAAAATATATTAATTGGGATAAATTGGGGTGCTTCTCTGAGGAAACACATAGTAAGCATCGAATCATTAAAGCATATCGATTGTTTTGTCCATTTTCTAAAAAGATTAGCATAAAGAAAAGCAATACACCTTTAATAAAAACCATTTTCATAAAGGTCACTTGTGTCTGATTTAACTGAACATAGAAAATTTAAATGAGCTCGAATCTTTCAACCTTTTTACTTTATACCCAATTTAAATCAGAAGTTGTCAAGTCAATTATCTGAGGCTATATATGTAGTTAGAGAACTCAGAGTTTTCCTGTCAAACATAAGAAAGGGAAAGTATCCAACTCTTTCCAAAGACAAAGGACCCAAGCACTGAACTCTGCGGACAGATCTGGGTCCACATTCTGATTGGCTTCTGGTATGGACACAAAATTTCTTTATGACCCGAGGAACACCTGTCAAGCATCTCTAAGCCTTAGTTCCTAATCTGGAAAAAGAAAACACTACTCACATTTCTGGGGTTTGTTAGACAAATAAGGACATGGAAGAGAAGAATTTGTTCAGTAAATATGAATCCCCTTCCATGATACTCCTTTTCAAATCTCACCATCCGTCAGCCCTTAAGATTTCCTTTCAACGATAGTAGACTGTGACTATTTTCTCTTTAGTTCAGCTTTATACAAAAAGTCATAAAATGGCTTATTTTATGGTTTGCTTTTCAGTTTCTTTCCTCTGATCTCTATCATGAGAGTTTCGTTACAAATTAAAGAACACCAGAAATTCGTCTGCAAAAAAATGCATCTTATTTAGGGAGCATAAAATGTTTCATCTTGAGTTTTGATGAAAAGCTTAGAAAACTGAAACATTTAATCCACATGCCTGGAAATTACTGATTATCAAATTCATGCACTCCCCATTACACTGAAACTCTGAAATTAAGGAGGTTCACCAGACAAATATAGGAGTTACAGCCTCAATCAGCTCACCTGCCGCAGAAGCCACTGGAGCCATAAATGTCGAGGAATGCTTAAATGAAACTTTGATGAATTGCTTGAGTCAGAGCATGAACTAGCATGAGAGTGAGAAAATTCTAGAGGCTGATGATTTAGAGGAGGGTCCACACTCTCTGGGGATTTATCTCCAAGACTCGTACCTGTTTCTCATAGAGAAGAGTCAGGGTGAAAAAAAAAAAACAAACCCAAAACATCTCAGTATTTCTAGCATGGGTTGTGGCTTTGAAGAGAGAGAGGAGGAGAAGTAGGGTGAGGGGAGAGAGATAATTCTGAAGTCCAGGGAATTATCCTATCTGGGAAAGGGAATTACCCAACTACAGAACACTCTAGTGTTCCTGCCTCAACCAAGCTGTCAGGAAGAAGGTAAGAGACAATAATGAATTTCATGGCCAAAGCTCATAGGAGCACAAAGCAGTGACCTTTAATCATAAGGTTACAGAATATTTTTCATACTTTCTAAACCTTACCATCATATCAACTGGTAAACTGCATTATAGCTAATGCAAAAAGGCAAAATAAAATTTATGCAGATTGAGAATGAAGAAATTGAAATGTCTTATTTTGTACGTGGAATGATTTCCCATATAAAAAATACAAAAAAAAAAAAAAAGCAAATGAAAAGCACCTGCTACTAGTGATTATAACAAGGCCATCAGATACAAGGTCAATATGCAAACACCAGTTGCTTTTCTATATACCAGCAATGAAAAATAGGAATTTCCAATTAAAAACAAAATGTTCTTTACAATAGCACTAAAAAATTAAATATCCAGATCTAAACCTAATAAAATATGATGCTATACATACAGAAACCCTGATTAAAGCTAACAAAGAAGATTTAGGGGCACCTGGGTGGCTCAGTTGTTTAAGCATCTGCCTTCTGCTCAGGTCATGATCCCAGGGTCCTGGGACAGAGCCCTGCATTGGGATCCCTACTCAGTGGGGAGCCTGCTTCTCCCTCACCCTCTGCTGCTTCCCCTGCTTGTGCACTATTTCTCTCTCTGTCAAATAAATAAATAAAAGCTTAAAAAAACAAAAAAAAAAAAACAAAGACAATCTAAATATATGGAGAAGTCTTTAATGTTCCAGGATTAGAAGACTCAATATTACATCATTTCTTCCTTAATTGATATAAAGAAACATTGCTATTCTGAGCAAAATCCTAATAAGCTATTTTGTGGATGTCAAAAAACTGATTCTTATGTTTAAAAGAGGAGGGAAAAGACCTACAATTGCCAACACAATCTTGAGTGAGAGGAACAAAGTTGGAGGACTGACACTATCCAACTTCTGGACTTACTGTAAAGTGACGATGATCAAGACAAACCAGCATCTAAAAAGCATATACAACTGTATCAGGAGAACACACTAGAAGTGAAGCCCCTGGGTGGCTCAGTCAATTAAACGTCTGCCTTTGGCTCAGGTCATGATCCCAGGGTCCTGGGATCGAATCCTACATCAGGTTCCTTGCTCAGCAGGGAGCCTGCTTCTCTCTCTGCCTGCTGCTCCCCTTCCTTGTGCTCTCTTTCTCTCTCTTTCTCTGACAAATAAATAAATAAAATCTTTAAAAAGAAAAATCTTAAAAAAAAAAAACCAGAACACAGTAGAGGCCCCATGATAGACATAAAAATGTAATCAACTGATCTTTGACAAACATGGAAAAGAAATTTAATAAAATAAGGATAGTCTTTTCATCAAATGATGCTGGAACAATTGGATGGCCATGTGTAAAAATCAAAACAAGACCAAAACAAAAAAATCTAGACACAAATCTTACAGTTTCACAAAAATTAACTCAAAAGGGATCATATATAAAAAATGCAAGACTCCAAAACTTCTGGAAGAAAACACTGGAGAAAATCTGTGAGACCTTAGGTTTGGTGATGAGTATTTAGATATAACACTAAAGGCACCATCTATGAAAGGAGAAAAAAAAAGTGGACTTCATTATAATTAAAAACATGTGTTCTCTAAAAGACATTCTTAAGTCAAGTCTTAAATTTTATTTTCATACCACATATTTGCTAAAGGACTTGAATTCAAAATATACAAATAAAAACATAAAAAGAAAAGTAGGAAATGGGCAATGGTTCTGAACAGATGTCTCGTGAGAGAAGTTGCAGCTTGTTCAATGGAAACATGAAAGATGTTCAACTTTCTTTGTCTTCAAGGAATCACACATTAAAACCATGATGAGATACCACTGTATACTTATTAAAATAGCTAAAACTTGAAACAAAATGACAATACCTAAAGCTGATGATGTTGCAGAGCGACAGGAACTCTCATCCATTGCAGATAGAAATACAATAGTAGAGCCACTTTGGAATACAGTTTGGTAGTTTCTCAAGAGTTCAGCACGGTCTTAGGATACAACGCAACCCTTGTGTTCCAAAGTAGTTCCCCAATTATTTTCAAAACTTATGTCTGCAAAAAACTGCAGGTATTTACAGCAGCTTTATTCATATTACCCCAAGCAAAACAACCAAGATAGTCTTTGATAAGTGAGTGGTTAGGCAAGCTGTGGTCCATTTATACAATGGAGTATTATTCAGCGATAAAAAGAAATGAATTATCATGCAACAAAAAGATATGGAGGAGAACTAAATGGATATTATTTCGTTAAAAAGCCAATATGGAAAAACTGCATATATGATTCCTATCATAAGACATTTTGGAAAATGTAACATTACAGAGGCAGTAAAATGATCTGAGGTTGCCAGGCCTTCAGGGTTGGGCAAGGGACTGAATAACTAAAGTACAGGGGATGTTTAGGGTGTTAAAACTTCTCATATAAAACAGTAATGATGGATACATGGCATTATGCATCTGTCAAACCTCTAGAACTTTACAGTGCAAATAGTGAATTTCAATGCATGTAAATTTATTTTGAATAAGAAAAATTACTTCGATGTCCTGGAATCTTAGGAAAGAACGCAGACTGTCACAAAAGAATACAATTGTATTAAAAATACATGAAACACCCCTTGAAGGGAATAGGAGGAAGGGACTGCTAATTAGTGTAAATTTCCAAATGAGTAGCAGCTATAAGATGAAAGGCTGAGGCAGTTGCACAAAAGCCTTGTGGCCTGGTTGATGAAGTTGATCCCATTAGGATATGAGTTACCAATTCTGGTACTGCTATACATGAACACTGAAATTGAGCAATGAAGTAAATAAATGAATAAATGGTGGATAACAAGGTTATAGCAAGGTGGATAACATTAGCCAGGTTCCTCACTATTAGAGTGGAAATATGCAGATAAGCCAGGGTGGGGGGCTTCTGGGAGTCTAGAATTATCTATATGAATCATCGGAGAAGTATTAACTTATGTTTTGTTGAATATAGGGCTATTTATAGATATGTGTACATGTGTGGGTTTAGTCTGTGAACCAAGAGTACCCAAAAGAGATGATATCCTGGTAGCAAAGTGCTCATCAGAGCTTGGGTTTTAATGCCATTTTCCACTAACAAGTTCTGGGGCTCCTTGGAGAAATGACTGATTCTAGGACTGGGTCAGAAGATTATGTGGGGTCAGAAATTAAGGAAGTGTTAAAATAATAATAATAATAATAAATCCCATTAATGAGGTTTATTTTTTCCAGATATTTTGCTTATATTGAGCCAGATACAATGTTAGCTTCTTCTTTTTTTTTTTTAAAGATTTTATTTTTTTGATGCAGAGAAAGAGAGAGATCACAAGTAGGCAGAGAGTCAGGCAGAGAGGGAGGGGGAAGCAGGCTCCCCGCTGAGCAGAGATCCTGATGGGGGGCTCGATCCCAGGACCCTGAGATCATGTCCTGAGCCGAAGGCGGAGGTTTTAACCCACTGAGCCACACAGGCGTCTCACAATGTTAGCTTCTTGCACTGATTTTCTCTTTTAAAACTCAGCAATCAAAAACTCCCAGGTATGTAAATCAGATGGTTTTCCTGGATCATTAAAAGTACATTATAGTTCAAATAAGTTCTAGAGCTAGGAATCAGACAGATCTATAGAGTTCAAATTTCATTTTTTTGCAGATAAACCCTGAGGCTCCTATACTAGGAATATTCCACTCAGAATTATTGAGATATGCCTGTGATAGTAGCAAAAGGGGCATTTGTATGCTCAAGCAGTGGAATAAACTTTTTAAACATAAAATGAAATTTTACTATGATTCCAGGTTAAGGTCTATTATTATTTGGGGGACAGATACCACATTTGTGGCAATTCAAGCCTGCCTTTTAACAAAATTCATCATATAATTAATTATGTCATGGTAGTGAAACAGAAAAACAATAACTATTAGATCATAATAAAGAAGAGTCATAAAAAAAAAAAAGAAGAGTCATAGACAATGGAAAAATCTGATTCACTCATCCTGAGAGGCTATTGTCCCCAGTTCTATACCGGGCTTCATACTAAAGATAGCAGTAACAACAATTAATAGCATCCACGGTCTCTGTAATACATGAGCTGTGTCCATCGATGCTTTCTCATAGAGCATCAAGCAATTTTATTCACAAATGGGTACTTGCTCATGCAAATTAATGGTAATTACCAAATAAATCATAACAGAATCCAAAATAACCCTATACTTTTTAAATCATATCTAATACAGGATCAATTGTTAATTGATGATATTTAAAATACTACAAAATACTTTTTTATATAAAGCTTTACCTATTTTAAATATTCTAGATCTATTTATTCCCAAATTTCTTAAAGATAGTGAATATAGAATGTTGAAAATAACCATGAGAGTATCTTCTGAACAATTGGTGTATCAATAGGGACAGCTGTTCTTCTCTGGATTTATGCCACCTATACAATTTTAATTGCTTTAAAAACAGTTTTAAGCATTGATGCTAGAAGCAAAACCAAACTTGGCAGTGAATGTGTTATGCAGATTCACTTGAGCATTTTAGACGCTGTTCGTCAACAACGATCTTACATTTCCCACTTTAAAAATTATCTTCCTGCAAATCAGGTAAAGGAAACATTTATCGATATTTAAGGATGCTACCTTGTAACATGATTTACCTGCATTCACTTGAATTTCATTTTCAAAAACACAAAATTAAAGATTAATTAGTATGGAACTCTTATTGATTAATCACAATTCCAAAAAGGAGTCTGGTGGTACTCTTGTTCACACTTTAGGTCAGTGATGTAATTGTATACGAGACTATCAGGGTTTTGTCTTGTTTTGTTTTGTTCTTTATTTTTACTTTAGATTCTAAAATTGTTTTTCATCCATAGGGATATGTCATATGATAATTTCTTTTTCTTTTTTTCTGTAGTGCAAGAAATTTAAAAAAAAATGTAGTCAAGCACAGGTCTAAATAATGCTAGGTGCAATTCTCATATGGACCTAACTTTGGTAATTTGAAATTTCTCATTTTCATCACCATTACTCTTCCAAGTTATTTTAGTGACTGTTTCCTACAAGTAAAGAATCCTCTTCTTCAGCCTGTTGCTTTTTTTATATGAGCATTTTCTTTTCCGTAGACTTTGACATGCGGTTTTGTGTGAATGTGCTCAGTTGTTAAAAGGGGATTGTCTTTGGCCATCAATCCATAATGCTTGGAATGTTTCCAGATGGCCACACTGATTTTAACTGTTCTGCTACACAATGTAGATTGTTTTAATGTTGGGCTGGGCTGTCATTGGGATACTTCCAGAGATAAAATAACTTTAAACCATTTGGCCTTTCTTATCTTTTGTTTCTCATTATTTTAAATCTCTACTGCATCACTTACAGGAGTTTCTTACAGTTAAAAAAAAAAAAGAAAGGAAGAAAAGAAAAGAAAGAAAAATACACATACAAAAACCTTATGGACTCATATTTCTAAGCAAGATTCTCTTTCCAAGAAATGTTATCTTTTTGCTGTGTCCTTTGTGCTTCTAAAAAAGTCTGAAATTTGATAAGAGTGAAAAAAAACCTGTTATGTTTATCCTTAAAACAAATAGTAGGTGAGTTATAATTTTTCTCAAGTTAACCTAAGAATAGTAGGCCTAAAAATTAGAGGAGGAACATAAATTTAAATTCTTATAAATCTTTATAAATCTTTACCAATTATCTAAAAAACAAGCAAATAGAACCTTTAAAAATAACTTAAATCCAGGAAGAATGTTTTTTTTCAGTGGATACCTGTATTCTTTACTTTGTGCCTGTATTAAGTTCATTACTCCACTTATAGAAACACTCAGATATCTATTCTTTGCTATAATTTTTCTATTAAATATCCAGATCAAATAATGAAAAGTAAAACTTTTGGAGAGAAAGAATCTATCTATTAAGTTTGCAAGTAATCTGAACCTATAAAAACAACACAGGCCTTACCAATGTTCTAGCCATACCCAATTTTTAGCCCTTCAGTTCTTTTGTTCATGTCTCTGTTTTATTAAGCTGCTAGACTATAAGAATTCTTAAGGAAGATAACTATGCATTGTTCATAAATGTAATTCCCAAATAATACAGAACCATTCCCCTGCCATAAGGAAAATGGAAGCATTGAATATTTTTAAAACATAAAATTAGCAAAATGATTTTTTTTAAATCCATTTTAATTCAGCTCTGGAAAAAAAATGATGAAAAAAACTACAAATGCAGACTTTTTGTTATTTCTGTATAAAATACCAAATACTCAGAAAAAAATTGTTAGTATTATAGATAGAAAGTGCATATGGGTGGTTCAGTCAGTTGAGAGTCTGACTCTTGATTTTAGCACAGGTCTTGATCTCAGGGTTGTGAGTTTAAGCCCCAAGCTGGGTTCCATGTTGGTCAAGGAACCTACTTAAAAATTTTTTAAAAATTAGATTAGATTAAATTAAATTAAATTTAAAAAATAATTGCAGATAGAAGATTTAGATAGATATCAGAACAAGTTAGTCAAATTGAGGACCAGAATTCAATGCTTCTAACCAAAATACATCTTAAAAGAATTTGTACCAACTATGTTGTAATAGAGGAGACTTTCCTCCTTTCATATTTCTGTTAAAGTTAAAGCAAAAACAGGTTGATATGTGAAAGAAATATTTGAAGGAACCAGGGCAATCAAAAACATTAAGCTATCAAGTTTCTTGAAACCAACAGAAAGTAATATCTTATAAATCAAAAACTAATTATAAAATGAAAATTACAAAATATAACTGTAGATCTACTTGTGATTTATTTCAAATTTCTCCTTTAATTCAGATAAGAGTTTCTTTTGTAGATCAGATGAAGCATTACAAGATTAATGGCACACTGAAACATGTATTTAAACATTTTTTTAAGCTAGTTCCTTTGGAGATCAGATCCTAAAGGCTTGCCTGTAAGTTGTCTATAAGTAATTACAATTACATAAACACATAATAAATGCAGACCCGAAGAATCTTCTCTCTTGGTTCCTTGATTGTTTATTCTCCTTCTACACAAACTGCCAAGAGTTTTGGGTTCCCCCTTTGTCTGGCAACCACAACCCTAGTCCCAAATTCATATCCTTAAAATTATATTATGGTCCCTTCTTCATCTATCCCCTAACAACTTTT
The DNA here is from genome assembly GCA_028533885.1 of Nasua narica. Taxonomy (NCBI): domain Eukaryota; kingdom Metazoa; phylum Chordata; class Mammalia; order Carnivora; family Procyonidae; genus Nasua; species Nasua narica. The sequence continues at coordinate 5,789,490 of CM052810.1, read as the reverse complement.
CATGCTGGGCTTGGTTATTGATATCTGCTAGGTGATATTGTATAGTTTTTAAATCAATTGTCTGCTCCAATTCTCAAGAAGATTGCTATTTTGTTTTTTGTTGGTCAATGATTCTATTTTAAGAATGAGAATTCATAGGTCGAGAACTATTCTTTGGGTACCAAAATAAGTCTTGGACTAAAGGTGATCTCAGGATTTCACCAGAAAGTTTCATGTGGAAAAGGAAAGATACAAAATTATGTCACCAAATTTTACCACTCTTATTTTTGTAATGTAACTCTACTTTGAACTATTCAAGCAGGCAGCATTATTTACATGAGAAAGTGTGATATCGGGTATATAAGTAGAGTTTTTCACTTATAATTCCATTGGAGATATAACAAAGAGAAGTTGCAGACTGTAGTTTGGAAGTAGAAACATTAAAAAAAATGGGTTAAGATGCAATCAGTTAATTTTCATCTAACATAGCATGCTGCACTATAAATAATTTACTCATAGCAAGTAAATTAAGAGTAACTTACTTATAGTGAGTAAATTGTCAGAGTGGTTCATAGTATAACTATAAAAACATGCATGCTGTGAAATAATTTTTATCTGGAGAAGTAAAAATCATATACTATACCACCATTTTTTAAGATAAAAGCTTTTGCAAGTAATAATGAATAATTTCCTTGATCATTCATCTATTCTGTTATGGGTTCATTTATGTCCCCTCTCCCTACAAAACGGATATATTGATGTCCTAACTCCCAGTATCTCTGAGTGTGACCTTATTTGGAAGTTAGGTCTTTGCAGATGTTATTAATTAACATGAGCTCATACAGGAGCAAGGTGTGTCCTAAACATATATTAAGCGATGCTCTTTAAAGAAGATAGCCATATAAAGACCAGGGTAATGCCATGTGATCACAGAGGCAGAGATAAGTTATCCAACTGCAACTAAGCTAAGAAACACCAAAGATCACCAGCAACCAACAGAAGCTTGGAGGGGGGAGGGAAATGTTCCCTTACAAGTTTCAAAGGGAGTATGGCCCTGCCAACAACTTGATACTGGACCTCATGCCTCCAGAACTATGAGACAATAAATTTCTACTGTTTTAAGTCATCCAGTTTGTGATACTTTGTTAGTGCAGCTCTAGGGAACCAATACATACCACTAGTTGTATTTTAAAGTAAACATTTATTTAGAATTTACTATGTATCTACCATTCTACTAATTACTGACGATGCAAAGATGATGGTTGCTTGGGATTGAAAAGTATGGGATAAGGATGCAGATGGAAATGGATTTGGAGTTTATTGATGGGGGACAAAATGTCCAAAAACTAGATTGTGTTGGTTGCACAGTCATATGAATATACAAAAACATAGATTCAAAAATGGTATATGAATTATACCTCAATAAAGCTATTTAAAAAAATGAAACAGACTCTGGGTTCAAGCAAATCACAGCAAGGTTGAGGACAGAGATAAGTAACTAACTACAGGAATTTGTGGTTAAATGAAGCGTGGCGGAGGTTGCATTGGGCAATCACACTGGAGTGTTACTCACCAGGAGGAAGGTCAAGCAGATAGGGAGAAGAAAAATGTCAGAAAGTATTGGCACAGAAGGTGACAATAGGGCCAAGTCACTAAGAATGAAGCGCGCCACAGAAGAGGTTGGAAAAGGACATACCAGTTGACGGAGAGCATCCTAATAGAGATGGCTTCATGTCCAAAGACCCTGAAGCAAGAAGAAACCAAATCAACATAAGCCCATTCCTCAACTTTGGGTCTTTGCAAGTCTTTTTGAAGTGAAGTAGAAAGCAAAACACGTAACAGAAATATATATAGTCAAACCTGAGTTGGTATTTCAGGATATTTAATTTGGTTTCAGAGCACGAAATGTCTCTTACTATTCACAAATGTTCATATATTCATGTCTCTGAGCATTTAAGAAAGATAAACTAGATGAAAAAGTGGTCCTTTAAAAATATTATTTTAAATCTCTTATCTGCCATATTTAGAGTCGTATGGAATTTATCGGAATATACTATTTTTCTCAGGGCCCTGATGAAACATACAACAGGCTGTTTTTCAAAGACATTCTCTCCGCACATTTTGAAAAGATGAGTTAGTGCTTCTTGCTCCACAGGTTTGAATGGAGCTTGAAAATTATGCCACCTTAAGGCTAAGCTTTTCGTTGGTAAAGAGCCAGTGAGGTAGCTCACGGTGTTAAGTGAATACTCAGATTTCCTTCAGCGCTGGAGCTCTATTGCAAATATGCATCGATGTATGTTGTTGGCTGCACAAGTGTGGTTGGTGCCTAAAATGAATTACTATTTTCAGTGAAATATGAAAAAATGGTATAAAAATCTAATGTCAAGTATCTGTTATTTATTTTGAAATGCTATGAGAGAAACCATAGTACAGAATTAAAGAACATACATTGTAGAGTCAGACTAATTTGATGCTGAAATTTTATTCTGCCTGTTTCTAGCTGTGGGTATTTGAACAAGTTGCCTAGTTTTTCTATGCTTGTCTCTTCATTTATCAAAAGGGATTATCAAAATATCTAACCATAACACTCTCATGAGAATTTAATAAGATGATACAAAATGCTTGCTAAGTAAGATTTTGTTTCACGTGAAGCAAACAAAAAGTTTTCTGATCTAATTTTGATTTATCAATTATTTTGATTATTGGGAAGCTGCATGCAAACTAACTAAATGATAAGGGGTTTTTTTTGGTCATTTTTTTGTTTTGCTTCTCATAAATATATGGTAGCGGGGGGTTGAGGATGTTTCCTGGGATCAAATTCATGGAGCTGCCCTGTTTATTGGGTCTATATGGAGCACTTTACTTAAACTCCCTGCACTACAGTTTTATTATCTATAAAATGGGTAAATATTTAACTATAGTTGTTGCTTACTATTAACTATAGTTGTTGCCACATGAAACACATTTCATGTAGCATGAAAAACATGTTGAACATAATATGGAAAAGCATGCAGTCCTCGTATGTGGTCATAAATGGGAACCAGTACAACAGCCTGCACAACAGTGTCAGGGTTTGTAAGGAATCCACACCCATGACCACCAGCAGAGGCATCAGAAAGGGGAAACAGACCCACAGTGGTCCTAGATATAGGTTGTTTCTTCAGACACAAGCTTTAAAACACCCAGTTAAGCTAGCTAAGCTCAAAAAGAAAAATACACAATTTGAAAGTTAACAAAGTGTAGGGAAATATTTCTAAAAATTCCAGAAAATAAAAATCCATTATTAATTCAGATTAAAGAATCCATTGATTCATTTTGCAGTCAAATAAGCACAACTGAAGGAGACATAATTAATTGGGAGATAAATAAGAAGAAACTATTCAGAATGAAGTACTGAGGCGAAAAATGGAGAACACATAAACAAAGATAGGAGACATAGAGGATAGTCATCAGTAAAGAGTCCTACCATATGGGTGTTTAGGTCCAATGAAGAGAGGAAAGGGAGGTTGAGACAAAGCAATATTTGACAAGATAGCTGCAGAATTTTCCAAATGTTATAAAAAACATCAATACAGATTCAAGAAGCCATAGAAATCCTAAGAAAACAATTAAAAAGGGGGCAAAAGCCACATCTAATCATATGGTAAAACAAAAACAGAAAAAAAAAGCAACAGGAGATATGAAATCTGACAGCTAACTATTCTACAATAAAAACATGGAAGACAAAAGAAAATGGAATTATATATTTCATGTCCTAAAATAAACCAATAATTCTATATCCAAGATTCCTACCTCAAACTTACCATGATTAAAATATCTATTTCAGGGGCACCTGGGTGTCTTAGTCGTTAAGCATCTGCCTTCAGCTCAGGTCATGATCCCAGGGTCCTGGGTTCGAGCCCCATGTCAGGCTCCCTGCTCCACTGGAAGCCTGCGTCTCCCTCTCCCTCTCCCACTACCCCTGCTTGTGTTCCTTCTCTTGCTGTCTCTCTCTGTCAAATAAATAAAATCTTTAAAAATATATATCCATTTCACAAACACTGAAGAGAGAGAATTCATCACCAGCGGACCCATAGCAAAGGAAATGTCATGGGTGTTTTTCAGGAAGGTAGGAAAGAACCCCAGATGGGGAGCTAGAGATGGAGAAAAGGATAAAAAGCAATGAAATGGTAACTGTGATAAAATTTAAGCAGATAAATTATTTAAAAAATCATATAACTTAGAAGGATTTAAATATCTTAAGAGATAATAAGATACCACATGGCTTAGGAAAGGACATAAGTATCAAAAAGTGTTAGTTTCTTTAATTCATCATTGTCATATAACAACATCCACTAACCTGTGCAAATCCTAGAAGTACAGCATGATGAACAATCACAGAGTGAACTGACCGTATGAAGGCCAACCTAGTCAATCACTAGGAAATTAACCATATGGTTAGCAGAAAACCATATGTTCTGAAACCTAGAACTATACTCTCTAATGGTATTCGTATTGATATTAATATTAATATTAAAATGTCATATATAATTTGATTTTTCTATTTTTGAACTTTATATGCTTTGAATAATATGTTATGTTTTATTTTATATCTGACATATTTTACTCAACATTGATTTTTGAAAATCATTCATATTGTTGTTGGTATTAGTAGCTCAATAATTTCCATATCTGAGAGTATTTTTTTGTATGAACATGCCACAAATTATCTATTTCAATCTTGATAGGCATTTGAATTATTTCCAGTTTTTATTTATTAACTATTGTAATTGGGGAGGCAAAAAAAATTTTTTTAAAGATTTTATTCATTTATTTATTAGGAAAGAGAGAGAGTGAGAGAGAGCAGGTCAGAGTGAGAAGCAGACTCCCCATGGAGCTGGGAGCCCGACGTGGGACTCGATCCCGGGACTCCGGGACCATGACCTGAGCCGAAGGCAGTCGCTCAACCAACTGCGCCACCCAGGGGCCCGGGGAGGCAAAATTTTGAGGTGTCTCACACCGAGTCACTACATTTCAAAGAAATGCAAATGTACACAGAAATATGATGGAAATTATTTCAATAGATATTAATGTAAAAATAAAGATATTCTTCTATAGCTCCAAGTTCTACTGATGAGTTTTACCCCCAAACATGTACAATACTGTAAGAATAGATTATAGAAATAATAATCCAATTGTGAAAAAACTTGGTGGAATCTTTTTCATCTCAAGCATGCTGATATCTGCGCTAGATCAAGAAATTCTGAGGACACTTCCAAACTATTAAACCCTTCAATTATCTGATTTCATCAGATGGGGACAGAGGAGTGGAAAGATTAGCCATGTCCACCTCTGTTGACTCACTTTGTTCCTCATCTAAAAGGTATATGCAGGTGGACTGTGGGAGTTCTAGTGTACCAAAGGGGAATGCTGTCTTGAGATAGCAAAGAGAGAATAAGTGTCAACTCTTTCACCATGAATCACGAGATAACTTGCTTGGTAGCTGTCTCAGCTAAAGTTTCCAAATACTATAGATCTAACTGTAAAAATTGACAACATAGACTGAACTAAGACTTACATAAATGAACCAAGCAAAATAATGTCTACAGAGTTAAATTACAAAGTGTACACACCATGTGAGGAATACTAGAAAGCTTAAGAATAGCAATACACGATGTAGACAGTTGTAACTACTGTTTTCTCTGTGTCTTGGCTCTTGGCATAACGATACTTTGGTCTATTAACTTTATACACCCATAAACTGCCCTCCACTAATCATTTGGTAAGCCTACTACCTACATTTCACCTGTCCCTTCCCACAAACCGTAGTTAATACTGTTAAAAACACCGTAATAACGCAAATACTAAAATTGCTTCTATTTTGTTTAAAAAGGAAAATGGCATTTTTATCATTTTATGTATTTTAGCAAATTTGCAGTTCATGCTCCTTTACAATCCTAAAGTAAAATGATCAGGTGGTTCCTCCATCCAAGATACTTCATGAGGACAGATTTCATGTTTGTGTCTTACTCACCATGATGTATACAGATTCTAGTGTATTGCCTAGGCATATGTTAGACAATCAATATGTGTTGAGTGAAAGAACACACGGTCTTTCTGGAGTATCCAATCAAATTACAGATGTAGCTAATTAAAGGTAATTAGTATTGGCTAAGTGTTACACTGCAGTAAGGAGTATTTCAAAATTTCACTGGCTCTGAACAAAAGGGTTTATTTGTCGCTCAATCTTCATGAAGTTTGGCTGAGTGGATCTGCTATAGGTCTCTGCTAACAGACACTCCGCCATCTTGTCATGAGTCTCAAGGCAAGGTTTCAAGGTTTGCCAGAGCAAGGGAAAAGAGCGTGAAAACTACCGCGTCAGCTCTGAAATGCTTCCACCTTAAAGTGATGTGTTCTTATATCACTCAATTATATTAACTTCAAGAGGGTGGGAAAGTCTAATCCTCCCAAAAGCTCAGAAGGAAAGAAGAACCAGAAGTATTGATGGGCTGCAATAATGCCTGTCTCACCAAGAGACTACAAATACCGTATGTGCTTGAGAGAGATTTTATTTAGAAACCTCCAATATATACCAAAATACTGTAATTAACTAACTTTGATGGCAATGTCCCTGGGAGATATCATGGGATAGATGGAGTGTTAGTAGTGTGCGCAAACACACAAAAACGTACACCCATATGCACACGCACACACACACACACACACACACACACACACACGCACTTCTATACTCCCAATACATTAACATAGTTTTATTGAAAAGAGTTCAAAGACCTAGATTAGAATTCTGTCATCTCCTGATTGTGTTTGGAGATAAAATTTAACCTTTTAAACCCTTACTCCTACCCATGAATTGAGTGATGAATAACTAAGAAGGAGGAAAGTTATCTCTAGTACGTGGAATCTGTATTTGTTTGTTTGGTTTTTTTTGGAATCTGTATTTGAATTCTGATTTTGATACTTGATTCCTGAATGTCCATCAGTGATTTACATAAATATCTGAGCCTCAATTTCCTTACCTTCACAAGGGAGATACAGTCTATACTTGAATAGTTGCTGTAAATATCAAATAAGATGCTGTTTCACAAGGTGTCCTGAAACTATAAGTTATTACCAAATTTTAAGAGTTATGCTTACTTTGTTTATGCTTACACTATTGTTCCTTGATCTTGGACTTTCAGCCTCCAGAACGGTGGGGAACAGATTTCTATTGTTTCTATGGCATTTTTGATACAGCAGCCCAGACAGACTAATGGGCACACTAATATAATCTACTGCCAATACATTCCCATTATTTTAACTCTCAATAGCTCTAAGTAATAAATTTGACATAGATGTTATAACAATGATCTTTTTTATAAACTTTTAATTCGAAGAGTTATTGTGTATCATGGAAAAGATGTTAGTGTCTTTGTCATAGTCATCAAGCACCCAACACAGTACCTGAGACATTATAAATATATGTGTGCATTGGGCTCAGAACACAATAAGACCAAACTCCAGTTACTCCATCAAATTACTTAAAACAGGGCAAGCAAATCATTTAAAGAGAGAAACCCTCAGTTATTTTATATTACCCTATAAATAATAATAATATCTGACTGACAGAGTTGGCGTGCCCCAAAGTAGCAATTCTCTTTCCCATAAAGCGACCAATTAAGTTGTAGCTCACCAAACCTCCCACTGAGAAGAACTAGAACGTTTTGGGGAAAGAGATTGTGTAAGAGCTTGCTGCAGGCATTAGAGACCCACCCAGGTTGCTAGGACTCAAGGAGTCAAGACCCAGAGATGAAGGGAACTCGCTGAGGTGTGACTGAGCCCTGGGCCCTGTAAGTCATTTGCCAGCTCCTATGTGGTCAAAGTGGAGAGGTGTGAAGTCAAGCAGAAAGCACACGCCAAAGGATGGCCACCCCCGCGGGGCCCGGGTGCTCCCCACGTTAACCCCCTTGGAACGATTCTTCAAGCAAACAGGCAAGTTGGAGGGAGAAGGTCAATATAGAAAAGATGATCTTTTCTTATATACACCTAGTGACAGCTTTATTTGTTTTTGTGGAGGAAAAAAGTATAACTAACTAAATTGAGACACAGGAAAACTCTGCCTTCAATAAACATCATCTGCTTCCATAATGCAGTGTTTGCCTGACTTATTTTTTCGAGCTCTGGTTCTTATCTTTGTACATACAATAGCAATGTTCATATTTCAAAAATAGAAACAGTGTGAGAAGAGTCTCTATGTCACCCTCTACATGTATAAGTGGGATCCAAATATCTTGAGTCTCCACGCATTATTCAGAGTTACTGAGATGAATTCAGAAATGGGTGTAATTCACCGCAATGGATGAAAACCGTTTTGATTGTCAGAGGAGAGAAGGTAAAAGAATATTTTCAGAACATCTCCAGTTCGTTCCGATAATACCTACCTGAAGGAAATCACAGGAACAAGTTAATCACCTCAAGAAGGACGCAGGATAAGAGATTTATTCATAACAGATGTCTACACTGAGGCTTGAAGAGGAGGCTGCCAGGGCACGAGTCACTTCCTGACGCTTGTAGGAGTCTATTAGAAATGTGCCTGGTGAATATAAATGATAATGGTAAACAGGCAATACCAGAGAGAAACAAACTTTGAGGTATAGAAATGAGACAAAACTTCTAAAAGGAACACTGCTTTTTCTTTTCACATTTCTCCATATTGCTTTCTTGTCAATGTATCTGGCACACTTATGAATGCTCATAGGGTCTAAGGGGCTGCCTATGAATATGTAGGGCTCCGTCTCAGTGACCTGTTATTAACACTGCCATAGAAATATAGACCAGAAGGCAGGAGCATACAGCAGATTTCTGTAACCCTAAGTTACTGCTTGGTCTAGGAATACAAGTCTCAGTACTGAAGAACATTCTTCCCTGCAACTCCAAGACCCAGCAGGCATACAACTCAGGATGACTCTGGGCATTTGAAGGAGATTAATTACTCTTCATCTGTTAAGAATACCAAGAGTCATCTGACCTCAAGAGGACTGTCAAAATTATAGTTGGTGACAAATTTGAGGTGGACTTTGTTTTAAGAAAGATGACAATATTTGGGCTATTAAAGGGGGTTCTGTATAGGACAGTTTATGTCTATAAAAAGAGACAAAGCATTAGGACAAGCTACTCCAAGCATGCTTATGCAAACATGTGGGCATCTGCATGTTCAAAAAGAATAAAATTAAATCTGTCACATAAAAATTTAGTTTTTTTTAACAAATCTAAAGACTGTTCAGTAATTAAAGGACTTAATAATAAAAGTAAAACATTTAACTAGTATATCAGACATTATAAATAAATGTATAAAAAGACAAAAAATAGAAATCAAAAACAGTAAATAATATTCAAAATTAAAAAAAAAGAATGCACTGGGTCACCTGGGTAACTCAGTCAGTTAAGCGTCTGCCTTGGGTTCAGGTCATGATCTCGGGGTCCTGGGATGGAGCCCAACATTGGGCTCCAAGCTAAGTGGGGAGTCTTCTTACCACAATCCTTCTGCCCTTTTCCTATGCTTGTGTATATGTGTGCTCTCTCCCTCAAGTGAATAATTTTCTTTAAAAATCTTTTAAAAATGTACCACTCATTGGAATAATATTGCTGGAATTCAGTTGCTAAGAGTAAAAGAGGAAGGGGATAAATTCATTTAGGTTAATAAGAGGAAACCATTTATTGACCACGTAAAACCTTTGCACAAAGATAATATTGTCCTCGTGAATAAGTTATTCAAAAGATTAGTAATAACTAATGGTCACTTTTACTCTCAGTTGTCTATTCAAAGTTGGTACAGGTAATTGAAAATCAGATGCAGCTGCTCTATGCTGTTGTATTTAGGGTACGTAGAAATGGGTATTTTCCTTAATGGACACATCCTAATCACAAATGGAGTTAACTTAGGTCTTCCAGACTCGTGTAAGCCAGCTTTATAAACATCATTTCCATTGAACAATAAAATGCTGTGTGCACAACCAATTTTGGGTTTTGATAGATCACATAGCACCAATTCATCACAGGCAATTTACTTGCATGGTCATTTGGTTATATGTTTCACAGCGTTAGATGCTCAGTCCTAGGATCTGCTTTTAAAATGGAGAATATTCATCAACAAGAAAGATCCAGTACTGTGATTCTCCTGCTAGGGATTTTCAGAGGTTCTCTAGAGCTTCCGTATCTGGCATTGACACTTATGGGTCATCAAACCCAAGAGGTAGGGCCCCTTCTACTACATTCTGGAACTTCCAGAGAACTTTATTTGATCCAACCCCCATATAAATGTGTCAGCCTAACAGGTTTTGGTCAATGGATAGAGCAACCTATGGAAATGTGTCTCTGTCTTTATGGTAGGTGACGCAAGGTACAGAAAATTGTCTCTCAGAATGTTTTTAAAATCCGCAGATCATTGGACTTGTCAGAACCTCTCCCATTTGTCAGGCCCAGGACTTATATGGGATTTATATTTTTCCTCTGTCATATATTTTCACTGAGGTTTGCTGCCTCCCACTTACAAGATCCAATTAACACAATGATATCAATGAACGAACAGGGTGGTGTTCAATGTGCTATTAAGATTGCAGTAATTGAAATCTACATTTCCTCAGAAAGTAAGAGAATTGACAATATCCTGATGTAAGGAAGGGTAGTGAGACTGATATCCAGGGTTCATGAGGCCAAATGATCTGAGCATCTTTGTTGAAGGGAGTTGGTAAGAAAGCATGGTGCTATGTCAAAGGTTGCATGCCAGATGCCAGAGGCTCTCTTCATTTGATCCAGTAGAGATAATACACCTGTAATCATGGCCAGAATTGATATCTCCCCCCAGGTATATTTTTAATAATCTTTAGTCATTCTGCAAGGCCCACCTAGTTTTTTCACTAGACAATCAGGCATATCCCATAGAGACCATTAGGAATTACTTCAAGGCTTTGATATTACCACCATGTTGTTTTGTGTCCTCAAGGATGCAAGAATGCTTCTAGATTACTACTATAAGAGACGAAGGGTTAAAGGAGACAGTTTCAGGGCTTCTACTCGATCCTAATATAAGAGCTCCTCACAGGTCTGGTAGCCCATGTGGAGATTCTACATGTTCCTAAGTATATCTGGTCTCACTATATATTCTAGAGTTGAAACAAAAACCACAGGATGGGATTGTGGTTCAGTTGGACCCCCAGAGACACACTTGGGCCAAAACAACATTTATCACTTGACTTCCACAAATTTCTACTTTGAACAATGGATCTTGGTGGAATCTCAGAAGATTAGCGCAAACAGAAAGAGTCTAACCTTGTGTCATTCAAGTAAATGGCTACAGGTACCTTTAGGGAAAGACTTGTAGGAGGATTCTCAGATATAGAAGTGGACTGTGATATGGGTTCTTCCTCAAGTAACCTCGCCTCCTATCAAGTGAGGAACATCAGGTTTGTGAATTGACTTGGTTAGGAAAGTCAACAAGATGCAGTCAATCCCCACTAATGCAACTCAAGTCAATTTCAATATAACAGACTCTGAATTATTCAAATATATATGCCATATGGGACCTAAAGAGCTACCCATCTATGTCACCTTTAGGGATTTGTGATGAATTATCCACAACCACAGATACCTGAAGCTTATGATGATAATCAAGCATACCTTATCTGACAGTGAGGTTTCACCATCTGGCCTCTATCACTCTTCAATTACTGTTATAAGAATAAGTTTTATGCAGCAAAATTAAACTGAACTAAAACAACCTCTCCCAATGGGGGAGGGGGAGAGGGAAGCATTAAAAATTGAAAATAAAACTATTTTTTAAAGTTATTTTTTTTTAGATTTTGTGATATTAGTTTTATTTCACAGCTTTTAAAACATTTCATTTGTTGTGGTTGTTTTTATCATTCTAACGAATCATTATGGCACCTTTTTTGCATTTATAATATTGCATTTTTTACTTAGAGAACTTCAAAATTATGTGAGCCACTGAACCCATAAAACTTCGTTTAACCCCTAAATCTATTTTTACTGCAACATCACCCGATGCCTCCCATGGCCCTTGGAGAAGAGACACTATCTCATTTCTTCTGGTCCTGGTGCAGGATCTATTGTCCACCCTTGCCAGAGATATGGTGAGGGAATGGGAGGTGTGGCTGAGCAGGTTGCACCAAATTTGTCCACTCCAATATGCCTTTCTGCTAGAGCTTTTGATTCCTTTAGCACAGGGATGGGAAAACTTTCAGTATAGCACCAGATAGGAAATATTTTGGATTTTGTGGGCCCGATGGCCCCTATTGTAACTATATAATCTCGCCATTTTTGTGCAAAAGTGTCCATAGATAATGCATGATATGGGTGTGGCTGTGACCCAATGACATTTTATTTATGAAAACAAGCTGGCTGGCCCAACCTGGCCCATGAACTGACCTGTGATATGGAGTGTGCTCAGCAGCTCTGGCAATTAAATCCCATCGATTGAAATGACTTAATTAACTAACTTAGTAATCTGTCAATGCCACTCCCAGTTGCTTGAGCTAATATATTAAATCCTTGCTTCTAGGTAGGTGTATATACATCTTTTTTTATCCTTCTTGGTCTATCAAATCCACTCCAACACATTCCCCAGTTTCTTATTGATTCAAATTGAAGATGTTCTGCAACTTGTCTAGTATATAAAGTCTTTTCTCCCCAGGAGGACCATCTCTGGGCTGCACTGGGATCGGACTTTCACTGTGAGCCTGGGAGCCATGAATGTGGTGAGAAGAGACATCCCTGGTCAAGACAAGGACCCCTCAGGGAGATTTAGGGGTTCAAAATTCTTAGCATCAATTCTGTCTGCTCATGTGTCTCAATCTCATGTGGCAGTAGCCTCCTTCTCCTCTTAAGAATCCTTTAGGAGCACCCTGGAGGGTCACATTCATCAATGCCGTAATCGTGTGATAACTGCAGTTGGGACTTGGGCCCAATTTTCACCCTTCTTTTTGGTGTAGCTACAGAGGATTAAGGCCATATTTAAGCCTGTCTTGGTGGCCCTCGGAGTTTCCATTCATGCTCTGGGTTGGGCATATATCTGAATCTTTCAGCTGGTACAATTCCCTGAGTATTCTCTCCATGGCCATCTGAAACAGCCAGCCATGCCTTACTTGCTACACTTATCGCTGGAACTGTAGTGGCTCTGAATCACATCCATTTGCTCTCAGAACACCTTCCCCTCTGCCTGCCTTCATGATGCTACCATATGCTACCATATGCCACAGATCATGATGCCTTATATCCCCTGGCAAGGAGATGATCAGCGCACTCATCCAGTATGAGAGTAATCCAATATCAGAATCCAACTCTGAAGTCTTTTTCCCGGGGCCACTGTTAGTGACAATTTCTGTACCAAAGTCCCAGAAGAAATCAATGTACTCTTGGAAGGGGAATTGAAAAGATCTAATAGAATTTAATGAAATGGCTAATTTATCATGGTGTTAGTTAGCTTATGTTAGCTAACTCTGGATAGTAAGAACCCCAGGGTCAGTAAGGGGAAAAGCATTACCATCCCAGTTCTGAAGGAGCAAGGAAAAGGTGTATTTGTAGAACACAAAAACTGGTAGCCGTAGATGCTGGTGAAGGCTGACCAGTAGTCTTGCTCTGGGTAGAGGAAGGCAGTCACAACCAAAATGCGGACTTACAAGGAGAAGCTGGAAGAATAAAAACCTGGCTTCTCTCCTTGCCATCTATGATTTGGCTGTTGTCTATCGGTTGGCAGCATCCAGACAACACAGGATGGGGGAGATGAGTTGATTCTACCCATAGAGATTGCTTTCTGGGACAGAGCACAGTCAGAAAAAGAGTGGAGAGTAGAATTGGTGGGAGAGAATTAGAATATCGAGCACAGAGATCTCGTATCTCATAAATCCTTGCCTTCGACTAATCTCAGTTTCTTTATAGGTAAAATAACTTCTGTTATTTGCTTAAATAACTAACCACTTACCAAGTTTATGGCTCACAGTATTTACTAATCTATAGCTGCTCAGATTATTACTTGAGTGCCACAAAAACAATATACAGAAGAAGAGGGTATTCTAGAAGTCATGTTGTTTGATGTTTAAGTACTTTGAATGCATGTGCAACATGTTTTGCAAATTATCTGCAAAACAGGTTTAAGAAAATCTTATAATCTCTATTAAAGAGCAACCGTATTTAAAGACAGTATCAGAATAGATATTCAGTAAAAGAGCTTTTTTTCTTTTTATTACTTGTAACTAGACACAAAAATATTCAGAAGGCTTGATTCTAGGTGTAGTACTTTCTGATAACTAAAATGCTTGTTATGTTTATGCAATGTATTATCCATGGACAATCAATGTTATTTTTAGCCTGTAGAATTTAAATGTTAAATAATTTTGAAGACACTCCACTACTACCTAGTCCAAGAGGACTTCTGAAAAAAAATGCCTTTACTTATTAACCTTTGTATCAGATAATAAAATGGTTATTTGATTAAAACCAATCAAGCCAATCAAAAATGGTTATTTGATTAAAAATTAATAGTGATTAGTGATACCAAAGGAATGCTATACTGCCTATCTAAACAAATGTCCAACTTTTGAAGATAAGAATAAGGGGAATATTGGGTGCCTGGGTGGCTAAGTTGGTTGGGCAACTGCCTTCAGCTCAGGTTATGATCCTTGAGTTCCAGGATCGAGTCCCACATCGGGCTCCCAGCTCTGCAGGGAGTCTGCTTCTTCCTCTAACCTTCTCTCCTCTCATGCTCTCTCTCACTTTCTCTGTCTCTCAAATAAATAAATAAAATCTTTAAAAAAAAATAAGGGGAATATTACTTTGGAATCGACTAATAGCTTCCCAGTGGAAACTGCAATAGTTAGGACATACCAGACTTGTGAAATCGGTTTTTCTTCCTTTTTCCCAGTGACATGTATCACTGTCTGTGTTTTAGCACAGGAGGACGCTTGCTTGTGTCTCCATTCTGGTTCAGGATGTGTCTTGATGTTCAGTATGTTTTAGCTACGGATTTTCCTAAAAGGGGAAATCTACTGTAAGAAGGGGAGAGCTTTACACAGTTATCAACCCTGCTATTTAGAAGAGCTTCATGGGATTGATTTCTGGTTATCAGAAGGTTATTTGCAGATCCAGAAGACTAATCCAGTGGAAAGGAAATTTTATCAGTAATTTGAGTTGTTTTACGAAATCCAAAGGGACAAGTATGACCTGAAAAACACCTTCACCAGAGGTGGGAGAACTTAAGGTCAACACAGAGTTGTTTTCTTCTTACTCCCTTACTCCAGACAGGAGGACTTACAGAAGGGGAAGTCTCAAAAGCAGAGCTGCAGGACATCTTGTTATTTGCCCAGATGGCGAAACTCATAACCAGCCCTGTTACAATTGCTACTTGGGGTCTTGATCGATAAAAGTTCAGATTTCTCAGTTCTATTATTTTCTTTGCAATTTAAGCATTCAATAATTTAATGCTGGACAAGCATGCTTAGAAAAGTTCTTTCACAGCCCTGAGAAATCATATAGTGCCCTCATATCCTTAGACCAGAAAATGGCCGATCAGTTCTTCTACTGAAAGGTCACAGGGATAACATGAAAGAACATCATGTCCTCAACCGGGTTTTGAACATGCTGGTTTGTTTTCTCTCTGTCCGAGCAGATCTAAACTGAAGTGACATGAGTCACTTCATGGATGTGAGAGGACTGAAGACTGCATCTACGTCAAAGCTGCAATCCACCAGAGCCTGTCAGAGGAAACAGGAAGTCAGCACCTCAGGGAGAAGATGACAATGATTCAGGAGGTGGGAAAAGGTGATCACTAGGGACATGAAGACGTTGCAGGTCAAAACACAAAGATGGGAGCAATGGGTGGTTTTGAAATGCCCTCACCTCCTGACAGATTGTCTTCTCTAGTTGTAAGCCCTTACAATAATTTGTCAGAGGCCCTTTCTGAGTTTTTTTTGGTCTTGTTTAACCAAGATAGGTTGGAAGAATCCAAAGTCCTCTGCAGTCTTGCTTCTAGCTATGCCAGAGATAACTGGACTATAGTTCATGTTCTTGAAGGGTTGATAGATGGTATAGAGTGGGCAGGTAGGGAAACAGAAGGAAAGAGAAGAGGAAACAGAAGAAAGGATAATGAGCATTGGCCTCATTAAAGTGAGAAGGAGTACAATACTTTCCTCATAGCACAGCTGAGATGAAACAAAAAC
Organism: Nasua narica; assembly: GCA_028533885.1. NCBI lineage: Eukaryota > Metazoa > Chordata > Mammalia > Carnivora > Procyonidae > Nasua > Nasua narica. Next base: position 5,773,303 of record CM052810.1, on the reverse strand, counting down.
TGACCATGATTTGATTAATTGTAGAAGCTGAGTAGTTGGAATACACCACTTCCTTATACTAGTCTATGTAGCTTGTCTATCATTGCAAGATTTCATAATATAAATTTTGTTAATAGTTAGTAGTTCATAGTTAATAGTTGGGGCTATTGGCAGAAATGGAGCAGCGTGTGTATGTATGTGTGTGCACACGCATATGTGTGTGTGCACAACTTTCCACACACAGGCTTTGTGTTTGGGAGAGAGGAACTGAGAGCATAGGCAAAGAGAAGAAAAAGTAAAAAAACAAAAATGTTCTCTTTACGTAACCATAACCTTTTGGGCAGTAGCTTACCTTTCACACTCAGAAACAATGAGATATTCCTAGAAAAGAATATTGGGCCAATTTGAAGAGCTTTTATGAATGCTCTGAATGATGTGATGGCAGAAACAAGTTAGACATTCATCCAAGTGTCTAGGCAAGAAAGAAGCATCTATGCCATATGGCAGGTCAGGGGGACCTAGATGAGGGCACAGACAACACAACAAGAATACAGGTTATATAGCTAAGAAATGAAATGGAGAAGGAAAGGGGAGAAGAAGACACAAAAAAATTTTCAGAATGTTTGAAACCAGTGATAGGGGGGAAATTTTGAACTACTACTGAGAGTCAGAAAGCCTAGGGAAGACCCTACTGGAATGCAGGTATGGGCGACACAAGGAAAGGAAACATTCTTACCAAGGTCACCACTGCCAGCTGATAGCACGTTCCTTTCAAGCGTTCCTTCTAATTACCGCCCGTGCTCATCACTTCCTTTTCATTGCTACCACCGGTTAACTACTAAGAACTGTGTTCACACTCTTCCTTGTCCAGAATTCCTAAAACTTTCCTTTGAACAAATCTATCTCTCCCTTATTCAAAATTCTGTATGTCCCCACTGACTAGAGAATAAAGTAAAAAAGGTTTAATGTTATATCTTTATTCTCTAGCTCCTACCTACTTTTCCAGAGCTATTTCCTATTAAACTCAACATGACATTCAATTGAAGTCAAACTAGTCTCCTAACTGAAGCGTGACTTCACTCATGATCCTCTCAATATTCTCTTTTTTTGCCTTAAAAGCATTCTCCATTCTTCAAGGCATGGCTCTGTTCCCACTCTCCCTGTGATGGTTACTCTGAAAACTAGACCACAATCAGTCCCTTCCTCCTCTAAACAACTCCAGCATTACACTGAGATGATTGTGTTTCTTCGTTGGATGCATAGCATATTTGCTTAGTGCACAGGTCATGCAGACAGATGGAGCTCCATTTGCCTCTCCTTGCTTTGTGACCTCAGGAAATATCTTAATTTCTCTGAGTCTCAGTTTCTATATTCCCAGTGGCTTCCCATCTCAGCCCTCATGAAAAATCAGCTTAGATTCTACAAGACTGTGCATGATTCAACTTCTCGACGAATCTCCAATTTCTTCCCCTTCCAGCTCCTCCTTCAGTCACCTAGCTGCAGCCACAGTGGTCTCTTTGCTGTTCCTTGACCACTCCGAGCCTAAACCACCTCTGGGCAGCCTTTTGTTAGCCTGCTGGCTCTCCCAGCAGAGGGTCACTAGACCAATTCCCTACTTCCACCAGTCTCTCTAATTGTCTCCTTATCAAGGAGGCTTTTCCTCACCATCCTTGTTAATGCATCCCTATTACCCCAGCCTGTATGTTCCCTAGTCCCTTCCCTTACTTCACTTCTTTGTCCCTTAACATGAATACCACTTTCCATGTTGTATGTGTGAATGATTGCCTGGCTTCCGGCCCTGGAAGGTAAGCTCTTTGGAAAGCTGCTTTGCTTACTCATTGATCTACGCACAGACAGACCATGGAGGGCACATACTATTCTCCTTATAAATGTTTTTTAAAATAAATGCTGAACTCATAGTTGTGTGGAAATAGAGTGGAAGAGTCTATTCATAGTTCTCAATAAATGGAAAATTTTATTAACATTATTATTTAGTTGAAGCACTTTATTTGCAAAAATATTATGAACCTAGTAAACATGGATTATGTGTCAATTATTTCCTTCCTTTCCAGCAGTTTGAACGTTGATGTAAGCTTTCAATGTCTGCCATTTTGGAAGACAAAGAAATGCAACCTACTTCCCAGCTTTGAGTGCATCAGATAGAGGAGAAGAGCATGCCATTTTATTATTTTCATGACTTGACTCACTTTCCCTTCTTTAAGAATGGGATCACTCAGCAAAATTCTCTGACTTTTCTTTCCTATTTTGGTTTTTGGAGAGACTTAGGAGTAGAAGGCTGTTTATGGGTCCCCTGAAAGTAGTAGTACTACAAAAGGGTGAACAATAAGAGGAGTTCATGTGAAAGAGGAGGGAATTTGGACAGTCAGACTTGTCATATGTTAAGTTCTGGCTTTTGTCTCTATGAGGGTACTTATTCAAAATGGAAACAAATAAAATCAATTTTTTTAAAAAAAGATTCATTTATTTATTTGAGAGAGAGAGAGAGAGTGCAAATGAGTGGGGAAAGGGGCAGAGGAAGAAGGATAGAGAGAATCTCAAGCAGACTCCCCACTGAGCCCAGAGCCAGACCCTGAGCTTGATCCCATGACCCTGAGAACGTGACCTGAGCTAAAATCAAGAGTCAGACGCTTAACCAACTGAGCCACCCAGGCGCCCCATGGACTTAATTTTTGTACATCAAACACATCCCAGTAAACATGAGTTATGCATTCTCAACTCCAGTAAGGCAGTTCACCAGTTCTTTAACTGCAATTATTCTCTTGTTGTTTTGAAGACTGAAGCTTGCAAACATCACACTGGAAAACTTGTTTGGGGAAATATTTTCTATAATTTAATCTACTGTTCTCTGTAATACAATTTCAAAGCTAGGCCATTTGTTTAGCAAGATGGTCCCTGTCTAATTCTGTGCATGACTGTATTTAACTGATTTGTTAGGTGGAAGGAGGAAAGAGAAGAACTTTAAGAAATCAGAGAGAGAGAGAAAAACCACGACAGACTCTTAACTATAAGAACTAGTTATAGAAACTTATAGTTATAGAAACTTATAGTTATAGAAACTTATAGTTCTCTTATGAGAGTTGCTGGAGGGAAGGTGAGGAGGGGGATGAGGAAATTGGGTGATGGGCAGTAAGGAGGACACATGATGTGATGAGCACTGGGTGTTATATGCAACTGATGAATTATCAAACTCTGCATCTGAAATTAATAATATACTATATGTTGGATAATTGAGTTTAAATTAAAAAAAAAAAGAAACACTGGAAACTCCAGTTAGTGACTGGCTAAGTGGTGAGCAGTAGCAAAGCTTGATAAAGTGGGTGTGTTGGGCATATCCATGCAGGGGCATAACCACAGGCGGCCACAATCACATTTTGTCTCCATCTCCTACATTTTAGCAATATAATTTCTAATGCTTCTTTTTCTGCTATTTTACTTAGCTACAAATTATTGTCAAGATTGTTTCTCACATCATAATCCTTTGATAACCTATTTTTTGGCATTTCATTTTGTGGGGTTTTTTTTAACCCCTAAATCTTTCTGGTCTGCAGATGTAATATGAATGAAAAATAGTAATATGTAAAAGATAGAAAACATAGAATTTGCTGGCTTTCAAGATTGTGAGAGAGCAAATGATTAATTAAATGTTGATCTTATTACACTGAAAATGCAAACCACCCTTGCTTTAAAAATGTATGTACTGAAAAAAACAGTATGTACTAAAAATTAATATAAATTACACTTACAAATTTTTTATTAAAAATTTTTCTTTAAACAAATGTCCTCTACACATCCTTACTTCCCTCCATTTATTTCATGCATTATCTAAAGAGGAATCTCTACTAAAATATTGGTGTGGTTTGTCCCAAAATGTTATGCAAGGTCAGTTTTTACTCTGAAAATTATGAGGGATATGCAAGAACACTTTGGCTATGAAATAGAAAAAAAGTATTAGCATTAATGTCAGCATGAGGAAGTTATTTGAATTCTGATCTGAGTTATAAGTCTCGAAAGAATTCCCATTCACAGCTTAATGCCTCAGAGCTATTGTATATGGATGCTTGTGGTACATGTCTGTTCATCACAATATACTTTAGACCAAACTCTCTCATTGTACTTAAAGATTGTACCCAAAATTCCTTTGTTAAAAACAAAAGAAAAAAACAGTGGGGTGCGTGGGTGGCTCAGTCAGTTAAGAGTCTGTCTTCAGCTCATGTCATGATCTCAGTGTCGTGAGATCGAATTCCGCATCGTGCTCCCTGCTCAGTGACGAGTCTGCGTCTCCTTCTCACTCTCCTCTGTGCTCTCTCCTTCTTTCTCTCTCTCTTAAATAAATAAATAAATAAAATCTTAAAAAAAAAAAACCAAATAGAATTCATTTTAAATGGGTTTTTTTTTTGGTTACTTATTAGCTGTGAGACTATGAGCAATTCAGTTTAACTCTATGAATGTTTCCTTATTTCAAAGAGTTGCTATGGTTAGTTAATGATGTCCGTGTAAGGCATGGTTGGTCATGCCCAGGTCTGAGATGGTCAGTTTTGGCCACCACAGCAATGGTCCATAATGTCCAGGTCAGAGATGCTCAGTGATGGTCATCGGTTATGTCATGACTGGTCAACAGTCCACCCTGAATTGTCATCTGGAACTTACTTTCGGGGAAAGATTTCTTCTAGACAGCAGATAAATTATATACTAAATTTCCTCTACATGCAGGATATACGAGTAAATTCTGCATTCCCAAAGGCCTTTTTGCACAAAGTTTACTCAAGTTTCACTAACAGAAAGCCATTCCTGGGACATCAGTCATCAGGATGACATCGCACTGAAATAACAAAAGTCATCTTTGCACATGTGACATAACAACTACTGCCAAATTTGAAATAATTTGAAATAAGTATAGATGACAAATACAATAACACAGGTTAAAAAAGGCAACAATATTACTTAAAATCATCACATATTTAGTTAAATAAAGTAAAAATAATTCTTTTGATAATTTTATTTATTTATCTGTCAGAGGGAGAGAGAAAGAGAGAAAGAGAGAAAGTACAAGCGGGGCGAGGAGCACACAGGGAGAGGCAGACTCACCACTAAGCAAGAAGCCTGATGCAAAGATTCGATCCCAGAACCCTGGGATCATGACCTGAGCTGAAGGCAGATGCTTAACCAACTTAGCAACCCAGACATCCCTAAAATATTTTTTTAAGGGAGCATCATTTAGTCTGTAAGTTTTTTTTTTTTTTTTTAGCATCTCTTCTAACCTCTCAGGTATCATTTTTTGATGAAAAAAAAGGCTACTATGTGCAAATAAGAAGCATGCTGCTCTCTTTGCTTGATAATTTCAAATTTTGAATTATTCAGAGAAGTAAAAATGTAAACGTAAAAATGTAAAACCCAGATATACCAATGTTATTCAGGAAGCAACATTTCAGAGAGGGCTTTATATATAATGTGCTTTTCCCTTAGAAATAATTTACTTACATCATACATTTGGAGCATAAAATTAACCACGATTGCTATAATATAAATAATGCAGCCACGCATTAATCATTTAACCACATAAATAGTAAACTAGTTTTATTTGTTATATTGCTAGAAAAATGTCACAATAATTTTTGCTTGTCACCTCAAAGGTTTCCTTTTTCTTCTTAATTTGGGTTTAGAATCTAGTGACATGGAGATAATTTCCCATCTATATTGTTTTTTGCCCCAGTTAGGCTATTAAACATTATAACCTTGTATTTAGGCTTGCTTCATTAAATATGTATGGTTTCAGCAATCTGAGTCCTCCGATCCATCACTAGCATTGTGCACTACCAGCAGTTCTGTTCTCTCTAATGGGTCTGTAACAGTAATGCCACCAAGACAAGGCTGGGGAGGGGCACAGAAGCCTAAGAATAGTACACCAGCATCTGTACAATAATAGCCCAATAATTTCTATGTGGAAGAGCTACTGATAGTCTGGAATGGGACACCAAATTATGCAAGCAAGTGAAATATTGAAATTTATCTTCCTTTGAACAACAACCAAAAAAGCAGCCAACTGCAGCAGAAAAGACCATTAGGTCATTGCAGTGTCACAGCAAATGGAGCTTATGCTTGTGTCCCACTGTCATGCACTGTTAGATCTTGAGGAGGAATTCCTCTGTGATCATATTATTCCTGCAGGATCGTAGGGCCAGGGACTTGCTGAGGATAACAGACATGCATAGAGACAATACATAAGTATTTTCAAAGATAATGTGAATATATATTCATATGTACTTATATATATATATAAATATATATAAATGTTTTCTTCTGGCAAATCAATACCATGTGGATTGGCCCAAAGGAATTATCTCCATTGTCCTAAATATATTTTCCCCACATTTGATGAATCTATGTTGACAAGGATAATTATGTACCGCACACTGTTTTTGGAATCAAAATGTACTGGTCAGAAAAAAAACAAGTACAACTGGTAAGGGGTCTCGTCGACTTTTTTCTCCCATCTTTGTACTTGAATCATTGACCTTTTCCCATGTGTCATGAGCTGCCGGCAGCCTCCTGACATCTTAAGACTGATTTTGACAATGTGTCTGCGTCATCCTTCTCTACGTGGTCAGTCCAACCATGAGGGCTGCTACACCAAACGTGAAAAGTAAGGGCATTTCCCAAGGACCATAGCTATTACCCGCAGTGCTGAGAAGAATGGACTGTGGTTAGCAAAGTCCAGTTAGAATTACCAAATGTAATTTTTTTCTTTATCAAAAAATAAGCTTTATTCAATATATTATAAGGCTAGATGTTTCATTTTGTTTTTTTAAGAAAGTATAATTGATTCATTGAAATGTACCTGTTAGGTCAATTCTCTGAATTTACCACTCATGTTACAGAAAGTCTGATTATTTCAGCCATTTTATTATAAGCCTTCTAACTTTTTAATCATGGAATATCATAAAAAGAAACAAAATTTGAATACTAGTTTTTCCATCAGTAGCACAGGTAACTTGACAACAACCTGTTATTTTTCAGAACCTTAGATTTTCATGCGTAAAACAAGTGTATTGGTTTCCAATTTATTCTTATTGTCAAACTGCATAATGAAGTTACTAAGATTGGTGTGGACCGTCAAACATTCCAAATTGTTTTGCACAAAGAAAGGGTGGAGAGACTCTTCACATGGCTCATGTAGTCTACCCACGGGCCTTTCCCTTGGGTAATGTGATGCATGCAGAGACCTGGGCTAGACCGATGTCACAGCTGTTGCTAACTGTCCAATTCTGATTCCCAAATGCTTGAAGATAGCCCCAGGCCATTGTTACAATGCAGAGCCAATCTTCTAACAGTGATTTTGTACATGTAGACACAGTTTAGAAACTTGGTTATTCCTGAAGCAAAAATTGAGTTAGCCTAAAATTTCTGAAATACATAGCATAATTTCATTTCAAAAGGAGCCCAAGTTTTGAGCCCGGGGGGCTCAGTCACTTGAGCGCCCAATTCCTGATTTCTGCTTGGGTCATGATCTTGGAGTCCTGGGATTCAGCCCTACCTCCGGCTCCATACTCAGTGAGGAATATGCTTGAGATTCTCCCTCTCCCTCTCCCTCTCTGTTTGTCCCTCCCCCTGCTCATACTCTAAATCAATCAATCAATTAATCAATCAATAAAATATTTGTAAAAATTTAAAAATAGTTTTTAAAAAAAGGAGCCCAAGTTTTACCAAAAATTTTAAGCAATTTACAAATAATTTTAAAATTAAATTCTATATTTGAGGGGATATATTATGTAATTATAAGAATAATTTGAATTGAATCAACCCAGGCAAATATCCCTTTACCTAAATTCTTTTTGGTTATTTTGAGGATTCTTAATTCTTACTTTATATATGTTTTTAAACATTTAGACATATTGCAAAGAAAAGATCAAACTAATTAAGATAGTATAAAACTGTTATTAGCCAAAACATGATAAATGATATCAAAAACATATGTTTACAATGAGATTCTAATAATAAATTGATGTTTATCTTGTTATCATAAAGTTATTTCTGACATGTACTCCTGATTCCATTTCTGTACCAGAATACATGAAGTATAATCTGAAAATTAGTTTGACTTTCAGTTATTATGGGTGCTACTTCAACTCATTAAGTGTGTTTTTTTTTTTAATTAAAAGAAACATAAAATACTTAAGAACAGATTAAATGATTTGCATCAGGTATTCAAAATCAGTTAATGTCACCATCAAGGGAAGAGCGTTTTTGTTTTTTTTTTCACTCCAAGTAAGTCATGCACTGCACTGTGCATACTTGTTTTCTATTAAATATGTCTCTGATTAAAAGCATATGATAACAGTACTGCCTTTAAAAGCATCCTGGGATTGTTGCCATCAGCTTAAACTTCAATCGTCTCTCACACTGCCTCTCAAAAAGTGGCACGATTCTCAAAAGCATAATGGGAGGGCCAGAACATATTTATTCTAATAATCAGGAGACATCAACCATATTCTGATAGTTGGAGGTTTTGTTGGGGGGGGGTGTGGAAATAAGAACCCACAATCACAAGTTTTGAAAGGTAGACACAATCCCATCTCTAAAGTGAATGGATAGTAGCACATACAAAAATTACGGTTGGAATAGCTATTTCTTTATATCTGTTATCTTGGCCTTTCCTCCCACCCAAAAGCTTAATGTCATCTGTAAACAAGGAGATTTCACTCTGTCCCGTTTTTCTGGATCTTTTATATAAAAACCCCTAAACAGTACCAACGTTGGCAGTGGTCACTGGAACACCACAGTGCCCTTCAGGCCAGATGAGCCTCCAGGGGTCTCTCTGTGTGATTTAAATTCATGACTTCACTCTATGAAAAACTGGCACTCCATTAAGAGAGACCAAGATTTCTTTTGTTTATCAGAGGAATTGGGTTTGTTGCTGAGAAGACATATGCTCTCATTGAGAATGTTCTTGCTCTTTTTATTCATAGTTGAAGAGCAAGCAACTTGCTGAGAGATTTAAAAAAGTGAAGCAAAACAAACACAGAAACAATTAAGCTCTCTCAATAGAATTAAATTGACAAACATTTCACTCAGGAAAATTGACTCTTCAAAACAGGCCTCGTCCCCAGTTGAGAGTAGATAGCTGACTTTGATTTCGGGATTTAATTTCCCTCACTCTGGCCACTCCTGTCATTTTTGGCTCTTCCACTAATTACCAAGATGGTGAGTATGCTGGGTCCTCAGTCTCAGCTGCCACTCTGCCCTCTTCAAGTCAGGGATGGCTGCATATAGAGGGCTTCACTCGGAGGACTCAAGTTAGCTGCTCACTCAGAATCTTAAAACCATATCAGGTTGAATTAGAACTTCGGTAAATTGGGGTGCCTGGGTGGTTCAGTGGGTTGGGGCCTCTGCCTTTGGCTCGGGTCATGGTCTTGGGGTCCTGGGATCGAGCCCCGTGTTGGGCTTTCTGCTTGGTGGGGAGTCTGCTTCCCACTCCCCTCCCCCCACCCCCGCCTGGCTCTCTGCCTACTTGTGATCTCTCTCTCTGTCAAATAAATAAATAAAATCTTTAGGAAAAAAAAAAGAACTTTGGTAAATTCTGCTGATGGGGTCCTCACTGAAGGAACTAGTTCCAAAGAAGCATTTTTTTACAGATCCTCTAGATGGTAATTCTTTTGTTATTGTTCCTATTAATGTGTTCATTCCACAGCGTCCAGTTCACACTCCCTATGCCTAGTCACCAAGCTCACGAGGTGTTCCGCCCGGTGACATACTTTGGCCTCTCCCTTGAGCTCCTGACACCCCCTTCCTAGCTGTGCCTGTTTCCTATGACATTTCATCTATGTTTATCCTTGGCTGCCTGGTTTTTAAATTTCTACCTGTCTTGCTCTTGGCAAGTAGTAAATGAGCTCAGTCCCAACCCCTCACAGTTTGCTCCATGTCCTTGCTGTGACCTTGGATAAATGGATGCAGTACCCCGGCTTCACAACCCCAGCTCTTCTTTGAACTTGGCATCTGTCAGCGCTGGAGCCACCCTATGTCTACTCCTTCCCTAGGCTTGTCAGAGTGCCCAGAGCTCTAGTCTTTGCTCAAAAAGTAATGTCCTATGAAGCCCATCATCCAAATACTGATCATTTCGATGTGATTAATTAGGTAGGAAGCAATTTAGAAAAATATACAATATGTTCTAATTGAGTCATTAATGAGCATATATTTAGAGCTATTTGCAAGACACTGTGCTATGTATTGCAAATAGGCAAATTTTAGAAAAGAGAATTCTGTTCACAACGTTCCTCGTATAACTTTATAATGATGTATGATTGGTCATAAGGAATGCTTGTCAAATATAAACATTTTAGATGTCTTAAATTCTGATAGTTTCTGTAGAATGTAGAGAATAAGGTTCTGCCATCATTTGTTATCTGACCTTTTTGTGAACAAATCCAGTAGGTGAATGAATATTATATATTTTCTTTTTATTCTGTTTCTCTCTGGTATAAAGGGAATAGTGGTTGGAAGAGATTCCATCTCTCCACCTGGAGTCAGTCGCTCTTATTTAGAGAGACTAAGGAGGCATGGAGAAAGATTGACTTCAGCCAGTTGTATGATAAGCCAAAGGCTATGCCAAGGAGAGTAATGGTACCATGCAAATAAGTAACTTGGGCATATACCAATATTCTGTAATATAGATTAGCACATTTTCCCTCAAAATAATTCTGTTATGTATGCAGGAAAATGTTCTCTCCCAATTTCAAAAATGGAGAAACCCAAAGAATCAATTATCCTTAATTTTTTTTAAGATTTTATTTATTGGACAGGACTGGAGGAGATTATGCTGAGTGAAATAAGTCAAGCAGAGAAACTCAATTATCATATGGTTTCACTTACTTGTGGAGCATAAGGAATAACATGGAGGACACTAGGGGAAGGAAAGGAAAAGTGAATTGGGGTAAATCAGAGGTGGAAATGAAGAATGAGAGACTCTGAACTCTGAGGAACAAACTGAGGGTTTTGGAAGGGAGGGGGATGGAAGGATGGGTTAGCCCGGTGATAGGTATTAAGGAGGGCACTTATTGCATGGAGCACTGGGTGTAGTGCATAAATAATGAATATTGAAACACTGAAAAATAAAATAAAATAAAATAAAATTAATTTTTTAAAAGATTTCATTTATTTATTTGAGAAAGCATAAATGGGAGGAGGAACAGAAGGAGAGAGAAAAGCAGATTTCCTGCTAAGCAGAGGGCCCAATATGGGACAATTCCATGACTCTGAGTATCCCAGGACCCTAAAATCATGACCTGAGCCTAAGGCAGATGCTTAACAGTCTGAGCCACCCAAGCGCCCCAATTATCCTTAATTTGAGAAGCATCGTTGGGATGTAAATTTTGTGCCTTTAGTGTCAAGACACCCAAATCTAGTGGATGGTAATAATGATTGGAGAAAACTAAGAGATAAAGTTCAATGGGCATAGGAGACAGGTATCAAAAGCCTGTCTGAAAAATTTTAAGTTTATTTAGTGAAAAAATCTAAATCATTGAAGATTTTGAACACAGGAATGTCATAAGGAGAGATTTGTATTATTCTCGTTTTACAGGTGAGAACATCGAGGTTTAAGATGACATCATATAGCCCTAAGTTCACACAGACAGAAACCGGCAGAGCCACAATTCACACCTTGGTCTGTCTGACGGGTCCTTCCCTTGGCCAAAGCTGAAGATAAAAGAAACATAAAAGCCAAGGGATGGAGTTGGGGGATAGATGGGAGAGATATTTTAAGGATACAGGTGAATAGATTTCGTCATTATTGACATACAGGCTAATAAAGAAGGGGGCGAGGAAATTAAAAGAAAATTCCATCTTTTGAAACCAGGAAAATGTCTTGTTACATACAGTGGGAGGTAGATTAGCATTGCAGAAACAAAATCCGGCATGACAAATGACAGACCCATCTTGTACAATGTTCCTTCAAATAATTAAAAAGAATGACTCAAGGCATCGTGTTGACTAAACATGTTTACTGCATGAAAAGTGACTAACATTTATTTATGGTCTCACTTTTTAATTTATGGATCCCTTCATATGAATCATTATATTTGATTTCTCACAACTCCATGAAATGGGCTATCCTGGTACAGAGGAAGAAATTAAGGCTTAGGGAAGGTGCTTCACTTGCTTAAGGTTACACGGTGAATGCAGGATCAAGTCAGGGCATAAATTTATGTTTTCTGCGGGACGCCTGGGTGGCTCAGTTGGTTAAGCAGCTGTTTTCAGCTCTGGTCATGATCCCGGCGTCCTGGGATCGAGTCCCACATCGGGCTCCTTGCTCGGCAGGGAGCCTGTTTCTCTCTCTGCCTCTGCCTGCCTCTCTGCCTGCTTGTGTTCTCTCTCTCTCTGACAAATAAATGAAAAAAATCTTTAAAAAAAATTTATGTTTTCTGATTCCAAATCCAGGATACGAGGAGGTTCTTAGGATATGATAAGTAGTCATAAGCACTTTTAACTTCCTTGAATCAAATGGAATACACATAAATTCCAAACTAAATAGAACTAGTTATCAATCTATTGAAGTGCAGCGAGGGAGATTTAGATAAGCTTCAGGCATGATTTCTAGTTCACCAAAGATATGAACACCTTACTAAAGCAGAGGTGAAACAGCCTTATCTCCAAAGCATGAATCATGCCGATGCCCGCTCCCCCCCGCCCTGGTGAGGTTACCTGTGGCCCCATTAAAGGCTGTGGAGGTGGTCTAATGACCTTAGAGACACCACTTTAAATTCTAAGTATGTTCCCTAAAAGAGCAAATTTAATTACAGTCTTCAAACCATATCCTCTTCATTTTTAAAAATTCTCTGACCCCAAATAAAGTAGACAGTCTTATTCCAAAGTGGACACAGGGCTCTTTCCCATGGTTTTCTATTTGATGTGGAATTGGAAGGTTTCCCTGAGCCTGGAACTCCTTACTCCCATTTCATACCTTGTGCTTTTTTTTAATTTCGAGAATCCATAAAATGCGTAAAAACTTTTCCCATAGCACACAAGTGAGAATCAGTCTTTATCACACGGAGAAATGTAAGCAGGCGTGTGCACACCCTTGTCACCTCACTAGGCCACTGACCACTTCTATGAGAGTTTCCTCGAGAATGTCTGTAATTTGGTCTTCTGGGCCTAATGCGTAACAGATTAAAATCACTTCTGAAAAGCACAATAACAACAGCAAACTTTTACTTAGCAGTTATTATGCTTAATAATTAGCAGTTATTGGGGTGCCTGGGTGGTTCAGTTGATGGAGCATCAGACTCTTGATTTCAGCTCAGGCCATGATCTCATGGTCATGAGTTCGAGTCCTGCACTGGGCTCGGCTCAACGGGAGTCTGCTTGTGAGATCTCCCTCTCCCTCCTCCTCTACCTCTCCCCCGCTTGCTCTCACTCTCTCTCAAATAAATAAATAAAATCTTTAAAAATAATAATAATTAGCAGTTATTATATATTATATGCTTATTTTTACATGCAATAAAAAGGAGAAAACAAGTCCTATTTTGACAATGAAACTGACCAATCTCAGTGGAAAAATCAATCTTTGCACGTCATTCTATACTTCACAGAGAAAAGCGGGGTAGAAGGAGAGAAAGGGGAAAACCCCAAAGTCTTTATCGGTTCTTCCCATTGCTAATAGTTGGAAGAGATAATCACTTAGGGCAGCAAATGAATGAGGCTTCAGATACAATGGTAACTGTTACATATTGACCCAAAGAGGAGACAGCCAGGAAGAGGAGCACAGGTCATCTGAAAGGAGGAAGTCAGTGGATAAAAATAATTCATAGAACTTCTTAGTCAGCCCCACTTGTAGGAAATTATTTGCTCTACTTAAGATGGTTGCTATGGATTGTCCTTTTGGGGAAAATCAATGATATGTTCTGGATAATGAGTTATGGGACAGGAAAATGGGTACGGGATTGCGTGGATTTGGACCCTTGGGTAAATGGGAAAAATTCAAGTCTCTTGCTCCTTGCCAGAATTCTAGCAGATTTTTAAGGCAGAGAGTTGGAAATGAGTTGGTTTTGGATTTCAAAGATTATTACCTCAACAGTCACGTGGGTTGCACATGGATTATATCTCCTTCTCAAACAATCCTAGAATTTAGGAATATTTTCTCATTGTATTTACTCGGAAGTTGAGAAAGTCACATAAGTATACTCATGAATTAAATTAGAGTCAGAGGGAAAGAAAAGAAGGGATAATGGTTAATTATTCCTAAATACGTGAACAGAGTTTGGTGGTTTCTGGGGAGGGTAGAACGTAGAAGCCACATCTAAGCCATAAAAGTTTTGAAGGCAAATATTTTCCCCAGTGGATCTGTTTATCCTTCTCTAATCACCTGAAATCTCCTAGGAATCATCAAGAGTTTTATGAAAGAGGAAGTAATACTTCAATTAGTTTAATTATAAAGATACCTATTGTAACATAACTTTGAGTGACATGTACAAATAGATATGACACCATTAAAACATTTTTATTTGATGGAAAAATCCATTTTTCAAAAAAATAAAGAATAAACCTCATTTACTAGTTCATATTTATAAATTTACATGTAGTACCTGTTATCAGGCTTTACAAAGTTTTTTTTATTTCATGTATACCCATCATATATACTTAATACCTAAGTAGTAATTTATTTACTTGTGGTTTTAAATAATATGTTACAGAACCATTGTAATTAGATATACAGTATCTAATTTTATGTACTATAACTTTAGACAAATCTTTATAATTTGAAATGTAAATTTTTTTCAATACTTAAAAATTTTAAACAATATATTACATCTAAATTTTCTCATAACGAACTATTTAATATGGAAATTTGGTATCAATGATAGATTTTTTAAAGCTTTTGCTGCATTTTTTGGATTTGCTCACCATTAAGAACAAATTTAAACCTCAGCATAATATGTGAGAGGATGTATTTATCCGCAGGTTTGTAAGTACTTGGATGATATATTTCAACTCCCCTTTTCATAGGCAAAGCTGAATTTGATTATTGTCTTTTCTTTCATTTGATGTTTATTTGCTTAAAAGTTCTCTTGAGCACATTGGACAATTGATTCCTACTTCTCAACATGTTAGTTTGTTTGTCCATTTTTCTATTGATAGAGTCAATTAGTATTAGGAGATACTCAGATATTAAATACTAACATTTAGGCGGTATACTACAAAGGATTTATATCGCTGGTAATGTTACTTCTTCACCAAACAGAAGGTTCATATCACACAGCCAAATTTACTCCTCTTTCCCTTGCCCTTCTGCCTTTGCCCTTGTGTTTCCATAGGACTCCTTTATGCCAACAGCATGCATTCACCTACATTTCATTTCAGGGCTTCTGTGGTTCAATTTTTTACATTTAAGTGGTTAATCCATCTGGATTTTATTAAGGTGCATGTTGTGAGGTAGGGGTTTAACTCCATTTTCCTTTTCCACATGGTTTGCCAATTGGCCCAATACCATATGTTGACTAATTTATCCTTTTTCCCCTGACGCAAAATGTCATCTTCATCATGCTACCTTCAAGTACACCTATAACGTATTTTCAGCCTATTTATGGGCTCCTTTTCCATGCCATTTATCTGTCTGTGTCCTCCTGCGAACGGGTCTGACATCTTAACCACAGAGCAGGTCGGGAGACTTACGACAGGGGAAGTTGTCTGGAATGGGGGTGTGGGTGAAGTAGGGGGACCGAAAATTGATGATGGAAGTAAGCACATGGGGTTTAGTCTGAGGAGTGATCAGCATTGAAAATCTCTGAGGAGACTGAGAGCTCTCCTTTCCCTTGACACAAACTGCAACGGAGCAACTCCACAGGGGGACGGGTGTGCCAGGAGGAGAACGCCAATGACAAGAACACGCAGTCAAGTTTAAAGTTGGCTGCCTGCTCTTCCCTCCCCAGCGGAGGAAAGTAGGCAGCGTCATTGTGAGCTTCTGAGCCAGTGACTGAAGTCAGAACAAAGTTAGCAGACCGCCAGGCTGTCTAGAGAGGCAGGAGACTCCCTTTCAAACACCGTCTCTCAGATTTGGACAGAGTGTTCTTCAAAGCTGTGGTAAATAGAAAACCTTCCCTTCTTCAGTCATCCTGGTGGCACTAGGAAAGACTTCTTGAATTCCCCATCGCAGCCACCCAAAATGTCGCTGTATTTTTGCTTCGACATATCATGTACATATGCACATTTTTAATTTGATATCTAATATAAAGCTTTGCTAGGAATGTTTGATGATATATGAAACGTTGGAGACTTGGAGAGGTGGGGGGAGAATACTTTATTTCTGTGTAATAGATATTCCCTTTTGCACCTTGTATTAAATTACGGAGGACATAAAAAATATTACCTGGACCATTTATGGCTGTGCTAGCAAGCACAAATGTTTCATGTGGATTTAAATAGGACCTATCCCCAGGCATACAAAGTATTCTCCACAGCAAGGGCCTCACAAGATACGGTTACCACAATGTCAATGTCTTTCCAGTGCCTGACGTGCATTCCTTAAACAAATACTTACCCTACAAGAATATCTCCGTGGCTGGGAAACTTGACTGGTTGGTGCCTTGAAACGATGCTGCCTGTTCAAATGTAGAAACTAACGGTAAGGGAGAAATGCAAATAATACACTTTTTTAAATGAGGAGAATCAGGGTGAGTGTGTCTTTGTACCATCTGTTGAGGTAAATTACATACAAATATTTCAACACCAGAAGGTCATGTCAGTGAACACGTCTCAGCAAGAATCAAAGTTGAATCAGTAGAGAATTCATAAAAATGTGTTGAGGCCTCACACAAGCTCCCAAACCATCTTCACAAGCAGAGGGTGTTTTTTATTGTGTGGATTTCACATGGGATGCAAACTGCTTGGCTCGGTGCCAAGGCCTTTTCACAGTTACCCAGAGAGCAAGGGGGAAGAAACCGGGCCACAAGGAGCAGGTGGCATCTTTAGCACGCCTGGAAACTTACACTGGGTTTATACAGGAAGAGGGGCAGGATTGGTCCCAGAGCTCCTTGCAAAGCAGAGAATGAGGATGAGCTCATTGCTCTGGAGTAAATTACTTTTCTTCTCCAAGGGTTTGCAGGCTTATTGCTATCTTAGCGCTGTTAGCTACATGTCTTTGGAATCATTAAGCATTGATTTCAATTTTCTTTCACTTAATCATAAACCATAATATTTAATTGCTTCTAATTGTTTAAATAGGACTGGTTGCTCCTTTAGAAACCTTTTCGTTCTGTAACCAAAAGGATAGCTCTTGCCTCTTCCTATTTTTTTCAGTTTTATTGGGGTATAGTAGACAAATAAAACTGTAAAATACTTAAAGTGTACATCATGGTGATTTGATATATGTATACCTCTGAAGACATTGCCTCCCCACTTTCAAACCTTTTGTATGTTTGGGAGAACATTTAAGTTCTGTTCTTTTACCAAGTATCAATTATACAACACGATGTTATCGACTATAATTACCCTGTTATATATTAGATCCTCAGACCTTACTCATCTTACTGTTGTAAGTTTAAAGCCTCTATGAACTCCTCCCTATTTCCCCCACCCCTCAGCCCCTGGCAACCACTCCTCTTTGTTTTTTAACGATTTATTTATTTATTTTAGAGAGCAAGACCAGAGGGAAGGGGCAGAGGGAGAGGGAAAGAGAGAAATCCAAGCTGACTCCACACTGACTGCGGTCCCTGACATGGGGGCTGGATCTCATGATCCTGAGATTAGGACCTGAGCTGGAACCAAGAATCAAAGGCTTAACCCGCTGAGCCACCCAGGTGCCCTGCAATCGCTCTTCTATTCTCTGTTCCTATGAGCTCCACTTTCCTATTTTGGATTCCACAGATAAGTGATGGCATGCATTATCTGTCTTTCTCTCTCTGGTATATTTCATTCAGCATAACACCCTCCAGGTCCATCCATGGTGTTGCAAATGACAGGATTTTTTCCTCCTTTTTTCTTTCTTTCTTTCTTTCTTTCTTTCTTTCTTTCTTTCTTTCTTTCTTTCTTCCTTTCTTCCTTTCTTCCTTTCTTCCTTTCTTCCTTTCTTCCTTTTTTTAAGGCTGAATAATACATTTTTGATGTATCAGTCACATTCTCTTTACCCATGATGTGCCCCATCCAGATTTCAGCTGAGGTGCCCCATACCATGTCAGACCTACCTGTCGGATGACATCTCAGTTCTCCCCGTTGGAGCCTGCTTTTCCTTCCTCTGGGTGCTCGTTCCGGGTGGTGCACACCTGAACATGGCGGTTCACCTTGTAATTACTTGCTCTCATCTGTCTCTGCTCATTAGGGTAAAACTCCTTAAATTTTTAGACCAAATTTTGTGTATGTCATGTAGATGGTCAATGGATGGAGAATGAATGGATAATCAGTGACCCTGGCATTGAAAACGGATACTGTCCGGAGAACAGATAAACAAAAAGGGAAAGATTAACTAGCCTTCCCTCCATGCTGGTTGCAGTGTCTGAGAGTAAATGATGTTTGACTTTGCTAACTGATGAGTAAAGAACAGGGGCAAGTACTCTTGCAAATATTTAAATTCCATGTGCAAATACAGTGGACTAGCAGAACTCTCTAGACCAGCATGAAGGAACTCAACTAATATAACAGGAGGTAATTAGGAAAGTAAACACTTTGGAAAAGTATAAAAAAAAAAATATTCCAGAAGGATGAGCCTTTCAGGTCAAGTGCAGGAAACGTTGACTTGTATATGTTAGCCAATGTGAATAAAATTTTTAAAATGTACTTTCTAAAGTAAATGTTTCTGTGCTAAGCAAATAACCTGAATCATCTAAAAAAACTTTTGCAATTATGAGAATAATTTTAATCAAAAAAACTCATGCATTTCTATATCTCTGATTATGAACTTAGATTATGGTCCAGTCTGTGTGAAAAAATGAACACACCTTTCTAGTATTTATTTAATTTTCCAAATTAATTTCATATCAATATAATAACTTTTAAAATAATTTCTTTATGTCTATGTCCATATTTTTGTATTTTATTATAGTACATATCACTTTGGCATTAATCTGACATCAGTTTCATACACTTGGATCCTACCAACATATTCAAAACAATGTAAAAATCCCATACTTTGGTTCGTAAAAGGTGACCCTGAGAACTACTTAAAAATTTCTATTTGTTGAACTATGTACCACAAAGTAAAGGTCACACATTGATATAGTTTTAAAACAGTAAGTCAACATAAAATTGCCAAGATTATTTGTTGGGAGCATCCTTTTTGTCTTGTTGAATGAGATGATCCTTGAACAAAGGGACTGATAAAAATGTAAGAGTGATGGGGCACCTGGGTGGCTCAATGGGTTAAAGCCTCTGCCCTCGGCTCAGGTCCTGATCTCAGGGTCCTGGGATCGAGCCCCGCATCGGGCTCTCTGCTCAGTGGGGAGCCTGCTTCCCTCTCTCTCTGCCTACCTCTCTGCCTGCTTGTAATCTCTCTCTCTCTCTCTCTCTCTCAAGTAGATGGATAAAATCTTTAAAAAAAGAAAAAAAATGTAAGAGTGATATTTTCTGGGGTTTTGGTTCTGAGCTCTTACACACCAGGTAGAGAACACCTATTTCTAAAGCTCTGATTTTGCATTTAACAGTTTTCTTCGGGCATACCTCATTCTGACCTTACTCTCTGGGGTGGGGAGGACTTCATTTCATTATAAAATGAGCCTCCCGGATCTGATGAAATTCGGTTTTCATCCTTACTGCCACTGACTCCAAACTAACCGGTGCAGTTCCGTGATTATTCCTTTTCTCCCTCCCTCAGAATCCCTGTCCTCAGCTGGACATCTGAAAAACACTTTTCCTTCCTTGTATTAATTAGTCTGCTTGGCGTGTCACAACAATGCACTACAGCTTGGGTGGCTTAAACAGTAGACTTTTTTTTTTTCTTTCTCACAATTTTGAGTTTCAGTGTCCGAGATCATGGTGTTGGCAGGGTTATTCTCTGTGAGGCTGATCTCCTTGGCTTGTGGGTGGCCACATTCTCTTCTCAGTGTCTTCTCGTGGTCTTCTGTGCATGTCTCCAATCCTAATCTCCTCTAATAAGGACATCAGTCATATTGGATTAAGGCCCACCCTCATTGACTCATTTTACCTTAATAAGCTTTGCAAAGACCCTATTTTCAAATATAGTCACATTACCAGCTATCGCAGGGTTAGGACTTCAACCTATTAATTTTGGGGGTACAGTTTAACCCATAATATTACCAAAGGATCAACATTAATCTTATTTAGAGACCTCTCACAGCTCCCTACATCTTTTGCAAATATCTCTGCCATCAATTTTCCACTGCGCAATTATTCTTGAAAATTCTCTTTCCATTCATACTCCTTGGGGATCTTATTCAATAAATTTTGACTTTTCACCTCTCCATAAAGCGGATTAATCTTTTGTTTCATTTGAGGTCTTTGACTACAGGAAACAAAATCCACTGAAGCTATTTTAAGCAGGAGGGGATTTATTAAGGGATATTGGAAAGCTCACAGAATCATTAGAAGGGATGTCGAAATAGAATGTAGTATAACGTAAAGCAATGACTCAAGGCCTTCATCTCGGAACTAGGATTGATGGGAGAATCGTCCAGATATTGACCCCCCAAAATCTCTGAATCTGCTGCCACCTGTCACCCCAGATAGCTAAACCACACTGCTTCTTGAAGATGCTACTTAGAAATCCATCCCATGTGAGCCTGTCTGAGGGGGCTGCTGGGATACTATTGAATTCTGTTTATGAATCTAAAAGCCATATTCAGTCCATTCAGTTCATTGGACTGTTCGCTCCTCTGTGTGTGTGTGTGTGTGTGTGTGTGTGTGTGTGTGTGTGTGTGTGTTATACTAAAGACTAATCTTTGGAGGCAAACATGAATAAGGATATGTCCACCACACATCACTTATATTAGCCTTGCAATCATGATCATAAATTTATGTCTCAAAATATTTCTACCAATATTGTTTTAATTCTAGCACTCATCACAATTACTATTTTAGCACTTAGTTCTCATTGACGACGACTTTAGAAAACAAAATAGGAATCACCTTCAATCAGTATCTCTAAGCTCATTCCTTTTGTACGTGGATATCGTATTGTATCTCGGTTGTAAAGAACCATCCCTTCCCAATTAACTTAGTGTAAGTGGTGAAGAATTGTGCTGTCCAGTGAGGCTATGACCCTGTCACTCCTTCCCTGAAAAGTTCTCTCCCATGTCATGTTAGAACTGACCTTCACTATCACGGTTTTCTTTTAAGTTGTCTCACTTCTTCTTTGTTCTATATCAAAAGACAAAACAAACAACACCAAAAAAAATTAAGAAAATTTGTTCCTGTCAGTCTTATGTTCTGACAAATTCTTCTAATCTTCTAAAGCATCTGACCTCTTCCCTAAGACATACAGCAGTCCAACTCAAATTTCCACAAGTTCTTCTTCTGAAATAATCTTTTCTATGAACAGACTGAGTCCCTCAGACCATTTCCAGTTTGGAACACAACCTTCTAAACAAGGCAATGGCAACTTAAAGATCTTTCAATACTATGGTTATAGTTTTAAGTGTATGCTTAAGTACATTTTATTTCTAGGTATTCTATCTCAATGTCAAGCATAGCTTGAATTTCTTACAACCTGAAACATGTCTACTACTTGTACTGTAACTTGACAAGATGCCTATTGTGTATAAATAATATAAAAGTATTAACTATAAGTATAAACATTGCCTATTGAGTGCCTAACTTGTACTAAGCAATCACTATCCCCATTTTATAAATAAGGACATTTTGTAAATAAGGACTTTTTTAAAAAAGTTGAATAGTTCGCTCAAATTCACCCTACTAATAAATGGCAATTAACTCATGAAATATTGAGTAATTCTACGTCTACTCTAGTGATTTTTCTATTCACTGAGGATTCAGTAGTGGATAGAACAGACCATGTTCTTACCATCATGGGACATATGCTTAGTCCGAAGAGACAAGTTTTGTATATATAAAAAATGTCAAGTGGTGTCAAGGGCTATAAAGGGAAAGGTGGTAGGTTAGGGAGAGGGTAAGTCTTGGTGAGTATGGTGGAGACAGAGATGTGGACAGGGAAGGACTAAGAAGGTGACAAGTGGCAAAGGAACCTACAGGAGGCAGAGTAACATGTGTCAAGGCTCCAAGGTGGAAAAATGCCAGTGTGGGGGGAGGAGGGCAAGGGCCACTCGGTGTAGGGGGAAAAGCGGGAAAAGATGATGTCAGTGAGGGAGAGAACATGGGGCAAAGTTTGGGAGGACCCTCTGGACATGATGAGTAGCCCAAACTCACTCAGACACCATCCCTGAGGCAAGGATTTGAAGCTAAGTCATTTTTTGGGGAAGAGATTCTAGGAGATACCAGTACTGAGAGGGAAAGCCAGAGGAGGAAAAGAAGGGAGCAAACTTCGTGTTTGTTCAGGAGCAAGTTACTGCTTAGGGTAACAGGACTCCCATCCTGTTGGGACCTCTGAGAGCTGGCACATCTCACATCTCAGAGCAGCCTCACTCTAGAATATTGATCCCCCGCTTCCTCCAACCTCGGGTGAGGGCTGCTTCCAACGACATTCACTCGTCTGTGATCCCACACTCTCTTCTTATCTATCACCTGAAATCACTGGGGGCAGCCGGAGGAAGTCCTGAGAAAAGAAGCGCAGGGGCTTGCACTGTGGTCTTCGGGTCTCATGGAGAGCACTGACGGGGTGGGTGTGTAGTTCGGAGCACTGACTGCATCTTGACTCCACTGCTGGAATGCTCCCAGGGAAGAAGAAGTGTTGTCGGCGTCCATTGGGCCGCTATAGCAGAGGACCACAGACTGGCCTCTGAACAACAGAAATCAGTTTCTCACAGTCTTGGAGCTGGGAATTTGAGATCAGGGTGCCAGACTGATCCAGTGAGGGTCCTCTTTTGATCTGCAGAATTCTCCTGGATCCTCACTTGGCGGAAGGGTCTAGGGAACTCCCTGGGGCCTCTTTTATCAAAACACTAATCCCCTTCATGAGAGCCCCGCCTTCATGCCCTAAGCACCTCCCAAAGGCCCTCTCTGCTACTGCTCCCATGCTGGGCATTAGGACTCAACATAGGATTTTTTTTGGAGGGGGAGTGCGGGAGCACAAACACTAAAACCATACTGAGTGGCATGAACTGATGTGCCTTTTATGGGTCACTTGGGCGACCAGGTTGAAATGGGCAGGATGTGGTGCCCAGAGCAGAAACGAGAATCTAGGTATGGGACTGTTGCTGTTTTCCTAGCCGGCAGGCAAGGGCTTGAACTAACTCAGTAATGATGGAAGACCTGGGAGGACTGTGGATGTGTTATGAAGAGAAAGCTAACAGGATTTGTTAATAAATTTGTTACAGAAAGGAGGAACAAAGAACTATGAAAGATATCTCCAAGGGAGTAGAAGAATGGAGTTGTCATTTACTAAAATGAGAGAGATTTCAGGATGAGCTTTCTTTGAGGAAAAAAAAGTGTGAAAACAAGAATCTCAAGCCTGAAAATATCTTTATAAATTAGATATCATTATTCGCAGTTTTTAGATGAGAAAAATGTGCTCAGAAACACCAATAGTTAATAATATCAGTAGAATTTATATAATATTTTATGTTTGGATCCATATTTAGAACTTAGATTTCTTTTTTTTTTTAAGATATTATTTATTCTTTTGAGAGAGAGACATAGGAAGAGAGCATGAGCAGGCAGAGGGGCAGAAGAAGAAAGAGAAGTAGTCTCCCCACTTCACAGGGATCCCAAAATGAGGTTCGATCCCAGGACTCCAGGATCATGACCTAGAGGAAGGCAGATGCTTAACTGACTGAGCCACCCAGGCACCGCAAACTTAGATTCATTTTTATTCACAACTTTTAACACTCTGGAAGTTTCTCAAAACAAAATAGCTTTTAACAAAATGCCTGAAACTGACATATAGCAAGGAAGCTGAAGGGGAAGTTAAAGTAATTAGGGTTTATCTCAATGTAAATAAACTTCAAATATATGTTTATTCTTTGTAATAAAAGCAAATTAATTTTAGTAAAACCATTAAGGCAAAATATGAAGTAGTCACATTATAAAGAAGACATAAATAAGGAATGGCTAGCCACTTTTGAAAAAATGAGATTATGGAGTGCTGTCTTAGTGGCCTCAATGTCTTAATAGTTCCAAATACATTCATCCCTAATTATTCAGAGCCAGATTAGTCTCTGTTCCATTATCTGGGCTATTCTGGTCTCCTTTGTATTCTTTTGGGTTTTTAAGCACTATCTCTAGGTTTACCACCTAAGACCTTTATTAGCTGAGGGCAGAGAAAATTACAGTGAAGCATCTGGCTAATTATAATTGTTTTATTAAGGTGTGTTTAGGGAATAGATTGATACTTATGACTGCCATAAGATTTTTAAAGGTCACTGTGGAAATTATGGAAAATAAAGCCAGCTAGCTTTTAAATTGTGATTTCAAATATAAACCAGTGTTTTGAACACCAAATACCTGTAACAAAAATGAACTATGAAGAATGCTATATCTCAAATATAGGTACGTTATATAAATCATGAAGGATGAATAATGATTTCTGGAAATCATATATTTCCTTAAAAGTTCAATATTCAGTAGATAAAACATTAAAATATCTATACACTCAGGGAATTGGAAACTGATTAAATATACATATGTAATATAGATACTATATTCATATATTATAGATACTTTATATATTATGTATAGATATATAGAAAGATAAATAGATACATTATATAGATATAGATAGATACAATATGTATGTAATATAGATACTTAACTGATATCTACACACTTTGCTCTGGAGCAAAAAGTTATAATAGCTGTAGTATATGTTACAAAGTGTCTTAAATATCTAGTTTGAGGGGGAGTTTCATAAGCTTGAGTTCACTCCCATGCCGAGAGTTCACTCCCATGCCGTATACTGTATCTCCATTTTGTCTGTGTTCCTGTCCTACCTGAAATACATTTTCTAAAATTCCAGAAGTTGCACATTTATGGAAAACTCCGGTGCATATTTTCCCATTCACACCAGAACAAGAGAATTCAAAATACTGATCACATACTTTATAAGATTTATTCTTTCAAATAAATGCAGCCTCTTTTTCTAGACATTATTAATAGTAACATTATTAGTAAAAGCATTATTGGTTATGAACATTTGGGGAAGTTACCTGATAGCAATAGCTGATGTGGGCATTCTGAACACACTTGATTATACCTAAATAATTTTAAACAGTGATAAATTTTGTGTATTTTATTAAGCAAGGGTAAAGTCATAGAAAATAAGATAGTGATGAAGCATGCTTTGCTATAATAATTTTCTCGAATATTTGTATTATTGGATGAATGGATGTTAATGTGACTTTTAAAAACCAAGTAAGTATTCTCTTACTTATTCTCAATGCTGCATCAGGTATTTATAGGGGCCAAAATCCTTCATTATTCCTAAGTATTTTTATTTAAGGAACTTTGTTTGCAGAGACGTTTACCACATTACAGTTAGTACATGTGACAAAATGGAAAAGACCGGTAAAAACACATCACGTACCCACGTCCGAGGGATGGTGCACGATGATGACAGGTACACAGCAAATTCAATAAATAGGCTGTTTATTTTAAATACTTTGCTTATTACCATAAAGTAAATTAAGAAACATTGAAATAACTTAGCTGTCTTAACATCGTACTCATCTTCACGTATTGTCTCAATATCACTTTCCAATAGAGATGTTTGAGATGTTGTCTGCAGTCTACATTTTTGATCTGCCTAAATAGCTGCTGGCTTCAGCAGAACATTAATGCAAATCTAATGTGCCTGCTGATATGATTAGCTGAATCAAATGATGGCATTTAAGTAACACCTAAATAATCTTAATTAGGATCTTCGACTCATCTTACCACTTACTACTCTACAGATGGATAGTCTTAATTATCAGCCTTTTGATTAGGATAACAGCCCTAATCAAGATGATGTGCGCCTGATAGACAGGGTATCGGTAAATTAATGGCTGCTGTTATGTGGGAGCGTATGCAGAAAAATGGAGCTGCCTTCTATGAGAGACAGGATGACGTCTATGCAGAGGAATTAATACTGTCAGGGGAAAAGATTAGAGGAAAGATTCACAGATTGAGATTAATGTTATCACATCCAGATATATTTGAGTCCTCCTCTTCAGCTGATTATATAAGGTTAGTGTTTACATGAAGTTGACTTAATACAAGTTATTTCACAAATGTTCCTAAATTCTGTATCGGTAACTTAGTAAAACTTGATGGATCTGGTATGTGTGAATCAAAACTATTGGGAATGCCTTTCTTCTGATAGAAATTATGAGATGATAAAGCAAGAGATAGGAAAATGTAAAATACTTTTGCTTAACATTTCCCCAGAAATTGTTTCTCTTTAGAATTTTAACTTTCCAAATTACCACCTGCCTAAGTGGTTATAAAGTAGTGTCAACAAGCATTTTCTTGCAGTTGCACATGGACTCTTAAAAAAAAAAAGGTTTATTTATTTATGAGAGAGAGAGAGAGATAGAGAGAGAGTAGGAGGGAGGTGCAGAGAGTCTTAAGCAGACTCCTTGCTGATGGAGGAGCCTGATGTCGGGATCGATCTCACCACCCTGAGATCAAGACCTGAGTGGAAAACCAAGGCTCAGAGGCTTAACCAACTGCACCAGCCAGGTGCCCGTGAACAAGGCTTCTTTCATTCCAAAGCTTTCCTAGTATTTAATGAAGGAGAAAACAAGCTAACACTGTATTTATGTTCTTTTTTGTTGGACTGTGAGTTGATGAAGAATTGGGGGTCTTCAAGCATTTTCATTTTGTACTTTGCCATCCTAGGTCTTACAAATAAAGGCTTTTATGTCAATTGAGTTTTTACCCCGAACTTTCTCAAGCTTTGTCCTTGGTTCTCAGTGTCTAGGATCCAGTCTAGGCTTCTCCTCAACATTCTCCCCTCCACCTCCTCCACCTTTCTTTTAAGGCCATAATGGGAACTCTCCTATTCTGCTTTTTTCTTTTACCATGTCCTCTGTCTAGCCCAAATCTAGAATCCAGACTAGTGAATCTTCAAGCCCTGCTCCCCACCACTGCCTCCTCTCACTGAAAAGTTAAGTTTAGTTTCAGAGTTCACTCCTTGTAACTGGAAAGTATTGGTAAATGTATTGGTAAATCGGGAATTGGATATACTATCCATTCCTAGATAAAACATGAGATTCTAGTGTGGGTGTGAGTTAGTGAGGACGTGAGCCTATTCTTGCCAGAGAGGAAGGGAGAGGCAACCCATTGATCACTGTTTGCATTAGATACACTGAAAAGCCACTACAGTGATGAGGCAATTATGAATTCACTGTGTGTTTATATACCATAAAATGGTATATGTATCAATGTTCTGCACTCTGTTGCCTTATCCTTTGAATAATAGTAATGAGCATCCTGACCAGATCATATACACATTATACACGTAATGAGGATCATATACACAGTGACTGTGGGCAACTGCCCTCCTTTCACACTAGAACCTACAGTGAGAGACTTCTCTGTGCAAAACCACAAACACCGCACCTGCAAATTTGTTCACTAGGTTATTCCAGCCCTTGAGAAAGAAGAGCTGTGGAAAATCCCCAAAAGTCACATGTTCCTGCACAGTCCGGGATCTCCAACTTCTTTAACCATCACACGTTCTAACTCATCCACTAGCTTCTTTTCGCTTAGCAATGACTGCTATTCCTAAATGCTTTTTTTTTTAAATTTTGCCCTCATGATTTTCCCACAAGAAAATTCTGCATTAATAATGTCATCCACTCCTAGTAGTCAATATGTCCTTTGTATAGATTAGTATCCTCACTTGTAATTCCTTAGAGCTTTCTCAACCCATGCACGCAAATGTCTTGCAGATGCCCTACCTGGGGGCAGCCTGGCAGGTTGGATTGCAGCATGAATCTGAATGCACTGTCTTCCCCCTCCATGATGTCGCTGCCATTCAAGCTCAGAATCTTGAGTGACGATGTCCTCTTTCTCCCGACCTGTGATCTGCAGTCTCCTGAGTGTGTCTTATAAATGTTTCTTGTGTCTGTTTCTCTTTTGTTACTCTGATAGCTGATGAAACATGCTCAGACATTTTTGTCTTCCTCATCTTATCTTTCACAAGCTTTCCTGACCTCTTCTCTTCCCTGACCGATGCTTCATTCAGGACCCAAGCTCAACTACTGCAAGTTGAAATAGTTACCCTTTAAAGAGCAGGATAACAGCTCTTATAACTGCAGCGAGGAGAGAACCAACACAACTTTGACTAAGTCTATTCTAGCACCATCCAGAAACACTAGTCCATTGCCATCCATTTGGCTACTGGGAAAGCCCAGTCCTTACTCCAGCATCTCTCCAACTCTCCCCTGCCTAACTTTTTCTACTCACCTTCACTTCCTGAACTCGCACATAGATTTGGCACCCACCTGCAATGCTCAACAAGGCTTATTACTAGCTCTTTGAACTCCACTCCAGTTTCTAAAGTGCCTCCAAGTTTTTAGGGACATTTCTTACCAACCACTTTAGCTCTGGGGTTGCATTTGGTATAGCTAAATGGATTTCCAGGGTTTTCTCATTTCTGCCTCTCTCTCTTTCAACTTACAACAGGAACATTTCCTGCCTGTCGCCTGACCTAATTCTTTTTTTTTTAAATAAAATTTTTATTTTAGAATAGTTTTAGGTTGACAGAAAAGTTGCAAAAATAGTACAGATCGTTCCCATCAACCTCACAACCACTTTTGCCCATTATTAACATCTGCATTGGTATGGCACAATATATGCGTCACAGAAGTCCCAAAAGGGGCAGAAAGCCTATTCTGCTGATTCAGTTCTGATTGTAGCTTGATTGTTATATCATTGGAGAAGTTATATCTAGCTGTGACCTATATGCTAGGGGATTAAGTCCGGATTTCAGTAACTGACATATTCCTTCACCATTTGGCTTTATTTTCTACTCATGAAATGTCTAAAAATAAAATAATAAATTATTTATGTGAAACACGGATCTCATAAATAAAAGGAAATGTATTATTATAAACTTCAGGGAAGATTTTATACAATTCCTACCAGCAAAGTATAAATTTCAAACTTTAGTAGAGAGAGAAGGATATCAGTGCCATTCTACACTTGGATTTGCTTGCTATTGCCCATTATGATCTGTAACCCACCATATATCCAGTCAATAAAGGGAAATGAGAGGCTAAGTTTTACTTTGTTGGGAGGGGGGTAGCATATAGATCTATAATTACTATTTTAGCCCATCCAACATATTCATTACTTAAATCATTTCTTAAGTTTCTGTACTCCTTGACGCCATCTCTCACCCCTGGATCGGTCATGCCAAGTACAAATGCAAAAAGAAGGGGAAGTTGAGGCCCACAACATCTACCGGTTGAACAGAAGGAGTGGACTGGCTGCCATGTTGGATATTATAAAGGAAGTAGCAGCAGCAGGTAGATAACAAAATTGAGGACAGCATAAGAGTTCAGCACCATTTCTCAAACTATGCCCAGAAGGAAATTGTTGGTGTCTGAAGAAAAAAAAAAATTGATGAAACAATGTCCCCATGCTCATTTCACATTGTGAAATTCAAGTTTAGTTGTTTTTTCACAGAGAAATTAATTACATTTTAATAATCGTTATATTCTGTAAAGTAACACATGAGCCCCAAGAACCACATTGGGGTTCATGTTGACTCATTCTCAGCTAAGGGTATAGTTTGTGGGGAGGAGATTTTTTAAATATAAATTAGATGTGACTTAGTTTTCTTAAATGTGCATTTTTCCTAGTATTTGTTACATTTACCAAAATGGTTGTATCGTTTAAAAGTAGCTAATTAGCGGCACCTGGGTGGCTCAGTCGGCTAAATGTCTGCCTTCGGCTCAGGTCATGATCTTAGGGTCCTGGGATGGAGCTCTGAGTTGGGCTCCACATCAGTGACAAGTCTGCTTGTGTCTCTGTCCCTCCCCTGACTCGTACTCTCTCTCTCTCTCTTTCAGGTAAATAAATAAAATCTTTTTAAAAAGGACATAAAAAGTTGTTAATCAAAACATAAAATACTGCTAAAAAAGGGTAATTTAAAAATACTCCTCGCTAGAAGGTAAGCATATGTGATAAACTAACTCCAGCGCATAGGGCAAGTATGAATGTCATGACACAAGCTCAGTAGCTGAGTGGGCTGATTCCATGACAACGTCTGGAAAATAAAAGCATGGAGAGAAAGTGTGATGATAGGTACGTATGTAGAAACTGGATGCTATTGGCCCAGTGATCCCCAGTACAATGTCTGTTATGAAATTTTGTCATATAGAAACAAGAATCCATTGAAGCATTTATTTTCACAAAAATTAATAAATCAATTAAATTCTCCAAGAATAAGTTTAAAAATAGCATTTCAGATGCAAAATTAATTTTATAGTGAAAGGTACAGAAGACAACAAAGCTACAAACCATCCCTAAAAGTCATACTCTTAGCAGATAAAATAGGCACAAGTCACAATATTTCTAAGAAGTTAAGTTTTCCATTTGAAATCAGAAAAAAAAGGTCCTTAGCAAGTTCTTGAATCAAATCACAGTTAGACATAACAGGAAATTAATTACACACAATCTGAAAAATAAACTGCTGTATTCTTTCATGTTTGTATATATTTTATTTTACACTCAAATAAAGTTTAATTTATTAAGAATCAAGTCCTGATCTATGTAGAACATTTTAAGGGCCAAGTCCTCAATAACTTTTTGCCCTAAAATTTCTTATATAAAAATCTATTTTTTTATTTTGTCATCAGTCTTTTTTTTTTAAAGATTTTATTTATTTGACACAGAGAGAGAGAGAGAGAGGGAGAGAGAGAGATCACAAGTAGTAGAGAGGCAGGCAGAGAGACAAGGGGAAGCAGGCTCCCCGCTGAGCAAAGAGCCCGACATGGGGCTCGATCCCAGGACCCTGGGATCCTGACCTGAGTCAAAGGCAGAGGCTTTAACCCACTGAGCCACCCAGGCACCCCATGTTACCAGTCCATATGTAAGTTATGGTTTAACCAATTCATCAACCTCCCCTGCTAAGGATAATTTTTATAAATGGTTACATCCACTGCATTGGCATGATTCCAGTATTTTATTTACCTTAAAATCTAGTTCAGATGTTTTTACTTCATTATTTTTGAATTATTTACTCCAATATTGATACCATGTATGTATGATTCACTAAAGGGTAGTTGATGTCCACATTTTAAGCTACACTCTTTATCCTCTTCTTTAGATTTTACTGATGAGTTTTCTTCATATCAGTTTGTCTTGAAATCAGGTATATTTTTCTGTTTACAAATAAAAGCATGATAGATGTCACCAAAGCACTCAAAATGTCATATGTCAAGGATTTGTGCCTCTTTATGATGTGTTTGCTTGGAGTCTACTCTGTGAATTGCTGCATAATTGACACTGGTCTTAATTGTTAATCTGATCATATCAAGATTCTTGTCATAAACCTTTCATGATTTCCCATTCACTAATTAATTAAACTTGAGCTCAATACGGCATTCATAATAAAGTCTTCAGGGCTCTGCCCCATGCTTTCTTTTTTTAAGATTTATTTATTTATTTTAGAGAAAGGGAGAAAGAAATCATGAGTAGAGGAAGGGTCAGAAGAAGAGGGAGAGTGAGGAAGAGAGGGAATCTCAAGTAGACTCCCCACTGACTGCGGAGCCTGAGACAGACTCCCTTGACCCATGAGAGCACCACCTGAGCTGAAACCAAGAGTCAGATGCTTAACTGACTGAGCCACCATTGCTCCCCTGCCCCACACTTTGTTTCAAGCCTTCTTTGCCATTACTTCCTCTGAGTGATGACTCAAATCTAGGTTTTCTTTTATTTTAAGTACATATCTGTCATTTTCTACTCCCTCTGTTTTTTACACCTTTTTTCCTCTCTTCTGAATGGCCATTTTTATACTCAGAGTTTAGGATCCACATTAAATGTTTTCTTCTTATCATCAAAAATATCATCTTCTTAAAAAAAAATATCATCTTCTTTGACTTTGAATCCCAATAGCATTTATCTGAATTTCCTTAGAATTGTTTATGGGATTGTGCTTTGTACCTACTAAATGGGCATTTTTCTTAGAGAATAGGGACCACATTATATTCATCTCTCTATTCCTTTTTCCTAGACAAAGGACCTATCATAGTATCTTGATTATGGCAAGTGTTCCATATGTATGTGCAAAAAGTAATAAATAAAACACTGCAATGTAAATGTGGAAAATGCTCTCAGTTTCTTGATAAAGCACTCTGCTAAGAGAATTCTTGTAAGAGCTCTAAATAGCAACTCCAAAATTATACTAATTAATGTCCTTCAAAAACCATTTTTTATTTTGAGGAGAAAAAGTAAATTGATTGAAATATGGTGTTAGGAAGATAGAACATCTGGAAAATATAAAAATTTTCTTATCTCACGATGTACCTCAGAACAATCTCAAATAGATGGAAGATCGAACAACTAAACACATAATAAAAGTATTAGGAGGTATGGAAAAATTGTAATATACCTCACAATTTTAACAATATAAAATAAAAATATAGTTTCTACCAACAGAGTCATAATCTAAGTTAAAAGACCAAAACTTTTAAAAATGTAATATATAAAATAAATATGACAAACCATGATATCTCTAATATGAAAAAGTTATTACAAAACAATTGTTAAAAAGAAAGATGAATAGCCAATATAAAAGTAAGCGAAAGGATATGGACAATGTTACCCCTAAGAAAAATAAAATTAATGTCACATAAAGATATTAAACTTTACTAATAGTTAAAGAACTACAGAAAACAAATATTCTTAAAAAATTAGATATCTACTTGCCTCTCAAATTAGCAAAGACTTAAATATCCCAGAAAATGCAGTATTAGTAAGCATTTGAAGAAATGAGTTTGAAGCTTTCAAAAGTTGAAAAAGAGAAATCTTGTATTATTCAAGAGGATAACAACTGGTTAAAGATTTAGAGAACATCTTAGCCATGGGAATCAAAATATAATTGAGCCTATCAATGGCCAACCCAGTTCTATTTCCAAGAATTTATCCTACAGAGATAATGGCACAGGTATGAAAATATCCATGTCTTAGGGTATTCCTTAAGCAGTGTTCAAAATACTGGGAAATTGTGAATAGCCTGGATATCCTTTGACACAGAACTGGTTAAAAAATGGTGTACTCAAACAGTAGCATTAAAAGTAAATCTAGGTTGTCAAAGATGAGGGCAATTTTCTTTTCTTTTCTTTTCTTTTCTTTTCTTTTCTTTTCTTTATTTATTTGCCAGAGAGAGAGAGAGAGAGAGATCACAAGTAGGCAGAGAGGCAGGCAGAGAGAGAGGGGGAAGCAGGCTCCCTATTGAGCGGAGAGCCCAATGCAGGGCTGGATCCCAGGACCCTGAGATCATGACCTGAGTCGAAGGCAGAGGCTTTAACCCACTGAGCCACCCAGGCGCCCCAAGTGAGGGCAATTTCCTGAAAGAATAAAGACAAACTTAGTAGAACTCAAAGTAGGCCACTCAAAAATTAAGATTGCAAATAATGTGTGAGGTTGAAAGGGAATCTGAAGGAACAGACTTTACTGGATAGTTATGAAGTGTGCAAAGCTCTAGTCTGATTCCTTTATTTAATCTCCATAGTCAAGTCTAAAAGAGTGAACTGTTGGGGACTCATAAACAGCACAGCAGTAGGACAAGATTTTAAATCCAATACATCTTATTCCAAAGTCCGTGATTTCTGTACTACACCTCAGAATTCTGCTTTGTCTTTGAGGTGTTCTTTTCTCTCTGTGACCTATGTGTTTTACAGGTGAAGCTGGTGACGTTATGAGAAAGAAATGTATGGTAATCTCTACAAAATTGGATGCCTTTGAATACCTCTTTTCCTTATGATTTTGGAGTCCCATTTATAGGTAATGTAAAAATAACTACTAAAATATAACTAAGATCAGAGGAATTGGCATTTTATTATAAGCAAACACACAATATATACCCCAAAATATAAGTTCAGACCACTGTTTCTAAAAATGTCTGTATGTACCTGCATTACACCTATTCAAATAATTTCTCATGCTTTTTTCAACTCAGTTACATCTTTTCAGAAAATAGACACTTAGTATCTCTCAAAAATACCTTTTTTTCCATTTGAACATTTTGAGTGGAGTTTCTTTATTTTTCCAAAAGCAGTTGTTCAAGAACAAATTTCATATATTCATCATCCAATATGCTTTCCTTCTTTGGGACGTGATACATTAATAACTGTATTTCTAAGATGCCTAAAGAGAATAAGTTAGTTCGTGGATTAATAAGATGTCAATGGACTACTTTTGTGTTCTACTGGCATCACTCATGTTCGGGCATTATAAGAATGCATATATTCTCAGGCACAGCCTACATTTAAAATTCCTCATCATTCCAGTGAAAAGCACTCGCACAATTCTTTTTGGCTTTTGAAGTATTGCAAAATGCCACGACGGCTTTCCTATAAAATCTTCCAAGACAAGGTCATAAAAAGCACATATAAAATCTGTTGGCTCAGGTTAAGTAAAACACGTTGGCAAACAGTCCCCGACTGGTAGTATCCGGTATAGAAATTATTATTTTGTTTTTCAGCCTACTTTCTGTAAATATATTTATGGTCCTTTGTTCTATTTGTGTCTAACGATGCCTGAGTACAGTTGACACCAAAAATAAAATCCAGGTCATGAACTTTAGAATATAATGGGTCATTATTCCAGTAGCAAAAATAAGGGGAAAAAAGCCATATTGCCAAAATCCAAGAAGACCCCACCTTTGTACAACAAAGAAGATGTGAGAATAAGATATGAAAAGGTTGCAACCCAACTTCATTCAGAGGTCACCTTCTGGACAGTTACTGCACCCTTATGATCCTCCGCGTATCCATCATGTGCTAAGATCTGGGGAAGTGTATGCAAGAAGAAGAAAGAGAAAGAGGAGGGGAAGAAGAAAAGGAAGAGGTGTGGGAGAAGGAGGAGGGCGGGGTGGAGGAGCAGGGAGAGGAGGAGGAGGAAGGAGTGGGAAAATTGATCTGTTCAACCCAGGATTAGGACTTGGAAAATAAAATCAACGTTGTTCCCCATCCTTCCCCAAACTATCTTACTCCTGCAGACATGGTTAAAAAAACAGGCACAAACCCTTGGTGAAAGAGGAAATGGATGGAGTCTCAGATACAAGGCCCACGTGTGTTCATTTTCCTGCCGCTTCATGGCTGTGGTTCTCAGAGGGTAGTTTGGAACTCCAGGGAATCCCCAGGAGCCTTCCAAGTGGTCCAGAGATCAAGACTCTTTTCTAACAAAGCCAAGACATTATCCACCCTTTTCCCTGTGTGAATGTTGTGGGTGGGAGAGTCCACCTTGTGTGAATGGAGGTCTCTGTCCTTGGATTCCCCAGGAGATTTATATCCTAGGGATCAGTGCTTGAATAAAGACAGCCAGAAGGAAAGGAAAGTACAGTCTCCACGTGGGAGAACCGGCAGGTTCCAGAGGTGGAACCGGTTCCTAGTTAAGACTGGACTGGACCCTCTCTCTCACTTCCAAGTAAAGGACTGGCAGTAGGAGTGGAGCCGGCCACAGACCCCGCCCACCAGGCAGCACGCCACGCCCCCTTGTTCCTGCACCACTCCCCCTTTCCCCCCACCGCACCTCTCTTGTCCTTGCTACTCCCTTTGCTGCCCAGAACGGGGCCAGGAGCAGCGCTCAGATGCTGAGAAAGGTCTCTGAAGACTGGGGAAAATGTGCTTTTTACTAAAAACTGGGGAGGTGACTGAAGTAAGCCAATGAATTGTAAATTCAAATGCAGCTTCCTATCAAAATAATTGGAAAACAACTGATGTATTGCACAGCCATTGCCCCATTTTGCCTTTAAAGACCCCTCATCATGTTTCTTCAACAGCACATTTGTGGGGCTTCTTCCCGAATCTATGCTCTCCAAATTGCAGTTCTAGACCCCAAACAAACATGCTGCCTGCACTTTAGTGCCTCATCACCACCTGGTCAACAAGCCTACGGTAGAATTCAAGTTTGCAAGGAATCATTTGAATTCTGTAAAACTGCTCTCATCCACATAAGCCTTATGGCTTCCCAGTATTTCAAGGCTTTTTTGATAAGAAAGTATGTGCTTTTGTTTTCTATTAAATAGTAAATTGTGTCCATGTTTGGAAAATCTGCCAAAATCAGTGAACCACTATTTCCCAAAGGATCAATGCCTCCTGGTATAGAATCACTGTGGGGTAAGAGATTTATTCAAGATGCACACTAGACCAGTGTCTTTTCATGTAACAGAATTTAAAAAATTATTAATATAGCTTCAGATTACATGTTGCAATGACAATTTTGTAAACAATTCCATTTGTCAAAGTTTGGTTTAGTATCAAAATATATATACATATATATGTGTGTGTGTGTGTGTGTATACACATATTCCACAATATTCTGAAGAGTTTCCAACTACATATTTGTATGGGACTAGATTTTTTTTCATAGACTTTAATGCAATGAATTGCCAAATATTGAATGCAGAAGCTGATAGGAGAATACAGGTTCTTAGCCAGTCATTAAAAATATCTACAAAAATGTGAAATGATGTCATTCCTCTTACTCAATTTTTTTTATTTCTGGAAAATATTTTTAATTAAATTACAATATCATAACTTTTTTTGCAATGTTATTTTAGTAAAATAAAAATATTTTAAAAATATTTTACTTATTTATTTGACAGACAGAGAGAGAGAGAGTCACAAGTAGGCAGAGGCAGGCAGAGGGAGAGGGGGAAACAGGCTCCCTGCTGAGCAGAGAGCCCAATGCGGGGCTCGATCCCAGGACCCTGAGATCACGATCTGAGCCAAAGGCAGAGGCTTTAACCCGCTGAGCCACCCAGGTGCCCCAAATAAAAATATTTTTAACCTTTTGTCTGACTTAATTTTTTTTTTTTAAGATTGTATTTACTTATTTGACACACAGAGAGAGATCACAAGTAGGCAGAGAGGCAGGCAGAGAGAGAGAAGCAGGCTCCCTGCAGAGCAGAGAGCCTGATACAGGGCTCGATCCCAGGACCCTGAGACCATGACCCGAGCCAAAGGCAGAGGCTTTAACCCACTGAGCCATCCAGGCGCCCCATTGTCTAACTTAATTTCTAATGTGTCAAAATACTGGTAGATAGAACTCAAACAAGCAAAAGCTCTTTGGGGTCCTCAATATTTCTAAGAATGTAAAGACTAAATAGTTGGAAAACTATCTGTATAGCAACCCAACAAAATATGAGACAAGGATATGCTTTTTATATTTGTATAATGAAAAATCGGCTTCTGTTTTTTTAAAACATCATCTACGAGACACATGGGGGAGATGAATAAATATTAAGATACCTTTACTCCCTTCCTGTCATTGTAGAGTCAAGCCTACTTCCAGGAAACTTACTGGAAGTCAGATTTCCTTCAAGCACCTCCTGAGTAAAAAGGCAAAGGCCTTACTATCTCTTAACATTTACATTGTCTGCGAGTGCTTTTATAATTCCCATAATAATTTCTTCATGAAGATTTTCTGAATAATTGTGATTTCTCCCTTTTTGAAGTCTTATCTGGGCATTCATTTATATCAATCAACTTACTATTTTAATCAAATGGGGTATTTACGTTGTTCACTAGATACCTTTAATTTTCTTTTTCTCTAATAATTTTATGGATCTTATTCCCAAAAGCAGGTTATAATAAACTTATTTAGGGAACTTGCTTTGTTTGAATCCCCTCTGTTCCTTTCACAGTGTTTTGTTTAGATGAGGGTCTGACCAATATCTCACCTGTGATTGTTAAAAGGAAAATAACTGTGTCCAAGTTATTGTATATGTAGACATAATTAACCGTTAACTATACTTCATATTCCCCACAGTATGTCCCCCTTTTGCTTGAAACAGCTGTTTCCATATATTTATAAAATATTTGGGCAACTTAAAATTGATTGTATAATAATGATGGTGAAAAAATATATAAGGTCAGCTATACTCTGAATTTAGCATGTAGAGTTCCACATATCCATACATGGTTATTTGTGGCAATCTGCAACGTATGCATGCTTGTTATTATTTCATGTACTCTAGTGGAGACCCGATAATCAGATTACATCCCAGTAATCTGTTACTTCAGCTGTTTTTGTCTTGATCAACACTAGACAGCTGAATGGTTAGTAACGTGGGTATCAAAATGAACTGAGCGATGTTTAAGATTCATCTGTTGACGAGAAACGTTGTCCAGGCAAACCATCTCTTTCGTGAACTATGTTCTCTGTTGAGTGAAGTCATATTCCACTTTATGTGGAAACATGGCTTTGGATTCTGGAACAGTCTCTGGTTAAATAACTCAAGAGACAATTGGACTCCAATTAGAAGGTTAGATGGATCCTGTTGTTGGAAGGCTATCACAGCTGTGTCTTGTGCGCCTGTGATGCAAGGTGCTTTCCTAGCTTATGAAGGTCCCCGGGGCCGGCTTATGGTAAAGGTGTGGTAGTTTTCCTGCCTGTGTACTAGAAGGCATTTGAATGTGTGGCAGAGTTTTGTCTGGAACCAGCTTTCATTATAACTTGTTACCAGAATAGAGCGTTTGTGGTAGAAAACTTGTAACCTACATAAGGTTCCTGACACCCAATGCAAAAGAAGAGAATCATTATCAATGACCCAACTGATTCAGGTCCCTTTGCAACAATATTGTATTTTGTTCCACATCAAATTCAAGTTGTTTACTTGAACACATAAAAGAAAAGGTAAACAATAGAGGAAAATCAGTATTCAGAAAAACACTAAACATAAAAAAGGGCAAAATCAAGAAAAAAGTAATAATGCAAATGCAATATGACGAATTATGTTGCCATACATTTATGGAAATTTACATTCAAAAGGTATTTTTCATATACTACCTAATCACCTTTATTTGTTTAACTTAACTTTATAAACAGATAATATTTTTATTTTAAAACCCCAGGACATATTTCTTGGTATTCTATGCAAACACATTGTTGCATTGGACTGGGTAATCAAATCACAATTATATAACTATGCATTTATAAGTAGTCTTTATGCACATTATAATTTCCACATATATTACTGTGAAGAGAAGTCAATTCAGAAGTGAACTAAATGGGTCAAATCACTTACAACTTTTTGGTATTATTGTAAAAATAACATCTAATTAACTTTGCATCATATTTAACCTGAAAAATGCTCTCCCTAGAAAGGTAGTGAATTGTTAGTTAGGTAATTATACATTTATAGTGTGTGAAATCAGTAATTAAATGGTAACTAAAATGTACTTACATGTTTACACACCATAAAATTACGGTATTTTTAACATACTGTAATTAATTTATATTTAACATACACTTATGTGTGCTTGATTAAATGTCAATTAGGTGCCTATTTGTAAAAAATTAACCATTACCAATTTATGGAAATATTAAGATAAAGTTAACCATTTTGTTCCTTTTAAAAGTTTTTATGTTGGGTTAAATGTCATCCTCCAATTCAACTTTATTTTTTTTACATTTCTCAGCATGTATATGTATATAGACTTAGAATCTTATTAATTCATAATTCAAGACAAATGTTTGCTTCAAATCCCTAAAAAAATGAAAAACGAATAAAAGAGAGAGAGAGAGAGAGTGAGAGAAAGCCTGAGAGGTGAGAAGGTCAGAGGGAAAGCAGACTCCCCATGGAGCTGGGAGCCCAATGCGGGACTGGATCCCGGGACTCTGGGATCATGACCTGAACCGAAGGCAGTTGCTTCACCAACTGAGCCACCCAGGTGCCCCTTTTATAGACTTTTTAAACAAAACACATTATTAGTACTGTTTCTGGCCTTTGTTACCCTCTTTTCACCCTCATTATTTTCTCTAAATTTTCTGACTTTTTAATGATCAATGATTTTGGCCGTTTAGAAATTTATCTTAAGTATATATTTTGCACAAAGCTTAAATAAAATGCATTTTTATTCATAAGGCTATAATTTTTATCAATATTTTTATAAAATACATTTTTTTCTGAAAAATGAGTACTGCTTACATGTAAGTAAACCTGGATTATTTAACCTGTTTTAAACGATATACACAGCTCTAAATAATGGGGTGTGTGTGTGTGTGTGTGTGTGTGAGACTTTAAAATATCTATAAAAAAAGGACGGGGACATAAGGAAACCCTTGATGGCATTTTGATTGTGAAATTGCTTCTCATTTGCCTTAGTACTAATTGGTCTCTCGCTAAGATTTTCCCATTAAAAATTATATGCTTCTCCATGGTAGGTTATAGCTATCAATTAATTATGACAATGATATTTTCATAGGAAAAAAAACCAGTATCTCAACTGTTTAGGAAACTTACACATTTCAAAATGGAGACCAGAATTCTGAGAAGTTTGGAGGATGGACACACACACACACACACACACACACACACACACAAACACCCCTCTGGATGATATAACATTAAAAAAAAAATACTACCATTTCTACATGAAGTTTAACAAGGACTACCACTGCATTTGACCCTTTGTATGGGCATCAACCATGTCATTTTTCTACACTGTGTCAGTATAAAGTCACCTGTGGAGATAGGAAAATTGCCCCATTGGAGATTATTTGTTTTTGGGAGTCTCTTTCACAGTGATAGCGGTACAGATGTTCTCAAGTGTCTGGTGGAGAATGGCCACTGAAGGACCTAATGTTCCACTGAAAAATTATTGGCATTTAGTTTTGTCAATTAAAGAATATTATATTATCACAGGTTGTAATGTTCCACTTTTAGCACATTTTAGCCATACCAATATGCTACACATATTCACAAAAATCACTAAAATGTGGTCAAACAAATCATGTATGTCATATAGACAAACAGTTATTAAGGTCATTTTTTTCATTTGATTTCAACTGATTTTTCTACTTATGATACATTGCTTAGATTTGTAGATTTGTGGCTAGACATCAAATATGAACCAACGCGAAGTGATTCAACACGTTGTTGAAGGACCATTTCAACTTTCCAAAGAGTAAAGAAATCCAAGGTCCATAAGAATGTTCTCTACAATGAGATGTTGGATGAGGGACCGAGGCAAAGCAAGACTGCTAACTGACTGATTGGGTGTCACTGAGCCAAAAGACATTATTACAGAGAAGCATGTCCAATCTGGGCAATACTATTGTGTATGTATCCTCACAATTAGATCTCAAAGACCAAATCTCAGTAGCATAATTAAATTGAAAGCATTCTGACATGCAACAACATCAGAAATAGGATTTTACCCTTATTCTTTTACTCAATTCTCCATGTCCTCCCCATAGATTCTTATCATAGATGACGCTCATCAATCCTTGTTTATTATATCCTTGCATGGCGTAACAGGAGGTATTATAGAGAGACACATGTGAAATAATTGTATTTTTCTCTTTAAAAGTTGTTTTCTAGTAGTGCTGATAAATTATCCCAATTTATTCCTACTTTTGATTTATTCCTAGTCTTTTACCAAATCTCATCCTCCAGTATATGTAAATGTATGCATTCAAAAGAAGGTTTCTTCAAAATTAAGATTCACACAGTGGTTATGGAAACAAGCCATCTATATTCTAACACATTTATAATGAAGACTGTCTCCTAACACTATATAGTAAAATATGTCAAAAAGTCAGAGACTAAAATAATGTATGTAATTGTAAAAAAAATAAATTAAAACCCATAGGGTCTGTAGTGGTATGTAAAATACTTAAGATAATGCCCTTGTTACACAGTAAGAGACATTTCATTTTCTGTTGAAAAGGTAAAGTGGAAGAAATTGAATAACATTTCCTAAAAATTTTAATGTAGCCTCAGTATTTATTTGACAGTATTGATATTCACATACCTATAAAGTATGTGTATTTATATATAATATATAAGTATATAAATATATAAAAGTATATAAATATATGTATAAATATATATCATCCATCTATGTATATATTCATAAGAACTTCTTATTTAGGGGAAACCTATAAGTAGATATTTGTGGTCTCTGTTTTGTCAGTTATTTTAAGACTTTAAGTTCACAGTGGTAGTTATTCTTCAGCTGATCTTAATTTAACTTCCGTATACTTTATTGACAAAGTCCTTATTCGCCCACCCCCCCAAAAAAAATCCACATAGTTTCAAAATTACAACACTACAGAAAATTAAGACAACTAATTTATAATAAGGAAATATTAGGGAGGAATTAATTTAACGGAAGCAAAAATATATTGGCAAGCGATTGGTAGCCTCTGGAAAGATATTACTTTGTAGGAAGTAGGCAAAAAAAGGTCTTGCTCTCAATCTCATTGCAAAGGAACTCTGGAGGATGTGCACCTTTGTCATCATAACCTGGGACAGCATGAATGAAACTTTCTGAGACAGTAGTTTCATCTTGCATCCTCTCTTCCATCCTTCTCCAGGCATATCTTCTTTATTTACACGCAATATAATTTGAAGAAAAATAAATTTAAAAAATGAAAAAGACTAGTGTCCAGGACTCAGGGAAAACTAGAATATCATCTAACTAGAGATAGGAAAATTCTAGGTGGTAGTTCTCAAGAGTATAGTTTTCCATACTTCTGTAATGAAAGCAAAGGAACATGACAGACTCTTCTAGATTCCCTTAGTCACATGAAATTCTTCACATTTAAGGAAACAGAAAATGGAACCATGATTATTAACCTACCTCTGTTAATCAAAACAGGATAACAACAAACCCAAATTCTCCTTGCCATTATGCAATGAAAGTGTATCTCTCACTTACCTGGGGTTGCTGTGGGTGCTGGACCACTCTCTAGGGCACCCTTGCTCTGTAGTGTGACTCAGCCATCCAGGTATCTTTACACTGTTGGCCTCACCAATTCATCCCAGGTCTGTTCCCAAGACCATTGCAGTATTGGAGAGAAACTGGAGAATCTTCTATGGGTTTCCCACCGTGGCCACAGCCAACAACTGACACATTTTGGACGTTTTGTTGACTAGTTTCTACACTAGTAACAGGAAGTGCAGAACTGTGCTCTCAAAAGGAAAAGAGAGATAGACATTGATAAATACTAGCAACTTCTGCCAAACAACTCGCTAAGTATCTGTGGGATGCATAGTAAATTTGGGCTAGCACTTTGTACCAATATATTTTCTAAATGAGTTCTTCTTAACCTCCAGACAGACAGCAATTAGGATAACACTTGTTTGAAAAGCACTGGTACACACCATCCC
Source organism: Nasua narica (assembly GCA_028533885.1). Taxonomy (NCBI): domain Eukaryota; kingdom Metazoa; phylum Chordata; class Mammalia; order Carnivora; family Procyonidae; genus Nasua; species Nasua narica. The sequence goes on along the minus strand of CM052810.1, from coordinate 5,729,961 downwards.
CGATAAAGTATGTTTTTACTTGTATTTGATACTTTAAAGAACATGAATAATAATCTGAAACAGCAAAGTAAACATCTGGAGAAAAACAGCTATAAAACAAGAGTTCAGAGAGATTCAGGGAAGAATTGGGAAGATAACCAAAGGAGATAACACACAAATAAAAGCCTTCACACAAAAGAAGACCAATTAAAAAATTAACACTATAAAGAGTGTGGTAGCGACACTAAAAGCACCTGTGAGTATGATGAAATATAATTAAGGGAAAGAGAGAGAAAGAAGTGAGAAATGTCAGATATATGGAAACAATGAATTAGAAGTAACAGTGACATACTGATTGTTGCAGAAGACCAAGAAATGAAATCAGAATTACATGCTAATGTCCTTTGGAAAAGAGAACTGAAGTGTTGTAGGGGGAAAAAATATATATTTAAACATAGAAATCTCCATGGGAGGTCCACCACAGAGAGGAAATGTGGACCTGGTCGACTGCCCGGGGTTAAACCTGGCACACCAACAGCACCCGTCACCGCAGGAAGTCCTCGTGGTGGTGGCGTATGTGGACTTTGTCAAGACATCCCTGGTGAAATAGGCCTGTTGGAACAGAGATGAGCCCACCTGCCAAGTCCTGTGTAAAGACTTGGGGGCAGAATAAATATCATTTTAAGTCATTAAATTTTGGGTTGGTCTGTTAAACAAAAATAGATAACCATATCTTCGGCACTACTTTTGGAACAGGGAAATCCTTCTGTAAAATACTTTAAAAATCAATTACCCGTAGACAGAAGTCCTTCACTGAAATTACTGCCTGAGGACATGGAATAATGGTCCACCCTCGGGGTGGGGTGGGGGCTGAGTCAGGGACTCTGTCTTTACTTTATAGGCATAGTGACCTGGGGGAACAGAGGTTGAATCTATCCATTGTTGACAAGATTGATCCATTTGCATAGCTAGGTAATAAAGTAACTTTATTTTTTTGAGGCAGGCTAATCTTGATAATGAATGAAACTTTTCAAACACCTCAGGTCAAAAGACAGTTGTCCCAGATGCAGGTGTAGAAGGGGCAAATGACTTTATGTTGAGAATGACATCTTGTGAGTGATTTCAGTGTATGATATTATTAAGTATTAAATATAATCCTTAATACTTTAAATGTGCTTAATATTATTATATATTTTTCTCTGTAAATCTGGTTTGTCAATGAAAATGTCTATTAAAAAGTATTATAATAAAAATGTAAATTTCAATAAAACAACACAAAGATTTCCCCACAAGAAATATTTATTTTTTTAAAGAAAAATCATAAAAAAATTATACGACTTAGGAATGTAAGCTAATGGGAAAGCTGCAGTTGAAAGAAAATTATGAATTATTTTATGATTTTGCACACATTTGACAATTACACTAGGCAAAGTAATAATACGGTTCTCTTAAAAGTCAACTCTGTCAAAATCTGTTTCCAGAGGAAATTATTACATTTGATGGGTAATTCATCTGCTTATATTTTCATATTGCTTAGTGATTTCTAAGACATCTTGCAAGTGATCATACTCAAGGCTTTCTTAATATTTTAATGGATATAAATTATCTCATTGAATCTCAAAAATTAAATCAAGCATAGTCACATATTTTACTTGACATGGAGACAGAAATATTGGGAAATCTTATGCTTTATCGTCTATCATTTCTTCTAAGTATATTCCTTCCAAATCTTATTTTTTTTGTTCAGCTACATATAAAAACATCTGCAGAAATAGTTTTCAAATTGTAGGAAAACATCAATTTTCAGTTGTTAATACTTCTTTCCTGTTAAGTGGAAAAAGAAAGAAATGGGTCTGAATTCAATTCATATGTAAATTATAAATTACTCACATCAGGCAAGTACATTAACTTTTAAATATTCGATTTAGTGCATTGGTTACTCCAGTTTACTGATGCACTCCACAAAGTAATGAAACTACACAAGGACATGTACATTTTTGCCTTAATGTCTGGCATGTTTATATCAAGTATCAACAGTTTGTCAGATTATGCAATAGACATTTTATAAATTAGTCAGATTATGCAACAGACATTTTATAAGTTAATTAATGAAAAATGCCAAGTAAATTTTCAAAAAGCATGTTTACCATACTTTCTAATAATAATGCATATGCAATTGAGTTTAGTACCATAGCTATCCAATTTTCTCAACATTATTTCAAACTTTGTGTTTACATCAAATTAAGGTCACAATTGCATAAAATTTTAGAGCCGGAAGGGACCTCGGAGAGCATCTAATTAAATTGCTAATTTCACTAATGAGGAGATTGAGGGACATTAAAATGACTTACCTAAAGTTACTCAGAGTTTATAATATGGTCGCACTTGAATCTCCCTACTTGTAGTCCTGTATAATTTTTACTAACACAGAGCATGTACCCGTGGTCCCATGAAAAAACTTTCAGTGCCCTTCAACATCAGAAGTATTAAGAAGTCATATAAAAATACAGTGGAAATTCTAAGACTACATGTTTTATAATTTTATGGAAGACAGGAATGTCATTGTATCTCATCAAACCATTTGCAGGGGTGCCTGGGTGGCTCAGTCAATTAAACGGTTAAGCATCTGCCTTCAGCTCACGTCAGGATCCCAGGGTCCTTGGATTGAGCCCCATCAGACTCCTTGTTCATCAGAAGAGTCTTCTGATCCCACTCCCTCCCCCTCTCAATCTGCCTGCTGCTCCCCCTGCTTGAGCTAGCTCTCTCTCTCTCTCTTTCTCTCTCTCTCTCTAGCAAATAAATAGATAAAAATATTTTAAAGAGTTGTAAATGATTGCTTGTGCATCTCTGATAAATTATTTGCCAGTGTACAGCCCTTAATTCTTTTTAATTATGTCTTGAAGTATAATATCTGATACACACACAAAAGCTAATGTTATAGATTTTAAGTTATAAAAATAATTTTATATATGATCATGTATGTAAAAAATAATATACATGTAAATCTGAACATGTGAATAATCTGCACAATTCTGCTTTTTCTTTATGCCATTTCTTGCCTTCTACTCCTAAATAACCACTAGCTTCAGCTTTGCATTTAGTTTTTCCTTGTCTTGGTAAATGATTTTATCACACATGTACACATGACTAAAAAATATATTTGCCCGTTTTGTTTGTTTTTCAGTTTTATAAAAACGTTATTAAACTGCATACAGTTTTCTGGGAGTTTCTTTTTCTCAGCTTCGGGTTTCTAGCATTTATCTCTGATTTTTTTTTTTTTTTAAGATTTTATTTATTTATTTATCAGGAAAGAGAGAGAGTGAGAGCATGAGAAGGGAGAAGGTCAGAGTGAGAAGCAGACTCCCCATGGAGCTAGGAGCCCGATGTGGGACTCCATCCCAGGACTCCTGGATAATGACCTGAGCTGAAGGCAGTCGCTCAACCAACTGCGCCACCCAGGGGCCCGCATTTATCTCTGATTTACATGTAGCTATGGTCCATTCATGTTTCTTGTAAAATATTCCAGTTGATCAATATATAGCAAGTAAAGTGTCTGTTCTCTGATGAAGTGATATTCTCTGAAATCTCTTACACACGAATCCTGCAGGTTATATAGAGAAAAGTCTCTTAGGTAAAACTATGCATGGAAATGTTCGGTTGTTCTCTGTGCAAAGGCCAAATTGTTTCCCAAAGTGGTTGTTAACAATTCATCCTCCCAAAGCAATCTATAAAAATTCCTATTGACCCATATGCTATCCAACACTTTATAGTGTTAGACTCTTATTTTTTCCCATGTTTTACAAGTATAAAATAGGAACTCATTTTTGTTGTAATAGATATTTCCATAATTAATAGTGAAGTTTGACATAAATGTTTCTTCCAGGAAGTGTCTGTTCACGACCTTCGACAAAATATCTCCTGGGTCTTCGTCTTAATAATTTATATATTTTAGATCCTAATGTGTGTCAATTGTATATGTTGCAAATACCTTCTCCTAGGTTTTGATTCACCTCTTCTCTTTTTAAAATGTACTTTACTGAACGGAAGTAGAGGAAATGTAGAGTATCAATCTTTTCCTTTAATTGGCACATCTATCTGTCAAGGAAATCCTTCCCTAAAGTCAGAAAGATATTGTCTTATATTCTAAAATACCTTTGTGTATGTGTATTGGGAGGCATCATTTCAATTTCAGGCTTTATTAATGTGCCATACAAAAAAAGGTACAAATTATTGCTATTTTTCAATAGGATCTGCCATCTAGTCTGTTACATATTAAAACCTCTGTCTATGCTCTGGGGCTTCAGGTTTTTCACATTTGTTTATTTGCCTATTTCCCTTAACTCCTTTAGTTTTATTTTAAATTTTGATAATTTCGTAGGGCACATCCAATCCTCTACTTTCTTCTTCTTGAGTTGACTATTTTCACTTGTGATTACATTTTAGAATTAGCTTGACAGGGTCCGTGAAAATCCCTGCTGGGCTCTCATAGAGTCAGCATCAATTTTGGGAGAGTTAACATCTTTGGGACACTGATTTTTTCCATCCTAGAAAAGGGTATTTGCTCCACATATTTAGGTACTCTTTAATTAAGTAGAGTTTTTTTTTCTACATATACTTTGTAGATCTTTTGTAAGACTTCTCCTTACGTGTCTTGTTTATATTGTTAGTGTGTACAATGTTTTTTGTTTATTTGCTTCTTTTTGTTTTTAAGCGGCTTTATTGCAATATAATGTGTAATGTATTTTTAATTGTTTTAAAACTCTTTTAGTATATAGATGTGTTGAAAATAGATTTTGTAATGATCTTATATCTGTATACTCTGATACTCTCATATTATTGTTAGTGATTTGTCTATAGCATTTCTGTACTTGAAGATAGTTAATTCAATTATCTATATTTACTCCTTCTAATCCTTATGCTTTCTTCTTTTCTTCTTCCTTTTTCTTGCACTGTTTTGAAGCTTTGGTAGTTGGTTAAAGACCAGTTAAGAAAGTGGTCACCCTTGTCTTGTTCTTGGTTTTAAAATCGATGGTTTCCAGGGTAGTCCCATTAAAGAAGGTATACATTTATTTTTATTTATTTGAGATGCATTGCACTTCATATCTATAGATTCATGTTTGCTTATTTATTTATCTATCTATTTATTTTTTTACTTATAAGATTTTATTTATTTACTTGACACAGAGAGAGGGATCACAAGTAGGCAGAGAGGCAGGCAGAGAGAGAGGGGGAAGCAGGCTTCCTGCTGAGCAGAGAGCCCAATGTGGGATTCGATCCCAAGACCTGGAGATCATGACCCCAGCCAGAGGCAGAGGCTTTAACCCACTGAGCCACCCAGGCGCCCCTAGATTCATGTTTTTAATGAGATCTGGATATTTTCAGCAAGTACATGTTCAGATATTGAATCTCCTCTATTTTTCTCTATTGTCTCTGTTACTAGATCTTCTCCTTTTAATCTCAATGTATCTTCATGATACCTTCATATTTTCAACTCCTTATCTCTAAGTACCCCATTTTCTTATATTATTTATCTTATTATATTTTCTAGTTCTCTGTTTCTCTTCAACTCTAATACCTTGCTGAACTTTTCTAGTTATGTTTTCTTGGCTATTTTCCCTTGTATATACATTTTAGGATTAACTTAACAAGAACCATGAAAAATCTCCTAGGTATTGTGTTGGACTCTCACAGAGATACACTTATTTGATCAACAAACACTAATTAAGAGAAAAAACACTAGTTGAGATTCTTCTCTGTCTCTGAAGAGATGGACAGCATATGATTCTTGCTTTGAGATCATGTATTGGAATAACTGTAAATATTTTAATAAAATTAAAGAAATACTTTGTTGCCTGACATTTTACAAACTAAGTTAACTAACTAACTGCTTAGTTCTATGCCGTAATCTTGAGGCTCTGAGAGATCTGGCCCATTTTGGAGATATCAATTTAAAAAGTAATTTTGTTCCATGTATTTGGTCTCTATTTATTGACCACGACTCAATTAAGGAGGATATTTTAGTTTATTTTTACTTTGTCATGTTTTTTCTGTTAATATCTATAACCCAAGTAAATGAAGTGTGCTACTGATGAAAAAAATATAGAATATATGTAGTCTAGGAACTCCATTTGTTTTTGTTTCCTTATTTATTTCTAATAATGACTTATGACTGATCAACCTTTGAAATTTTGTCATTTTATTAAATATTCCTATATAGTGATTGTATGTTTTGTACTAACAATTCTAGTATTTTCAGTCTTTGAAGACATTAAAACTTGTATTTACTTATATTCATTTATTTGTGCTAGCTGATCCTCAGTCACCATACTTTAACTGCTCATACATTTGTGTTTCCTGACTAGAAATTAATTTTTGGGCTTGAATGTATAGGAGTTTTATGGGCTTAAACTGGGACACTCCAGAAGGATTTGCTTCAATCAATAGTCAGGGGATGCCGCCACCCCTAACTTGTCAAACTCTGCCTCCCTTGAGGATTCAGTCCTGTCCCAAGTCCCAGACTCACTTTCCCAATACTTCTGATGATCCAACTCTCCCAATTTCCGTTACAAGGTTGCTGGATATTGGGTTGATTACATCATTTATTTGAGCACATGCTACCTTCAATTCTTCACTGTGCTTGGCCAGTACGGCCTGAATATATTAAAATATTGAATTGTAGTTCACACTTATACACAGGGAGTTTACTTTGGAAACTATGGATAATCAATCATGAAATGTTATCTTAAAATTTCATTTCAGTGAAAATATATTTAAGTAAAACTCTTTTCTATTTTTGAAGGTAATTTCTTTTGTAATTGAATCACGACCTGACTAAAATAAGTCCTGAACACTTAATAAAGAAGATTCTCTAATAGTATATTATTTTTAAAAAAATTGAGACAACTATTCTCTGAAGAAAATAAGTCCCAATAACTTACTGAAATATGTTCTTTCATTTTTTATATGCTGTAAGGAACTGAACCAAAAATATGTATGAACTTTACATTCTCCTCCATACTAATTTTAAGCTAATATTGCAGAACTAATGACAGCCTTGAGAAATGCTATTATCAATTCCAGCTGTCTCTTGCATCTAGATACTTCGAATTACGGCAATATTTTAAGAAATGAAGCTCTGAATAAAATCCATTACAGACAAGCTTCTGTTTTAATACTTTTGGAGGCTTCTTTATATAACGGTCATGTCCTTTCTTCACCAGAAAAAATCTTAGGACAACCTGAGTTATTTATTTCTTTTCTTTTCTTTTCTTTTCTTTTCTTTTCTTTTCTTTTCTTTTCTTTTCTTTTCTTTTTTCTTTTCTTTTCTTTTCTTTTCTTTCTTTCTTTCTTTCTCTTTCTTTCTTCCTTTCTTTTTCTTTTTTTTTAATTATTTAGTTTCAGATAGTTTTGGCACTGAATCACGGGTTTTACTGAACAACTCACCCACGGTCTCATGATCTGGACTGTCTCCAATGTGACATTGGCATATTTGCTAATGTTGCCACCCTTACCCCTCCTGGGGCCCACAAATGGTGCATCCTCTCTTCTGAATTCTCTACTTTCCTGAAGATGAAATGATAGTTCTCCTAGGTTAGATTTTTCTAATCAATTGAGAATTTTAAGAAAAGTCATAGCCCCTCTATTTTACTACTCAGATGAAAATATACACCCATTGTCCTGCATCTCATATAACACTTACAACCCATATTTATATTTACACATACGTATGTATGTATGTCCTGCATCACATGTCAAATCTCTAAACACAAGGGGTCTTCTCTAGTTTATGGTGTCTTGTTTTTTACATAATATTATTTGAAGAATGCAATTGAAGTTACATAAACTGTCATTTTGCTAGTATTATGGAACAGCACTGATAGCTCACAGATTAAGTGAAAAATATGTTTTCAAATCCTCACTAATTTTAGATTTAGCATTTCTTGTATACCTTCTATGTGAAAACATTTTGTATTTGATTTGGTAATTCATAAGCCAGATTTGAAATAAAAAATGTAGCCCAAAACTTGCTATGAAATTAATGAAATATTAACAAAAATTAAATATGAAATTGTCTTGATAGGGTTAAAACATACTGATTTTATGCTATTTTGGTAAATTCTCTGTAGTTGTTGGATGCTTTAATCAATTGTCTACTTTAATACCCTCATGATTTCTTGTTAACAAATTTCAAGAAGCCATCACATTGTCAGACTTTCCTGTAGGGAAAGACATACATTTCTGATTACAAATACTGATTCTGAAGGGTCTAAGGCACAAATATAAGTTCAAGAGGGCTAATGAGTTATACTGGTCTAATTACATTCCTAGCTCCCATGCACGTTTCAATTGGCCCTTTTACTATGTGTGGAAAATTCTCTTATGCTTCACATTTTTACACCCAACTGGAGTTTTCCAGGCAAAAATTAAACTTGGCACACATAACAATAACAATGCTGCCAACAAAATACTGTAATACCAGTTGGAATAAATAAAAAAAAATCATTTCACCTATTTTTCTATATGTTCACACTACTTTTATAATTAAATATTACATTTCGAATACCATATTTTTCCAAATTTCAATCTTAATATCATGTATATAAGCCTGAACAATTATAAAACATTTTGGAAACTGTGTTTCTTCTACCAGATCCTACATCCAAATACTCGTTCCCTCTGCACAATTTAAGTTAAATCTATCTTGTCTCCCAAGGGGCTTCATTTCAAGAGGCTTCTTTCCTCTCCACTTTCTTCTTCTCACCAGTGGATGAAATTGAGAACAACTCTTTCCTTCTTCACTGCGAAAACATGCATTTTTACCTAACCTCATAGCTTTTAGCTATTACTTCATCTATTTTCTCTTTTATTTTAAATTTCCTCCTCCATTCACTCACCTCTGTCCTTGACAAGATCCACTACAGGTGGTTAATATCAAAGAGTAAATGGACACTTAACATCTTCTATACTTTGCTATATATAACCTACATATTTTTCTCAGGTCTTATATTTTTAAAAAATATTTTATTTATTTTTTTATCAGAGAGAGAGAGAGAGCACATGTACACGAGTAGGGGGAGTGGCAGGCAGTGGGAAAAGCAGGTTCCCTGATGAGCCAGGAGCCTGATGTGGGGCTCCATCCCAGGACCCTGGAATCATGACCTGAGCTGAAGGCAGATGCTTAATCGACTGAGCCACCCAGGCGCCCTACTCAGGTCTTATCTTAATTGTTTGTGTATTTTAACATAACTGGGAATAGTTACATATCTATTTTGTGCACTGTTACATCCTCACCTAGAAGTATATCGTCACCTAAAAGAGTATCTGACATATAAGAGCTCAATGAACATTTATAGAGTCAATGAGTTTTGATAAGTGGAGTCTACCTTTCACCTAGTAATTGCATTCAGAAATCTGAGAATCACTCATACCCATGCCATGAATGTCTGATGAGCAACAAAGTCTTTCCTTTTTAAACTCTAAACCTACCTGGTGTCTATTCACTCCTTTTCTCCCCTCACCATTATATAGAAATGTATTCTAAAGGAATCATTTTATCCATTGTCTTTAGAACAAAATATGAACTACTCAGCATAACATGCCTATTTACTTATTATTTGTCCATTACCAAACAACTGTCACAAAGCATAATGTACTAGTCCCTGCACACATCCCCCTTAAAATCATACTGAATGTTTTGCAGTTCTATAAAGTAGTACACTCGTCTAATCTCTCAATTTCTATCTTATGGAGAAATACATATACACACCTTCCATCACACCTCTTGATCAACCTCTTACTGAATGCCTCTCAGAACTCAACCTTAGACTCTTTTCTTCTCTTAAATAAAATTTTGAGATGATCCCATCCAGTGACAGGGCTATACATTCTTCTATATGCTAATCACTTCTAAATTTATCATTTTGCCTCAAATTCTTTCTGAGTCAAAGACTCGAATATGCAACTATCTACTCAAAATCTCTGGTTAAAAAACCTATTACTAATTTCACATTTATATTCCTAAAACATATCTCTTAACTTGTCCATAACCATCTTGCCCAGATCAAAACATGATACCACCACTTATCCAAATGCTCATATCAAAGCCAAAGCCTGGAGGTGGTCTTTTGCTTCACATTTTCCTCATAAGTTCTATACAATTCATGAAAAATTTCCATTTACCATGAACTCTTCTGTAACGTCTTATGGCCACCGCCGTAGCTGTGATCCTAATCTGGGTGACATGTTCCTCCCAACCAGACTGGGGCTTTGCCTACCAACTGGTTTCTCTGATTTTATGCTTGGTCTCCTGAGCATAATTTTGTGCAAGGCAACCAGAGCAATTGTTTCAAATAGCTAAATCATATAAAATCACTCATATAAGAATCATACAAAATTTTCACTCAAACATCATCTCCTCAGGGAGGCAACCTCGGGCCCTTGCAGAGTGGACACTGTGTTGAGCCACCCAGATTCTTCATTCAGACCAAAGCACTCAGCTCAGTCCTTCCTAGGAAAGAGAATTGCCTCATGCAAGTTATGCTCACTCCCTGGGAGTAGCCAGTGCTGGTGAATGTGGGGCAAGAGGTACCTGGCTCCTTTGTCTCAGTTCAGAAAATTCCTTGAATGGCCATCACAGCCCTACAGTTCCACGTGGAATCCACTAAGGGTACTGCTATTACTGCAGCATGTTCAATGCCTCTTTTTGCCAGTCCTGCTTCACTCACTCCCTCAAAACATTGTTTCTCAGACACTTCCCTCTGAGGGAAACTTCTTGCATGCCAATACCCATTCCATAATGATTCTTGAGAAGCAGACCTAAGACAAATACCCTATATATAGCAACGCCTTGCTCCATAAGACTTTAGCCCAATCATTTGATTTATCTTCATTTCATAGCTTTTTTCAGTGTCTGATATTAGATTAAATATTTATAGATTATTTTTTTCTGAGTACACAACAGCCCGACTAGAATGAGATGTCCCAAAGGGCAAGGGTTTTGTGTATCTTGCTGTTCACTTTATTCCCATCACCCAGGAAATGCTCAATATCTGCATGATGTTATTGAAGGTGTTCCACCAATAGAGTGAGACATGAAGAAATTCCAATTTATAAAGACTTCAAGCATTTCTTACTATGTTATTTAGGGGTCTAATCATTTAAAAATTTTCACTAGACATCTATTGTGTTTTAACACAGTTCTCTCTTTTGAAGATAATAGGAATAAAATGAGTGTCTGAATTTTCAATACAATGTTATCAAGAGGGAGGATGGTGTGCACTAATGAATAAGCAAACACTTTTTCCAATAGCTTAAGTACACGTGTACATTTGTCTAAAAGGTGAAGTCAGTGTATAGAGAACAGTGTGTTTACCTTTACCTGGCAGTGAAAGAAGCTATGCTAAAGAAGAGAGATTTGAACCAAACTTAAAATAACGAGTAGGCACTTGACACAAAGGAGGAAGTGAGGGTAAATCAAGATTATAAAAAGAGTTCTCTAAGTGTGCAAAGGAAGGAAGATAAGAAAGAACCTGTTTTTCCTGAAAATGAGTAATTTGGTATGCCTGCAGATCAGGGAATAAAAAGACAAAGATTACATGACAAAAACAAAAATTTTATAAAGAATCAAATTGTAAAGGCTTTTTGGATAAAATGCTAAGATGGCGGTGATAGGAAGCCACTGAAGAATGTTAGACTATGGAATAACATTAAAAAACTTGTTTTGGAATGGTCATTCTGATGTAATGCTTTATATTAATTAAATGTGGGTGAGAATGTAAGTAGAAGTTCCCAAATAGAATAGATAGGTTGGAGATAATTAATAATAATAATAATAATAATAATAATAATAATATTTACTGAGCATATTTAATATGGCAAGCATTATTCCAATCTCCCTTTAAACACATTATCCCACTTAGTAATCACCCATGAGTTAATTATTACCAACCACATTTAAGAAGCTGAGGTACAAAAAGATTAAATAGCTTATGGGGCACGTGGATGACTCAGTCAAGTGTCTGACTCTTGATTTCTACTCAAGTCCTGATCCTCCAGGTCATGAAATTGAGCCCTTCGTAAGGGAGTCTGCTTGAGATTCTCTCTCTCTCCCTCTCCCTCTCCCTGTGCCCCTCCCCTTGCTCTCTCTCTGTCTCTCAAATAAATAAATATATCTTAAAAAGAAAGATTAAATAGCTTGCTCTCTCAGTTACAAAATTCCATCTGGTAGAACAGAAGTCTGTCTGTCTGTAGATTGGGAAGTACCTAATTTTACTCCGCCAGCTTTCTACAGGTGAGCATCTTACACTCCTTGTTTCCCTTAACTCATCCCTTCGGGTTCTTTCCCTAACTAGTTAAAACACTGTACAGGACTTACTGATTTCTGTTCGTGTGAATTCATTTGGGCAGTTGGCACCTAGGCATGTAGACAAATTCCACTTCATCCTTTAGAATCTGCCAGAACCCTGCTCGAAAGTCTCACTTAAATTTTACTCCCCTATTTCCCCAAGTATTTGAATCTCATGGATATACTGTTTTCATCTGATTAAGTTGCTCCTATTTATTATGCTTTAATCGAATCTTTCGTAAAGCTTCTTAATATGAAAATTTACATCAGGCAGTGCATTCTGAAGTTCCCCATGGCCTTGATTGAATACAGCTGTGTTTAATGAATCCTGTTTACTGACCTATTAGCAGTTCATGATTCAAAAAATATTCCTGAAGTGCTTACTTTGCCAGAGACTCTTCCAGCTGCTGGAAATACTGAGAAGGTAGCAGATCCACGAAGAAGACTCACAAGCCATATTTCTGGAGGAGACTCCCCACCTCTGTTGGCTGTGAAGTAGGGTGAGAAGCGTTTGGGGAAGAGGACCCCCAGCCTAGTGGCTCCATGAGGCAATAGAAGTCCTACCTCATTTGGTGAGAGCAGAGGGGAGAATTAAGAATTGGACAAAATGATCCAACAATGGCCAAGCCAAAATGCCTTATTACCTGTGGTTCCTGTGCCAAAAACCGTTCTGAAGAGAGCTGCTGTTTTTTGTCTCTTAGAGAAAGTTAGTTGGCAATGAGCCTTCCCCTCTTGTGTGCCGTTTTCCTCCTCCACCCCCACACTGCTCCTTCCTGCTTTCCCTTCTCCCTCCATCAGGCCTCACTCCTATCTCTTCCTATTTATTTACTTTGCTCTCCTTTTTCTGCCTAAACAAATCTCTCCATCTCGAGTAGATTCATCACACAACCTTTTCCTTTGGTCCCCTCATTATGTAAGCTCTAGGGGGTGAGGGCAAAGGAAGGAAGTGGAATCCATTAAATGTAGAGATGGAAGCCAATGTCCAGGCCCTGAGTTAAGGAATAAGTGGCCTGGAAGATCTTCACCAGGTACAGAGTGCCAAAACGTTGAAAAGCAATACAGTCAATACTCACATTATGGAGCAAATGAATTTACATTTGTAGAGCAAAAATGGCAATAGTCTTAGTGGTATGTAGATCAGTTCTTGTGGGTTGAGATAAAATCTTCAGTAACAGCATCATACATGGATTCCCAAAGTTGTGCCTCTCATATACTTGGGTGGAAGTTGGAAAGATGTGCTTTGAAGGGTAACAGGTGGGCAACATTCTCGGTGAGCTCACTGATATCCACGATATGAGTGCAGAATTTAAATTAAATTATTTCATATGGGATTTCTGGGTGGCTCATTCAGTTAAATGTCTGACTCTTGATTTCAGCTCAGGTCATGATCTCAGGGTCGTAAGATCAAGCCTCATGTAGGGCTCCATGCCAGACATGAGCTTATTTGGGATTCTCTCTCTCCCTCTCTTTCTGCCTCTTCTCCCTCCATCCAGGTTGCATGCTCTCTCTCTCTCTCTCTAAAAAAAAAAAGAAAGAAAATTCTTTAATGTAATATGATGGTATAAAATGTCAATATCTCTATATTGATAATTTATGATACTGAGGTACAATTTTCCTCTTTGCTATATAAATCAAATTATTAGATATGTAATTATACAAATATATTACTACAATTGTATATCATTCATCACAATAATCATAATATGTACTTATATCATTTGTTATATAATTATGTATTATATATAATTTGTATATAAATACATTTGATTTTATATATGTGTATGCATATGGCTATGTAGAAAATTTATTTAATTTATATGTTCATGTTGGCCCAAACATTGCTTGAATCTCTCTTTTTTTTTTTTAATCTGACAAGTATTTTTATTTTCACGTTCACCTGACATTTGCCAAAACACAATTTCTTATTCTCCTTCCTCCCCCATTTCCTCCCGCCACCCCTCACAGAGTCAAGCACTCTTGCTTGACTGAGGTTTGCACCAATGAGGTTTGCACCACGTCCCCCCACTTCCGTGTGGATACGGAAGTGACAAGTAAGAAGGAAACAGGCCTGAAATAGTTGTTCATAAGGAACAAAGGAACAGTGTGCCTTTTATACTTCTCTCTGTGTCTCTCTCTCTTTTCTCTTTATTCCTTTTGAACTTAGAAATACTAAACGTGGACTATCAAAGTATTATAAATTATATTCATCACATTTATTTATGTCTACATGAACAAGGATCCTTTTATGAACAGTAACAATTTTGCATACATTGCATTAGAGCCAGATGAACTTTGTTATTTGGTTTATTGAGTTACATCACTAAGATTTCACCGTGGACCTTCCCTTATTTCAGCTACTCAGGTCCCATGGTATAAATCCATCAATGGAAAAAAAAATCTAAAACATAAAACAGAACACAGCCTCTGACAATCACAAGATAATAAAGGTAAATATATAAATAATTTCAAACATACTGTTGTTTTGGTTAAGGGGCATATTATCATTTTTCTATCTTCTATCTAATGATATACGTTTTGTAGCATACTCAGTTATGCTTGCAACAAGCAAAACGTTGTATAACATCTGTCGTGTAGGTATATTCCAAAGGTTCTGTGTATAATTGTCAAAACTAGGAAACCATTATATTCACATGGGGATATTTTTATGTAGAACATTCTCTTCCTTTCTTCCTAATCTTTATGCTTCGAATATTTTGAATATTAAAATCATATATACTTTCTTGTGAATGAAACACAATTCAAGAGATCTTATATCTAAGAAATTATTTTTAGTAAATGTTAGTATTACTAGTGCATTACTAGTAATACTTACTAGTATTACTGTAAGTGCATTCAGGAATATATATATATAGAGAGAATATACATATACATATGCAGTTCTGCAGTAGGTGTTTCTTTTTTTAAGATTTTATTTATTTATTTGACAGAGAGAGAGACACAAGCAGGGGGAGTGGCAGGCAGAGAGAGAAGCAGGGTCACTGCTGAGCAAGGAGCCCAATGCAGGACTCAATCCCAGGACCCTGGGTCATGACCTGAGCTCAAGGCAGATGCTTAACTGACTGAGCCTCCCTGGTGTCTGTGCAGTAGCTGTTTCTGAATCTCAGGATCATTCAGGGGAAGAATGGATAAGAAAATGTCCAGGTGCTGTGTGTTCCTTCCTTTTGGGGCACCATGTAAAATGAACCCCAGCAAAAATTTTATCCCTCAGAGTTTGCCTTTCTCCATACCTATGTATGAAAGCAACATGTAAAATGTGGCTACATGCTTTAGATTTTACCATCAGTGTCGGTTTGTTTCCTTGGAAATGGTGAGTCTACTCAAGGAGAGCAAACTAATCATGGAATCTGTTACAACTTCACAGAGATGTAACTCTTGCCAGGTGAGAAATCCATCGGGCTCACTATAAGATTTAGGAAGATAAGCACCTCTTTCTCTCTTTTAAGAACTATTTAAAATTTCTAGGGACATCAGTTATCATAATTTCTTGGTCCTACCCAAGTTTGGGGGTAGAATTTCCCCTACATTTACGGGAGATATCCAGCTCCAGAGAAGCAGCCCAGTCCGTTCGGGGAGAGGTGGACACAAAGCCTGGATGCCTGGGTTTGACATTTGCCTCTCTTGTTGACTTTCATGGCTTTAGACAAGTTGCTGCATGATCCCCTGTCTCAGCTTCTGCAGATTCAAGATGAGGATAATAATTGCTACCCCTAGAGGATTATTTAAGGAATGTAATGAGTTCATATATGGCCACTTGGCACAAATCCTGACATATGCATCATATGTGAGTTAGTTGGGGATTATTATAGGAACTATTTAGAGTGACAAACAAGTACTTGCCTCCATTTGGGGGGACAGTACTGTGTTGTAGCTAACATAGCTCATTCTCCTTTGGTCTTCAGTGATATGCTTGCGAAATGCCAGCATTTCCATTTGTTACTCTAGCAAATGCTTACTGAGCAATGAGGCATCAGGCCCCGCGTTTGTAACAAGGGCCACGTCTGAGGAAGTCAGCAGCTTTAGGTAGTCATCTTTGCATGGTGACAGGACATAGAGAGTATTAAATCAGGCCATCCTGCCATGACCACAGCAAGAACCCTGGAGTCAGTTTGCCTTGGTTTAAGAAGTACCAGATCTGCTAATTACCAAACTTACAAGCAAAAATAAATTTCTATACTCTGTAAGTCCCCATTTCCTTTCTGCAAAGTATGGGAGCTAAAATACTTAACCTCACTGGCTTAACATGGTGATTTGTTTTTCACAACAGAAGATTATGAGTCAAACATTGTGGGTGGCTTAGGTGGATTCCCAAAGACCGGACATAAAGTGTTTCGAATCATGTCTGACAAAACAGCCAATAACATTTTACGTCCTTTGACATCGCAGGAATCAGCATGAAGTTAAAAGGATAAGCACTTTCCACCAGTAGTGGTTCCGTGGGACATTTCAGTTTCCTGTCCACTTTCCGAAGAGTCTGGCTGAGTCTGTTCTTGGGTAGAGACTAGAACAGAGGTAGAAGTCTTCTTTCTGTCTGGGGAGGTTTCTGATACACAACTCTGTCTAAAGTGATTATGTGCTTCAATGAAGGAGGACAAACCATTAGTTTTAAAGGTCAGAGTAACATCCAAAGGTATCTCATAATCTGAACACCTAGCAGGGTGAGGGGTAGCTAGTAGAGCTATGATTATTTTATGAGGACACAATGGTTTCCATAGGCAGTAATCATATATCCCTCAGAAGATTAATGAGTCAGGCCGTTCCTAACCTACGCTCATTGGTACTTGGCTAGCTTTAGAAAATCCAGTGATACAATAATGCTGCTTAATAGATTAATTTCACTGTCATGTTCAGATGATGAATAAGAGAATGGCATGAGAAAAGGTCAGAGCATGTAGCACTTCATAAGCCGGTCAAAGGAATTTAATTTTTTTTCTAAAACTGATGATAAGCCAGCTAAAAGTTTTAAGCATGAGAATGTCGTGACATGTGTTGTGTGGTTTTCAAAGTTCACTCGGCTGCCAGGTTGAGAGCACACAGAGGGGGTAACAGCCTAGCAGAGCCCAGCTAAGGGGATGTGTTAATAGTGCAGGCAAGACATGGAAGTGCCTGAATGAAGTAATAGTAAAAATGGAAATGACGGGATGGGAGGTGTGTTAGTCGATACTTTTTTTTTTCTTTCCAACATCCTTAACCTGAAAATGTATAACTTTGGGAAGTAAACAAAAAAGAAAAGCAATGCAAAAAGTCTTGATTTTAGCTTGAGCAACTTGTTCTACTTATGGAAATGTGGAAATCTGAGGGCGGAAACAATTTTGGAAGTGAGGGAATAGAGAGTTGTTTCTACCGTGTTAAAATTGAGATGCCAGTTAGATATTTGTATTAACGATTAGGCAGTTGGATGTATGATTCTAGAGAGTGGATGTGGAAATATTAGTTAGACATCTATTTGAAAAGATTGATTTAGATAAGGAATTTAGTCCAAGAGAAAAGTTGGGGTTAGTTATAGTTTGTACTTAAAGGGCTACATGCTCTGACCCTGTCTCACACTATTCTTTTATTCAGCTTCCACACATGACAATGACATTAATCTAGTAAGCAAAAATTATTGTGTAACTGGATTTTGTAAAACTAGCCCTGTACCAATGAGCATGGAACCTACCAATAGATAGGTTGTTCCTACCACATGTTCCTACCAATAGGAACAGCCTGACTCATTGACCCTTGGGGGATATAGGATAAATGAATGGAGACACCCATTAAGAGAACATATTTAGAGGAGAGAAGATAACTCAGAATGGAACTTGAGGAATGTCATCATTTAGAGGCACCAGCAAAGAAGAATGAAAAAGAACCACATGAGCTAGAAGGCAGAAAATGTGGTGTTTTGGAAGCCAAAAGATGAAAGGGAGGTTTTTCTGGATGAATGTTGTTGAAATATTGCTGAAAAAGAGCTCCGAGGCCCATGGAATTGACAACATGGGTGTGTCTGGAGAGCTGGAGTGGAGTACTATCAGGGAGTAATGTGGCCAAGGAACAGGGAGGGTAAGCCGGCAGATATTTGAGAACTTTCAGAGGGAAGGTGTCCAGAATTAGATTGGGGATTGGAAAAGAATGTGAAGTGAAGGTATTTTTAATTTATTTCACTTTTTAAAGACTGGGGTTATGGGTCTTGTTTGTGGGAGGATGAGGGTAATCTTATGGAGAAGAAGGAAATAGAGACGCAGAAGAGAAACTGCATTACCAGGAAGAAACCTCCATGAGAAAGCAGTATGGACTAGGACCTACAGCATGAGAAGAGTAATTGACCTCTGGTAGAAGCAAGGACAAGTTATCCTCAGAAGAAGACCAAGGATAAGAATCATAATTTCAAAACACATAGGTTGTCAATTTTGATGGTGGGGTAATAAGCATATTTTTAACAAGTACTTTCAAACAGCATTTCCTACTTCAAATACTACAGAGAAGAAAGCAGTGTTTTCCTGTATATGATCCCAAGAGGTATCTCTAGGCTGGAGATAATTCCTTGGGATGAGGGTAAGTTTAAGAGTGGATCATAATCAAGTGGCCACATTGCCAGTTTGGGAGCCACCCACAACTGCCTTTGAGATAATGGGAGCAAACATCCCTCGGCAGGTCATGGTGAGTCACTGTGAATACCAGATGGCTCAAAAGGGTGAGTCACCTACTTCCCAGGTGTTATAGGATCCACAGGGCACTAAAACTTATGGTAAGGCAGGCTACAAAGGAGGCAAGAAGATGGGATGGGGGAAGGGAACCACTAGGCTACAGCATTCCTGAGTGGGCATATCACTCAGAAATCCTCAAGTTCAGAGGACACCTCTGATGACAAGGCTGTCCACGATTCCATCACATAGGTCCTTCACACAAATGTGGATGTCCTTCTGAGTCCTAAGGAGGATGAAAAGGCAAAACCATTTAGAATCTTTGCAGAGAGCTAAGGACCACCTCCCATAGACGTGCCAAGCAAAAGAGGCATCTCTAGATAGAATGGACACATTTATATAGTTGAGTAAAATCTGGTAGTGGGAAGAAGATAGTTCATTTAAAACATTGATCACAGATTAAATTGTCTGAATTCAGTAATGGGGAGCAGACAATCATATCTACCTTATTCCTGAATTGGCTCCTGTGACTTCACATGCAAACCCATAGAGCTTTCTGAGAAGCTTCCTGGCAAACTCGATAATATCTTACACACCAAATAGAACCCATTTACTGAAGTTACACAGAAACAGCATGTCATCATGTCATGGTTACATGAAAGCTACAGGTCATGTAACCAATGCCAGCACCCAGGGTCTCCCAGGGTCTAAGAGGCAGGAGAATAGGGAAGAGAGAGAGGAGCAAGGGGAGGAGGGTTCATGAGCCAAATCACCAAACAGGCTGCTGCTTGTAGCAGAAGTCAGTGTGCCCACTGATCAGAGGGTCCACATCAGAATGTGACTTTCTGTGACTTCGGAGGAGGCCAAGGAACCAGTATCTCCTGGATCAGTTCTCATTCTGTCCATGAGCCCTGGAACCAAATAATGCTTGCTGAGCACTGCATAACACATTGACTGAAGTGCATCAACTATATGCTCCATGTAAATATCATTGTATATATCAAATATATGCTCTCTGCATATTCTTACTATGACTTTTGATCCATCAATACCTTTGTATGCTTAATTCCCTATAATTGTATCAATAACATATAGTAAGATGAGTTCTCGACAAAGGTGAAATGACTAAAAACATCATAATCTTCTAGCCTAGCTGTTGGAGGTCCACAAATCTACTTCCAACAATCTGTCACCTCAGTGTTCAGATGTGGACAAGCCATTGAGCATTGGGCTCAGTTGCCAGAGTTGACAGCGTAGGTGCTTTGCTTCTCTCGGCTGACCCATGCAGACAATTGCTACACCATAGTCAGCATGTTGGCATCCCTCAGCAGTGAGATGTGCCTTTACCTTTTGGTTTTTTTTTAATTTATTTTGATATTATGTAGTTATATTTTCCTAATAGTGTCCCACCAGGTTATATGGTTTCTCACTAATGAAGTGATCAGGATTCCTGTCTGGAAATAATTTGCAAACAAATCACATGCTATTGCAACTTTTCTTCATGAAAGTCAGTGAAATGGGAAGAGACATCAAGGATGGCAGTAGAAGAGGAGGACCCCAGGCTCATCTCATCCCACAAACACAGCTAGACATCTATCAAATCATCCTAAAAAAATAAACAAACAAACAACAACAACAAAAACAGTAATCAGCCTGAAAACTGATAGAACAAACTGAACAACTAAAGAGAGAGAAGAGGCCACATTGAAGAAGGTAGGAAGGGCAGAGATGTGGTTTAGGGGAGAAACAGGTTGTGGCTGCTATGGAGTGGAGGAAGCCCGGGTCATGGAGAAAGGGAGTGAGAGAGGACCACATAGGGGAATGCACAAGAGCATTTCCCCAAAGCCACCAGCTTGGAAAATGAGAGGGGTTGTTGCAAACAGCCCCTGTTCTGTTGCAAACAACAGAACTTAAAGCCTGGAGTTTCAAAAGTGAGCAGACTTGGCTGGGATAGAGCGTGGAGGCCATTGCACTGCTCCTTGAGAGAAGGTACACCCCCAGGGGCAAACAGTGTAGATTATTTGAAGAATGCCTGGGGCACACAGTGGGGAGATTGTTTGCCCATCCCAGCAAGTGTCCCTGAGAGGCAATGTTCACAGAGACATCCTTCTAGGAATAGGAGAGCTCCCCTATTTCCCTCAACATAACACAGAGCCACCTGAGGGAATCGGGTGGACACTAGCCGCCTAACTTGCTTACACCAACCCCCATTGTTCAGCACTCTGACAGGACTGCCCTTCTCAATCAAGCTTGCCTCAGTCCCAGTGAAGTGGGTCCCTTCCTCAGAAGACCAGTTCAGGCCCCCCTGCCCACACACATACCATGTCTCTAAAGCTTGGGTTTTAAAGATCAGCAGGCTTGTCGCTGGGTGGTGCCATTTCCCTCCCCCACCCCTCAGTATAAGCACAGAGCCACCTGAGGGAATCAGGACTCTCAGACACTAGCTTGGACACTAGCTACCTAACTTGTTATACCAAGTACCACTGCCCAGAACTCTGGGAGGATTGACCTTCTCAATCAAGCTTGTCTTGGTCCCACTGTGGTGGGTCCCTCCCCAAGAAGACCAACACAAATTCCTTCCCACACGATGTTTCCCAACCTGAGAGTTCTGCAGAGCCTCAGTTCTGGTGGAGTTGGTGTCACGTCTCATGTCACAAGCAGACCACAGCACTCCTAGTTAAAACTTGCCACAGTCAGGCCAGGGACCACTGCCCAATACAGGCAAGGGGAGCCTCTGCAGATTATTGCCCTGAGGGATAGAGCAGCCAAAACACAACAATAGAGCACGCGTAGCACACACCAGAGATACTCCCTGAAGCACCAGTCTCTGGGCACTACATGACCTCTTTTTCATAAGGCTATTACTTTCAGGAACAGGAGACAAACTGGCTTTTCTAACACAGAGAAGAAGACAGAGATTTAGACAGAGATGAAGGAATTTATCCCAAATGAAAGAACAAGATGAAGCCAAGGCCAGAGATACAAGTGAAACAGATATAAGTGACATGCGTGATGGAAAATTTAAAGCAACAATTATAAAGATACTCACTGGGCTTGAGAAAAGAATAGAAGACATCAGTGAGGCCCTTGTCAGAGACAAAGGAGTTAAAAAAAAAGAATTAGTCAGGGGCACCTGGGTGGCTCAATGGGTTAAAGTCTCTGCCTTCAGCTCAGGTCATGATCTCAGGGTCCTGGGATCGAGCCCCGCATTGGGCTTTCCGCTGGGCGGGGAGCCTGCTTCCCCCTCTCTCTCTGCCTGCCTCTCTGTCTGCTTGTGATCTCTCTCTTTCTGTGTCAAATAAATAAATAAAATCTTAAAAAAAAAGAATCAATCAGAGATGAAGAATGCAATAAATGAGATTGGAAACAGGCTTGTAATGAACAGCAGGCTGGAAGAAGCAGAAGAATTAATTCATGACCTAGAAGACAAAATAATAGAAAATAATGAAGCTGAACAAAAGAGAAAAAGGATTATGCAACATGAGAATAGACTTAAGAAACTAGTTGTCTCCATCAAACATAATAACATTCATATTACAGGAGTCCCAGAAAATGAGAGAGAAGGGGCAGAAAATTATTTCAAGACATAATAGCTGAAAACTTCCCTAATCTGAGGAAAGACACAGACATCCAGGTCCAGGAAGCAGAGATTCCTATCAAAAGCAACAAAAGCAAGGCAATACCAAGACCTACTGTAATTACATTTGCAAAATATAGCAATAAAGGAAATATCTTAAAAGCAACAAGACAAAAGAAGTCAGTAAATTGCAAGGGAAGACTCATAAGGCTAGCTAGAGATTTCACACCAGAAACTTAGTAAGACAGAAGAGAATGACATGATATATTCAAAGTGCTGAATGGGAAAAAATCTGCAGCCAAGAATACTCTATCCAGCAAGTCTATCATTCAGAATGGAGGGGGAGAGAAAGAGCTTCCTAGACAAAAGAAAACTAAAGGAGTCCGTGACCATTAAACTGGCTCTGCAAGAAATATTACAGGGGACTCTGAGTGCAAAGGAGAGACCAAAAGTGACAAAGACAAGAAAGGATCAGAGAAGATCTCCAGAAACAACATCAAAACAAGTAATAAAATGCCAATAAATAGATATCTATCAGTAATTACTTTGTATGTTAATGGACTAAATGCTCCAATCAAATGGCATAGAGTTTCAGCATGGATAAAAAAATAAGATTAATCTATATATTGCCTCCACAGAGCCATTTTGGACCTAAAGACATCTGCAGATTGAAAGTGAGGGGGTGGGGAAATATTTATCATGCAAATGGATATGAAAAGAGTGTCAGAGTAGCAACACTTATATTAAGACAAATTAGACTTTTTTGTCCTTGTGTTGTCTTTGTCTTACTTTGGTATCAGGGTAGTACTGGCCTCATATAATAATTTTGAATGTCTTCCCCATATTCCATTACTTGTAAAATTTTAATAAAGATTGTCATTATTTTTTTTAATATTTGGTAGAATTCACCAGTGAAACCATGTGGTTTGGGGCTTTTCTGTACTGGGAGATTTTTGATTCCTAATAAAACTTTTATTCTTGTTATTGGTCTAAGAAGATTTTCTATTTTTTGGATTCAGGATTCATGGTTCAATGATGCTAACTTGTGTGTTCTAAGGCATGATCTGATTTTTTTCCCCCCCGAGTTCTCCGATTTGTTAGTATGTGATTGTTTATGGTTATCTGTTATCATACCATGTATTTCTGTAGTTATCTATTTTTGTTTTCACTCCCATTTCTCATTTTGGTTTTTGAGTCTTCTCTTTTTTTTCTTAATGTAATTAAATCATTGCCAATTTTTTTTTTAAATCAGTCATTACTTTCAATGTTACATTATTGTTTATTCTGGTTTCTAGTCTACTTATTTCTGATTTTTCTTTGTTATTTCCTTCCTCTACTAAATTTCAGCTGTTTCTTGCTTTTGTAGTTCCTTGTGATGTGTTGCTGAGTTGTTTATTTGAACTTTTTTTCTTAATAAAATCATTTCCATTTCACTCTAATATCTGTTTTTGCTGCATCCCATAAGTTTTGGAATATTGTGTTTCTTTTTTCTTTTGTTTTCAGACATATTTTGATTTGCTGTTTGATTCCTTATTTGGCCTATTGCTTGGGAAGTAATGTGTTGTTTAATATTTACATTGTAGATTTTCCAGTTTTGTTTTATTGTTGATCTTTAGTTTTGTACAATTGCAGATGGAAAATATACTTGGCATGATTTCAGTCTTCTTAAATTTGTAATATTCATTATGTCTCTTTTGATGTGATTTAACCAGGTAATTCTTCTGTGTACTTAAAGAAAATGTGTATTTGTTTTTCTTGATGGAATTTTTACATACATCTTTTAGAACAATATACTCTGAAGTATGCTTTAAGGAAAAAATGTTCTTGCTGAAGAAGTAATAATAACTTTAATTGAGGGTACTCATTTAAAATAAAGCATATCTGCAGCTTTATTTTAAAGCCTGGGTGGCTCAGTGGGTTAAAACTTTTGCCTTTGGCTCAGGTCATGATCTCAGGAGCCTGCTTCCCCCCCACCCGCCTGTCTGCCTACTTGTGATCTCTCTCTCTGTCGAATAAATAAATAAAATCTTTAAAAAATAAATAAATAAAATAAAGCCTATCATAGGGGACGTAGGGGGATGGGTAAAATAGATGAAGAGGATAAAGAGTTCATTTAACATGATAAGCACTGAGTAATGATGTATAGAATTGTTTAATCACTATATTGTACCCCTGAAACTAATAACGCTGTTTGCTAACCACACTGGAATTAAAATTAACAAAACTAAATAATAATTTTTAAAAAAGTCATTGAAATAGTGGTTTCCACTTTTAGTCCCAAGAGTAAATGTAAATTCATTTTAGTCTAAAGGAAGAAAAAAATGTTGGTAGAAAAAGAAGAACACACACACTCAGGTAGATTGAGAAAGAGAGGCTTTGAGAGAGACTGTCAAGGGAATATACTCTTATTTCACTGACTTTGGCTAAGTAAATGAACAATGTTAATTCTTCATGTGGGAATATACTTATTTTTATACTTGAATACTTAAATACAGTCATGATAATGAATACTTGATAATAAATAAGCAGCATGTATTTAGAAACTACTTTATTTCAATTATAACAGAATACTTGCTAACACTTTTATTGATATAACTTTTAAAACTATCTCACATTTATACATTCTTGGTGATGGATTTAATAAGAATGTGTTGAAATCAAATAATATTTAAGTTAGTATAAATATTATGGGTTCTTTTTTAAGATTTCATTTATT
Organism: Nasua narica; assembly: GCA_028533885.1. NCBI lineage: Eukaryota > Metazoa > Chordata > Mammalia > Carnivora > Procyonidae > Nasua > Nasua narica. The sequence continues at coordinate 5,704,705 of CM052810.1, read as the reverse complement.
TATTTGACAGAGAGAGATCACAAGTAGGCAGAGAGACAGGCAGAGAGAGGGGGAAGCAAGCTCCCCGCTGAGCAGAGAACCTGATGCTGGGCTCGATCCCAGGACCCTGAGGTCATGACCTTAGCCGAAGGCAGAGGCTTTAACCCACTGGGCCACCCAGGTCCCCAAATATCTTTATTTTTAGAAGATTTTGAACCAATAAAAATACTCTGTAATAGAATATCACACTCTTGTAAAGAAGGAGAATGATCCCTTTATAAACAAAGGATCATCTCATTTACTACCCATAACACTGGTCTTGATTTTGGAAACCGAAGACTACAATCCACATTACATTTTAAAAGTTATTAAAATTTAAGCAACAAGATATTCAGTTGGAGGCATAATGAGAAATTATCTTAAAAGTAGTGTCATGTCATCCTAGATTATTTATAGCTAAGGAACATCATATCCGCTAACAATATCATAATAGCTTTAGTAAATTGATGACGTTTCAGTCGTACAGTCCATATGTGAAAGCACTTTGTGGGCATGTGTTTTGTATTCTCCTTCAAACAAGAGTTAATATAATATGATTTTATTCTGAGCATAATTTTGTATCAATGATTCAAAGAGATACACATCCATAATGTCGGTGAGATATTTAGTTTCATTTATTATTTCAGTGAGTTATAAATCAAATGCAGTGAGAGAGTATTTTAAATCTCTCATCAGCATGGAGATTAGAATAATATAAACTCCTCATTTATGTAATAAATACCCTATTATTAACTATTAGGAGTGTTGAATGATTTCAAGTCATTCCTTTGTATCTAATTTTAATATATATTTCTTTCAAAATACTTTTTCTAGAATAGAATCTTGCTTAGTATTAAATTTTTATACTATTTTGCCATGAGTTTGCTGCAGCCTGGAGCTGACTGCAGGCTAGGGCTGGAGAGATTGTTGGCAGCTGAGGATCAGAACGGATGTAATGGGGTGCATATGGATTAAACAAATATTACCTCCATTAGGACCCTGTGCTAATCTGTCAGTCAACCTTGGGATACAATGTTAGCAAAAAACTCATAAATTCTTTGCTTTGGGTGGTGATTTCTTCTACTTTTGAAACCAACTCATCACATTGTCATGTAAATTAGCTGCATATACTCTGGTCACAAGCTTCGAAAAGGATGGCCAGTTCCAGGACAGGAACAAAAGGATCAAGTCTACCATCTCTATTTTCTGATAACTTACTAATTAAAAAAAAAATCAAAGTTCTTTATCAGAACTTTAAAAGAAAACCCATAATGTGCCAATGTTAAAAAGACTGGTGAGAATTTTCTTGTCTACAGCTCATGAAAGGGTAAACACATTCAAGTTTTCAGGAAAGTATTTTGACAAGACTAATGAGTAACCTTAGATATATCTACGAATTTCATCTTTTCTTTCCATTCTCTGGTTTTAGTAAAGAAAATATAAAATACATATGTGAGAAACCAGAGGCAATAGGTTGGGAAGAGGAGGTAGAAATCACTGAATTTTCTGAGTAAGATCAATGTAGACACGATTAATTTAAATTACCTTTGTAGGGGACAGGAATTATTTTCCGCATTATTGATTTAGTATTTACTGTAATAGTGGGAAGATTTAATTATAATAATTTACTTTAAAAAATAAGATATGAAGGGGCGCCTGGGTGGTGCAGTTGGTTGAGCCACTGCCTTCGGCTCAGGTCATGATCCCGGAGTCCGGAGATCGAGTCCCACATCGGGCTCCCAGCTCCATGGGGAGTCCGCTTCTCACTCTGACCTTCTCCCTTCTCATGCTCTCTCTCACTCTCTCTTTCCTAATAAATAAATAAATAAAATCTTTAAATAAATAAATAAAATATGAAGATTTTCTCCAAAACCTATTTTTAGGGAACAAATTCTGAACTTGAGCATGTGAATTTCATCCCAGTTCTTCCTTTCTGTCCTTTGATTTTGCTGAATAATAAATGCAGTGATTTCTATGTCCTTACCATAAAAGCCATCCTTTTTACACTTTCTGGAAATGGAAATGTTTAATAAATATCAAACTTTCATGATTCAATATTCTTAGTGAAAGTATTTAAACATTTTGAAGGATTAATCTTGGAATAGAATGAAGAAATCTTGGCAACTAATTTTCTTCAAGGTTATATACTCTTTTTTCATCACCTGTCTGTAGGAAATAGAAATATCTTATTTAGGGCTTACAAGTGCACAAAGCTGCTGACTCATTTTTTTTTAAAGATTTTTATTTTTTTATTTGAGAGACAGAGGAAGTGAGAGAGAGCATGAGAGGAGAGAAGGTTAGAGGAAGAAGCAGACTTCCCGTGGAGCTGGGAGCCCGATGTGGGACTTGATCCCGGAACTCAAGGATCACGACCTGAGCCAAAGGCAGTTGCTCAACCAACTGAGCCACTCAGGCCCCCACCTGCTGACTCATTTTGAGAGGTTGACAAGGTAGCTCCAAAAATTAAAATGCAGAAATTTTATTCATTTGTCCTATATATTGTATGAATATGGCCATGAAATGCTATGCATGTTTATTCCTAATAGGGAAAGGAGTAGCTTGATTTAGGTTAGAGCCTATGTTGGATAGACTCTTTCTTCTGGCTATAGAAAGGTAGAAAGTGACATTAAATAGGCTTTTGAATGCTGGAAATATGAAAGATCAGTGCCTGCACACGTGGTATCTTAAGAAGAAATGAAATGAGAAAATACAGGTGATCTTAACTGAGCTGATTAGAAATCTGTGAGTTCTGAGCGCTTGGAGCAGGGATTGGGAGGAGGCACCAAGGCCTGGGAGAGAGTGACAGTACGGTAAGGACACTATGTAAGAGTGACGCTGACAACTGGCATTTTAATTCAGAACATACACAATCACAACAAACACGTGGAAGGGCCTGTAAAGGAGGTGTGAAAATATAAGAAGTGACACTGTATTAATATATGGTAGAATTTCACCCAGTGTTTCCTACCCTCAGAACCTCATGACACATGATATTTAACCTGCAACTCAAGGGTGAGAGGATAATGAGTGGGTAATATGTTTGAGGAATATGAGAATAAATAAAACGAAAGTAGTCCTTCACTGTCTCCCAAGTGCACCCTTTCTTCCATCTGACCTACTACTGAATTGGCTAGGCTCTTACCAACTTTCCCTGCCCTGATAGAACGACCCCCTAACCACAATTCCCACTCAGTTTTTCCCTTTAAGATACACCCTGCTTCAGAGTTGTCTATGCTGTTTTACCATTTCTAAAACATGGACAAATCCACTATGGCCCAGAGAATTGCAGTCTAATGCTCTCTGTCTAAACATATTTTTTCGAAAAAAAGTTGGTTCTCCAAGGTGAGTGACCCTGTGGTAATGAGAACCTCTGGTATACAGGAACACACTTGACCTATGCCAGAAACTACTATGAAGGCCAGACACATAGTGATGATCTCCTCATGTGCTTAGAATAAGTGAAAACAGTGTCCTGTTTGTTGGAGGGAGATAGTCAGCAATCTTTCTTTCTCAATAAAAACTTGAAGATCACTAACACTTTTTCAGACATTGGTAATTAAGCCAGGAACATTTACTGAGCATTACAAACTGCCAGACACTTTCCAAGTGCCATTTCAATTAATGCTGACAATAATCCTAGGAGGTAAGTGCCACTATTTACCCCAGTTAACAAACAAGGAAACTGAGACACAGAGGCCCAAGAGTCTTTCTTCTTAAACAATCAAGTGAATGTTGCAGCCTGGATATGACATGGGAAAGTCTGACTCCAGAATCTGAACCCTCATCTCCAAATCTATCTAGCAGATCCAACCTAGTTTGTAGCTCTTCATCCATCTTTCCTTATCCCCTCCCTCCCTCCCACCCTTCCTTCTTTCTTTTCTTCCTTAATTTTCTCCTTTCCTTCCCCCTCCCTCCTTCTCTACCTCCATCCCTCCCTCCCTTCCTTCCTTCCTTCCTTCCTTCCTTCCTTCCTTCCTTCCTTCCATTCTTCCCATAAACCGTAGCCAACCCCAACAACTCCAAATGTGGGGCCAAGTACTTGATTCATGCTATAAAACAGACTCCAATATACACGCACTGGGCTCTAGATTAAAGCAGAATCAACACTTCAGCATATTCTAGCTATGGAAATGAGATTTCCAGCCCAGGGGATTACAGAAAAGCATTTTGGGAAAGAAGAAAGCCCACCTTTGGGTTTTTGAAGCCATCAACCCAGCCATGAGTGTTATACCTGCTAGCCTATTAAACTTATTAGCAAATATTTAAACTACTGCTTTGGGTTCAGTCACTTAAAGGCAAACTACGCTTATTTCTACTAGGGTAATTTGGTAAACACTTTCCTGGGAATGAGAAAAACAAGCCTGGTACTTCAATAAAAATAACTTGCAGTATGGTTGATGAATGATAAAATTTGGAAAATTTGTCTTTGCCATCATGAGTTTGACAAGTTCCTTACACTTAAAGAATCTTCTGCTCATTGGTGATAGTAACAAATGTGATTTTTCAAAATTGTATAATGAAATGCGTCAACTTTTGGAAGATGTGAATAATTGAGTGAACTAATACTTTCCAAATGACCAATGCATAATTTGTAAAACATGCATGGATAAAAGATTCATTCAGAGTGCCAGGCAGATCAGTCGATTTTAATGTATCATTATACGAAGCGTTTATTATGGTTTTAGTTGCAGCTAATCTTTTTTTTTAAAAAAAACACCATTTTGCAGCATCAAAGAAAAATAACCCCCACGATTTGAAATAGCCGCTAAAATACTATATATCTGTTTGAAGCTGGATTTTCATCATATAATTCAATCAAAACACATATTGCTGCAGATTGAATGCAAAACAAATGTGAGCATCCAGCTAGCTTCCATTAAGCTGAACATTAAAGAAATTTGCAAATGTGGGATGCAATTCCAACCTCCTCACTATTTTCATAGTTATTTTTCATGAAAATATTATATTGATAATAACACTTTATGGCTTTATCGTTCTTTTCTGTTAACTTATAAACAAACATTTACATTTTGTCAGTTGTAATTTCTAATAAGGTATATATCCATGGGGATGGTTCTCACTGAGCTTTGATAGTGTAAAAAGTTCCAATCTCCAAAATTGAGAAGACAACTTTCTGAAGTTCGCAAGAGAGGAAGTTCGTTGTCCCTGAGGTCACCAGGTGATTCTGTGATGGTGCAGACAGCCTCTTGGGAGACGCAGCAAGTTCTGAGAGACAGATGAGAACCTCTTAGCCTCTCATACTGATCAGCCGAATCCTACAGAACAATGCCTTACTTTGTGATAATTCCCCCACTCAAAATCCAATCTATTTGGTAATTTTTCTACAGTTTTTCATTTCACAATTTATGAAACCTCTTTCCTTTTCAACCGTGTTTTTTTCTGAATGAAATACAATCCAATCCTTTCTCACATGGTCAGCCAACTCACTGCTGCTGCTTGCTTTCTTCCTCAGCCCCGGCAGTGGGGCACAGGTGCCCGGTGTGTCCTTACCTGACGTGCCTGCTATGTAACTTCTGACATACTTTCTCTAAGTGGGGAATATTTAATATCTTTAAGTGATTCCGTGTTATCTCTCATCTTTGGGGGAGGGCTTTACTATTCTCTCTTTTCTTCTTTATCATATATTTATCCTATTATTTCTTGGTGGGTTTTTAAAAACCATGTAAGAAACAGGTTTTGACAATTTAAAATGGCTTTTCTTCAGACATCCTGAGAGACTTTACCAACTGTGTAATCTAAGCTCTTTTATTTTTCAGATGCAAACACCAGAGCTGGGGGAAGCAATGTGATTGGGATCATGTGACTTATCTGTGACAAGGCAGTGTCACCATTGCTGGGGGAGCACCCCACCTCCTCATGCAAGATGTTCTCCTCGTGCCCCTTTTCTGGTTGAGGGGGAGCCCGTGTCAGTTACTCAGTTACACTCTGACTTCACCATAGTTCAAGGCTGTGTCTTTTCTCCGACACTGGAATGGCTATTAGTGCAGCGACGGGATTGTCACGGAGGCATAGTAACTTTGCTAAGAGCTACAGCTTCTATAGCTTAGGCTTTTGCAGTTTGCCCCATAATGTCTTCAAATCCCAAGTGGATGAAGCCACTGAATAAAACATCTAAGTGCAACAATAGTTTTTCTCCAAAGATCCATTCGCCACTGAAGACAGATTCAAAATGTCAGTATCTTTATTTTTAGGGTAATATAAACTAGTCTCAGCAGTAAATAAAGGAGAAAGGGAGCATCATGGAGATGCAGTTATCAGAATGGCACAGGATTCAAGAATAGCACCCCTCTACTCAAAAAAAAAAAGTGGTTAACCAGGTCTGGGATAAGAAGAAAACAAAACAAAACAAATAAAACGAAAAGCCCAGCGACAAAACGAGGGTCACTGGTGTGGAGAAAGCACTGAACAACACCTCATCCAGCAGGAATGCCAGGGAGAGAAGGGAAAGAGGGTGTAGATAGATAATAGGAGTGGAAGGCGGTAGGAAAAGAGCAAATCAGGTCCATGCCTGTCCCATGTGGTTCCATGTTTTCCATGACTTTTTGGCAATACTGGGTGTCCCTTGGTTTGCACATGCATCATCCTGATCTCTGCCTTCATCCTTACATAATGTTCTCCCTGTGTGTTTCCATGTTCGGGTTTCATTTTTTTTGAAAAACAGCAATCCCGTTGGGTGAAGGGCCACCCTGCTCAGGCTTGCCTTATCTTAACTAGTTACATCTGCAAGGACCCTATTTCCAAATAAAGTCACATGTTGAAGTAATGTGGTTAGAACTTCAACACATGAATGAGAGGGCACAATTCAACCCAGAGCCGTAATATGAACCTCATCTCTCAGAATTTCATAAGGATGAAAGTACTTGACATAGCCTCCTCAACATAAACAGTCATATAAGCAGAGAGAGGTTGATGAACAAGGGCCACTGTGTGGACAGTTATCTGTAAAATGAACACAAAAAAACTGACTTCTTTGTGTTTTCATTAAGATTTAATATATCAGTGTGTTATAAATCACTTCATAGTGTCTAGTATTTCGGCTCCCAGAAATGGTAGCTTTGATAGTGGTCTAATGAGAAACAATAAGAAAATATTTCTTTTGGTGTGCCTGGGTGGCTCAGTGGGTTAAAGCCTCTGCCTTCAGCTCAGGTCATGATCTCAGGGTCGTGGGATCGAGTCCCGCATCGGGCTCTCTGCTCAGCGGGGAGCCTGCTTCCCCTTCTCTCTCTGCCTGCCTCTCTGACTACTTGTGATCTCTCTCTCTGTCAAATAAACAAATAAAATCTTAAAAAAAAAATTTCTTTTTACAGTATTTGTGCATGGGCCAGTGATGAGTGGAAAGAGAAGGAAGGTTTCAGGAGGCAAGGAGGAGTCATTGAAGATCCTTGCCTGTAGCAGCCCCATGGAATTGGGGTCCCCATAGGGTCCCCATTGGAGACCACCATTGAGGCAGCACAGGAGAATCCCTGTGTCCAGGCTAAGCCACATCCGACCTGAAAGTATGAAATAAGGTTGTTAAAATACTTAATGCATGCACTCCCAGTAGATGTGTGCATATTTTGACTCTGATCTACTAAAGTACAAACTTCGTTTTGCTAACAGGACACTAAATTTCCCAGTAAAATTACTGCTAGGCTTAACTGGCACAATAGAAATTGCTCCCAATTTTCCTTCTAGTATCGCATGTTTTTCATTAGTGAGTCAAGGACTCGAACCACCTATGTAAATTACGCCCTAGGCCAAGCCCAGCATAATTCTAAGCATGCTAAACCATGTGCACTGCCCTTGGGAGGCATATTTTAATTAAAAGTATAGATTTATATTTTAGATGGATGAACTGAAAATGCCATGTGTCTCAAAGAGTCTGTCTACTTTTATTATGATTCTGTTTGCTGACTTGCCGCTGTATGCCGTAATCCTTTTCCTGATGTAAAAATGTCTGATTTGTAAGCTCATTTAGGTTTTCTTTGATGGCGATTTTGGTCAATGCATTCCATATGCTTATGACACAATGTTTGGAAACGTCATGTCTAAATTCTTTACATATTTGGAATCATCATTTTTTTTTGTACCATGGATTGTTAGTTTCATATCCACTGAAAAAGAGCTCACATTTTCTTTTCCTTGAAAGAAATTCCTTTTTCTTAATATAATCTGGTATTCTGCCCCACCCCCTTCCTGACAAATACAACTAAAGGAAAGGTTTTTTTCCCCCTCTTCAAGGCTTATAAGAATCTTCTGTTATTAATATTTCTAAGAGCATAGGGCTATCTGGTTGAAATTGTAGTGAGGAGGTCCATGGTCAATGTTTAAAGTGGATTAAGACTGGTGTAGAAGGCTCCAGAAAAATGAACCTGAATCTACACACAGGGAAGGTGTAGCAGGGGGCCAGGGACTGACTTTAAACCACACCCAGGAATAAATCTCAATCCCACGCTTAATTCCACCTTCTGCCACATAAACATAATATCAAAATGAGTTGGTGTTGTTCACTGCTCTACTACCAATTCAAATGAGAAAATATTTTTAGGAAGGATTTTCCCATTTTACAATAAAAAGGAATTTTAAAAAATGTTTTCATCATATACAGCCAAAGAAAATGATTTGGATTTTCAGTATTTGTTTTAACATCTTTATATGAACAATACTGATGTGTCTGTTATTTTAATTTTATTTCCTAAAACTAAAGAATTGGTGGGATTCTTCACACTGCCCCCTCTGCCCACCTTAAAATACTTTAAGTGAAAGTTACATTTAACATAAATAAATCCTAACCAGTTGGAAAATTTCTGTACTTGAAATGAATTGAAATTACTGATAAAATGCCTAGCAAATTGTTTAAATTGCTTAAAGACACCAGGTGTTTCATTAAGTTTAGTCTGTATAGGTAAATGCTATTCAGATAATTGAGAAAGGGGACACTAACCTGTTTTGCATACATATGTTTGACCTTTTAACAGAAAATCAAAATATGATTGCATAGACAAAATTTATATCTGATAACTTCACTTTGTGTTTGTAATCCAAGAAGTATAACATTTAGACATGTGCGGAAAGAAACAAAATTTGTAATTAAGACTCTCTATTATTGCTAAATTATAGGATGATTCATTTTTTATTTTTATTTATTTTTTTAAGATTTTTATTTATTTCTTTGATAGAGAGAAAGAAATCACAAGTATGCAGCGAGGCAGGCAGAGAGAGGGGGAAGCGGGCTCCCAGCTGAGCAGAGAGGGATGGCTCAGTTTTTAAAAATACTCACTATTCTACTTTTTCTGGAGATTTTTCTGATTGCTTTCATTTGTTTCAGCCTGTGTGTCTATTTCAGGTTATATTCAAATGGTTTCAGAACACCAAATCTAAATAATTAACCTTTTAATTTTTTTTTCCCTAGGCATGCTCAGCGATAATGTCTATCAGGTTGGGCAGAGGTTCTTATGCATGAACCATTTCTCAAAGACTTTTGGTTTTCTAAGTTATAGAGACCTATATACCTCTTCTTCATGATCATTGTTTCAGAGTCAGTGGTCCTCAATAGGTGGCAATATTGCCCCTCTGGGACATTTTTGCTTGTCACAACTGCAGGGGGGATGCTAGTGGCTCCTAATGGATACAGGTCAGGGATGATGTTAAATATGTACGATGCACAAGACAGAACTCCCCAAATAGTTATCTGACCCCAAAGGCCAACAACATCAAGATTAAAAAAAATCTATTACACGTCATTCTAAAATTACATTTTAAATCATTATAATAACATTGCATTGATTTAATGGTCCCTCATTCCTACCTTTACATCAATTATCTTTCTAAGTGATTGATTCAAATTAGCCTTTTATAGGGAGTGGCTTTACATTTATATTATATAATATATAAATTATATTATATTATATTAATTATATATTATATTATATATTGATATATTATATTATTTTAAATATATTATTATTAATTTAATATATTAATATAATTAATAATAAATCAATAAATAATCATTTGTTTATTAAATTAATTGATTAATATATTATATTATATTATATTATTAATATATTAATTATATTATTAATATATTAATTATATTATATATCATTATATTATAAATTATATATATATATTTATATTCCAGTGGTGAGTGGAATTCATATAATTCCCCCAAAAATGCTCTAAACAATTTTCAACACACACTTGTCTGCACATCAATATTCTAAATTTTACATTAAAATGTATCTTAACTAATAAATTTCATTCCCATTTTGCACTGTTGATGCCATCTGCTTTTTTGATCATTGTTTTCCAGTCTTTATTTCATCTTGATTATTAATGACATTATCTCAGAAGATGTCACAAGAAATAATAATAGAAATTTTTGTTCATTTTATGGTGGTTTCAACCCTTTGGATTTTCCCCAAAGGCAGAATGCTAACAGTACAAATGTAAACCAGGAATAAAGGCTTAATAGGTACTGTGAGTTTACCGAGTATAATGATGAAGATGAGGATGAGGAAGATGATGAGGAAGAAGATGAGGAATATGATGGAGAGGACGATGATAACAATTTACCTTCTACTATTGTAACTAGCATTAGTTTTATACCTAATAAGTGACCGTCATAGCGGTGAGAACTTTACTCTAAGAACACATTTAAATTTGGGAAGTTGAAAATGTTGATTCTAGTCTCTTGGAATTGAATTTCCTCATGGCCACTTTCCTGTCAGTCCCACTCTCTCCCCTCGGGCTGGCAGATAGTAAGTCTTTAGTAAATACTGACGGAGCGAATACATGCTTGATGAATTTGATCTCATCTCAGAGACTTATAATGACCCGTTCGTTTTCTGGGCCACTCATCAAGTTCCATGTAAGAGCTCTGGTTGGTCTTACTCACAACTCAGTCTCCTAGCATAGAGCCTGGAACATGTCAGTCTCTTTAAGAGAACTTCTAAATAAAGAATGAATGAATATTTGGACTAATGTTTTTACAAATCTACCATTTTAACAGTAACATTATAAATGAGACTAAAATATTAAATCATTGGCCAATGCCACAATCTGTATCCATGAACTTAATTGTTTAAGAAGGGTAAATGTCATTTGTAGAAGATTCTTCATGAGTGTGTGGCTTCATTCTTTTTGACAATTTTAATTATCTATGTATCTGTCTATATATGCATGCATGCATGTATGTACTTACATTTCTTTCTATTTATCTATCTATCATCGTCTATCTATTTATCATCTATCCATTCTCTATCAGTCATTCTCAGCTATGCTAAAAGAATAAATGAAGGGCTGTGCATTGTTTCACCCCTTCGAATTACTATCAATGCCAGATCTTTTTTCTTCTGGTGAAGTGGAAGTACAACCAAGCGCTAGGTATTATCATTTAGAAGAAGGAGAGTCAAATGCCATTTCTCTTTGCTTGTTAAAGGAACAGATTTTCATCAACAATTTCTTATTATCATCCACCATCTGTGTGATGGCTTTACATAATTACCTGCATACCGTGTCTTTGATAGGCCTTATTTCTGATAAACAGAAAATAAAATTAAGCTCTCATGTGAGATCCATTACAGAGGAAGCTTGGAATAAATATAGTAGATTTAATTTTTCCCTTTCACAAACCTGACAAGGCAGCTGCTGGAAGGCTCACTTATGAATCTTTGTTTAGAATGAAAATTCCAAATGATGAAGCATCAGCCTTTAATGACAAAATGTACTATATGGTCAATTGGAAAGGAAGTGTTTTCCAGGCTTCAGTCTTAGATACATCAAGAATTAAAAGAATATGAGATAATTTAGAATGATAGATAATCGTTTTGTGCCACTGAATTTTAAATCAACACCTGGGTTAGGCACGGCGAGTAAAATATGAAGCCAAGTACATTCAAGGAAGCAGTAGCATTTGCTTTTAATATTCATAAAGTTTTTACATTGAAGCTGTACAATATGTTCGATCACAGGTGGCACTTTAGGAAATTATGTCATATGATGGCAAATCAGCAGGTGTATGACTATTAGAGTGCCAAATGAGACTGGGCACAGGTATGATGCTCCTCTCTGAAAGAAAAACAGCAAAATATATATTCAAATTGGATATATATAATCCTGTTACAGAATGGGAAATATCTAGGAAGTCATTGTCTAGAGCAATTTAAAGTCATAAATCAATTGTGTTGTAAATATGTAAAAATTCACACTGATTAACAAAGGCAAAAATATCATCATCGGTAGAAAATAAGTACAAATCCTAAGTGTTCAGCCCTATGAATTTTGGAAATTCTTTATACTCAAGCGACTAACACTCTAAGATAGTGAGCATTTCATCACCTCAGATCATTCTTTCCTCCCCTTTTAATGCACCCCCCCTAAAAAACACCCTCTTTTTAATGTGACAGCATAGTTGTGGAAGTTCATGGACATTATATAATGAATTAATCACTATATTCTTTTGTGTGCCCAACTAGTCTCTCTTACTTATAATGCCCTTGTTGAGATTCATCCACACTGTTGGGTGGATCTGTAGTGTGTTCATTTTTCTTGCGGACCAGTAATTTATTGTTTGGGTCTACCACAGGGGATTGTTGTTGCTTTAGTTGTTTTAATCTATTTTCCTACTGATGGACAGTTGCATTCTTTCTGGTTTGGGGCTCTTATGAATTAAGCTGCTACGAATTTTTCTGAACAAGTCATTTCTATGAACATATGTTTTCATGTATCTTGGATACATGATTAGAGTGGAACCAATGGGTCATACACTGGCTGTATGCTTACCTATATAAGAAAGTATGAAGCCCTTCTTCAAAGTGGCTCAGCTATTTGACCCTCTCATCGGCAAGATATGAAAGTGTCAGTCTCTCTACATTTCCCTAACATTTAATGTTTTTCAGTCATACTTCATTTTTATTTCAGACATTTCAGTGGGTGGAAAATGGTATCTCACTGGAGCTTTAATTTATATTTCCTTGATAACTAATAATGAAGATGATCTTTCCACATGCACATTGCCTATCATACCATATATCTTTTTTTTGTGATGTGTATAAGTCTTTTGGCCATACATTTTAAAAATAATTTTTAAGGTGAAATTAATATAACATAAAATTAACCATTTAAAAGTGCATAATTCAGTGATATCTAGTACCTTTACGGTATTATACAACCAGTACCTCTCCATAATTCCAAAGCACTTTTGTCAATCAAAATCAAACCCCATATTTGTTAAACAATTTTCCCATTCTCCATCCATCCTGACCCCTTGCCAACACCGATATGTGTCTTGTCTCTATGGATTGATCTGTTCCCGATATTTCATATAAATTAAATGATATAATATGTGACCTTTCATGTCCGACTTTTTTCACTTAAAATATCCTTGGAAGGGTTTAAGAATAAAAATAACAGTATTTTGGAGGTTCTCCCACAGAGTAGCATAAAACACTACTTCATTTCTTTTTATGGCTAAATCATAGTCCGTTGTAGGTATAAAACAGTTTATTTATCCATTCATCCGGTTTTGGACATTTAGGTTATTTCTACCTTTTGGCTATTGTGAATAATGTTGCTACAAACGTGTGTGGACATATGTTTGAGTACTTGTTTTTTATCCTTTTGGGTAAAAAGATACATAGGAGTGGAATTGCTGACTTCTAAGGTAATTCTGTGTTTAAGTTTTTTTTAATGTGTTGTTTTCTTTTTAATTGTGGATTTTGGAGTTCTTTATGTATTTGGTTATAAGTTTTTGTCAGATAAGCTGTAAATATATATTCAAGCTCATGGCTTAATTCTTTTGATAAATACAAACTTTGAGCTCTAAAAAAGTTCAATTTATCATTTTCTCTTCAACATGAGTAATGCTGTTAGTGTGACAGGTGGCATGAGGAAGAAAGCCCTTTACAAAATCCATCGTCCTGCAAATGGTAATGGAACGAGTGTCGTGATGCTGGGTAGACTAGTTTTAAGTTTCCTGATCTGGAAGTGTCATAAGTGGAGATGAAATGACAATGGCTCTTAGTTTTGTTACATAGCAAAGTAATATTTGTGGTGGTTTTCTTTTCAGGGCAATTTTTAATTTTTTTTTCAGTTTCATACCTTTATTTGACAATCAGTGTTTAGTTCTCATTCACAGTAACTGCAAATTTTTTAAAGCAGTAACAGATAAATAGGTAACCAATCTAGAGGGCTTATTTGGTGAATCTTCATCCTCATTACATTTTCTGGACAACAGCACAAGGATACGGTATGGGACATTCCTTATTTCTTTGGCCCAGACAGCTTTGTTGAGCTTGGTTTCAATGCACATATCTGGAGTTCCCATCTTCTTCGTGGCACATTCCCAGAGTTCTCTGAGTGTCAGAGGGAAACACTTCTTGATACCCACTCCATGGATGGGCTTGTGCATGTTGTGATGTTGACTCTCTGTTCACTATCTTGTTAATGGCAGAATGGTCTTTCTTCTTGCCACCCTTCTTTGTGGGAGCTATTCTGCCATTCCCTGGTTGGAAAGTCTTCAGGGCAATTCCTAAGTGTGGTTTTGGGCACTATGTGGTCATGCTTGGTTTCAGGCCTCGTTCTCTAATACCACTCCCCAACTCTATGAGTTATCTAACTTCTTTCTTACAAACTATCCTGGTGTAACACAGATAAACCTTAAGTTTCTTGTAACAAGAACTTTGACTAATACACCAAATCGGGACATCATATTTTTTTATTGCCAATTTGAGAGGTCCATTATCTGCTACTGGATTACTTTTTACACTTCTGATTCTTGAAATAGCCATCGTTTAGTATTTTACTATTTTAATATTTTAGTAGCTTACTTTGTGAATTTTGTATGCTTTGTCCTTTTATTTTATTTCATTTTATTTTATATTTTATTTTTAAGTAAGCTTACACCCAGCATGAAGCCCTACCACAGCCCTTGAACTCAAGACCCTGAGATCAAGACCTGAGTTGAAATGTAGAGTTGGGATGTTTAAATGACTGAGCCACCCAGGCAACCCTCCTTCGTCCATTTTAAAAAGGATTTCCTCATAGTTTTCGAAAAAAGGATTTGGAAATATGTTACATACCTATCTGCCTCCTACCAGTTAACTTGTTCATTCTTGTGACTGCCATCCCTTTAGCTAGAGCTGCAGGTAGATTAGGAACAGGGAAGGGACTGGGTCTGGTTATTTTTAGCCTACGTTTATGACCTAGGAGAAACCTGATTGGAATGACCTTCTCTGAGGTAGTGCTTCTTCATTACAGTCTATAGCCTAGGTATCCCCTTGTTTTTCACTCTTGTAGCAACTTCTCAAGACCAGCTCCATATTTGTAAGGTCTGGTGCAAAGTGAGAATAGGGAAAAGTATGCACAATTTCAGAACATGCCAGCCGAGCACTAACCCAAGAGCTGGCCCTTCCTAGCAGGAGCCCCTGAATGACCGTGCAGGTTGTGCCCTGATGTAGCTGGCCCTGTCTCCTCTTCACAGTATGTGCCATAACTTGTCATTGAAATCATCATGATAATAATTGTGGTAATTTTCCTGTTATGTTTGTTTGATTTCTAGAATATGGCAACATCTATGAAGGTGAGCATCACGTGGTTTATTTCCTGTTTCATGCCAGCATCCAGATCCACACATACAGTTTTGAAATTGAAAATCAGCTATCGTTGATTAAATGAATAATCAAAAGAATGAAAAGACCAACTGATGTTTATGTTATAATTTCAACATTCCAGTTATAATTAAAAGTATAGAGAGAACAGAAAACAGTTCTGTGTAGCAATGAGGAAAGCTTCACCAACAGCACTACTCTTGATTAATGGGAAATTCCCTCACCCTCTATGGTACTCTATGAGTCTCATACAGAATGAAGCCACAGGAGGCTCAAGTTCTGCCCTTAATGTGAATTTAAACCCCATCTTTCTACCCAGTCCCGGTTAGCAGTCCAGGAAAAGAGGGAAGAATAGTTGGTGAGGATCTCTTAACCAGATTTTGACTTGATTAATCTCAGTTTACTTCTTGATCTCCCAATGACAGTACCTATTATATAAATAACTTGTACTCACTGACTCGACTGGTCCTCAGTACATCAGCAGGCATAGAAGGTGGACAATATGCAATTGATGTGTATTACCTTTATATGATTCTACTATGGGTATAGTTTGCTCATAATAAAAAAAAATACATACAATTATTCAAATTGAGACACTTGTGACAAAATAACATTGTAACATCCACATCAAATCTTTCTCATAATTTTCTTGGATATAGTACAAAAGATCATTTATCTGGAATAACAAATTTTCAATTATAATATCTCCTTGGTTAGAAAAAAATTTATTAAGTTCAATTAGCAAACATACAGTACATCATTAGGTTTTGATGTAGTGTTCAATGATTCATTAGTTGCATGTAACACTCAGCAAGAAATTTTTAACCACTGAAGATATACTATATTTACTATCCATCGATCTGATGCAGTTTTTCTGAGTCCCTTACAAAATAATCACTCAGTCCTTCCCTCATTCTATTTATCCCCTGTAATACTGTTGTGTGACCATTTCTTTGTAACTATTCTTTAAAAGTTTCTCTAAAACCTCAATGCCCTTTTCCATCAGGCCTTATTACTTTATCTTATCTATAGCTTCCAAAATCTGTCTTCATGTATTTCTTTCTTTTCTCCAACTTCTCAAATTCTGCCTTTCCCTAAATCACTCTGAACCAGACAAATGAAAGAAGTATGAACTTATTCTTCACTGAAACAACTATGAAAACAGGAGTAGATGAAATTCAGATTGTATACATTACTCTTTTTTGCATCTCAAATATTTTATAATTTCTTTCTATTTTACTGAATTTAGTATGACTCTAAAACTACTTAACTAGAGCATATGATACCTTTTATTTGGATGCAAATATAATTTTTTTAATTGCTCAAAATGTAATACTTTATTTTTAATTAATCCTTTGCAACTAAACAAAATACAAAATTTCCCAATATAAATATATATTGGTGGCAAGGAAGAGAGTCAATAAAAGTAAGATCATATCAGAACTAAAAAATCACATTTACATACTGGGGTAAATAAGCAATTGATTTCATTTACAAATATTAGTATCTTCTCGGTATCTGTCTGTCCTAAAAGGTAAAGAACAGCTAGAGTGCACCATGAGTTTTTGTTCACACAAGACAATCATGACATCCTCAGGCTCTTTCTATTCCACTCTTAACTTGCTTTCATGGAAAAATTTTATTACTAAGGGAAGGATCATTGCACTGCATTTCCCTCTGGGGAAAATGTTGGTAACTAACCCCATACAGTTGGAAGGCCAGGCTTCCATATTCACAGACTGCCTCTTGCCTCCGAGATACAGTTGATTTCGACCAGTCTAAGCGGGAGTCCAATTTCCGGTGTTGCTCCTTTCCTAGGCAATGAGAAGGAGGGGAAAGACAGCAGCTCTCTCCCTTTGCTAATTGGAATGAAAATGAGGGCTTCCTTTCTCCATTTCAAATGACACCATCTTCAGCCTGCTGAATAAATCCTTTATTGTGGACACTCAATGCAGGAGGAATTCAATTCCATACTATCAAGAGGGAGTCAAGGACATTGTAATTGATATTCAGAGTAACAAGGTAACCTATTTTCACAAGAAAGGTCACCTGAAAGACAAATAAGGACTTGAAAAACAGCCTGAGATTCTGAAGATTCACTAGTGACCAGTGACCACACAATTGGGTGGTAATTGGGATTCTGGTCGTTTTTGTTTTGTTTTTTGTTTTTTGCTTTTCTTTCAGGAACAACCAATATTTTTATATACAAATAACAAAATACAAAATAAATTGTGATAAATAAATAAATAAATATTTGTAATAATAAATTGTAATAAATAAATAAAATAAAATAAATACAAAATACAAAATAAATACAAAAAATATACAAATAAAAAATACAAAAA
>CM052810.1:5661905-5686231 GCA_028533885.1 Nasua narica | reverse complement strand
CCCAAGTAGCCACTTTTTAAAGCAAAATTTGTATCAAAGTATTTTGCTTTTATATATAAAATGAAATATATGACAAACATGGCACAAGGGATGGGAGAGAGAAATTGGTGATATACAGTTATAAGGCTTTTATACTGCATGTGATTCTGTACAACGCTATTCAAATTTAAATTCAGATTATTAAGAAGTGTGTAATGTAAACCTTAGGACAACCACTAGACTAGACTTTTTAAGAGTAATATTTTTAAAAAGTCAGTTAAAAAGATTAAACTGGAATTATCAAAAAAATTCTCAATTCAGACCAGGAAATGCAGAATAAAGGGGAAAAAAGCAAAGAACAAATGGAACAAATAGAAAACACCTAGCAAAAAGGTAAAATTCAATCTAACCATAATCACATTAAATGTTAAAGAGTCTAACCACATCAGTTCAAGCACAGAGATTTTTAAGATTAGAATCAGTATAAAATTAAGCAAATTTGACATAATAGTCACATGTAGTAGAATAATTCGACATTATTAAATGGATATTTTTGGTTATTTTTCTTATATTCTAAGTTTTAAACTCTGTGCACAAATGTACTTTTAAAATAAAGTTTTGGTTATTCATTTGGTCACTGAAAAATCATTTAAAAGTTAACTGAAATGAAAATTTCAGTCATATTTCCTTTTTTAATTAGTTATTTTCATATTGGGTACTTCTAGGATAATATAAAAAATTCAAAGTCATTCCATCTTTTCAGAAGGATTCTTTGTGTCTACTTTCTTTTATTCATAAAAAGGCAGGAATATAATTGCAATTATCCTACTCTGTAAAGTAATCAATACTGATATTGTTTACTCACAGTTCCAGTTATATTATTATGAAATTGTTATGCTGAGCATAGAACCATTAAAAAAAGACCCTAAAGTTCAAGGCATATGATACAATTAAAAAGGATATATTAGTACAAATTGAAACACAATTTCTTATTACATATTTACTATGTTCTAGAAAGTTTATATGTAGTTACACAGAACTGAAATTCTTTTGGTAATATTTCCCTTAAATTCACTGACATATTTTTCCTTTGGTATTATCAGGTAAATTTCCTTCAACACACACATTGTCCAATGTACCAAGAAAATTGGAAACACTTTCCAACTAAAGAAGTCCTATTAATATGAGTATGTTATAATGAGAGACGGACTTTTCAAACCTTAGTATTTGAAGACTTTGAGTGAGCTCTTGGAAACATGGAGACAATCTGCAGAACTGAAGACAGAATGAATTTAAGAATTTTGATGACTATTTTCAAATGTTTAAATCATTAATGGGATATTAGGAACATTATCCTTGTAAAGTTTTGCCAATTGATTATTACATTTTCATGGACAATATAAAACATACATTAAATGACCAATACATTCTGGTCTTGTTGTTTTTGTTATTGTTCTGATATTTTTAGAAGCAAATATTATGTTATGTACAAATAATAAATGACAATTAATAGTATATAGGTCCTTTTTATATAAGGATTGTGCAGTACAGTAGAAGAAAAATCTGTGAATAAAATTAGGACATAGCTACTGCAGAAGAAAGCATACAAAAAGTGCCAAATGTACTTTCTTTGTTGGAAACAAGAGAAGAAACACTACATTTGCCCAAGATAATTTTACTCTAGAGGATTTTTATTCAGTCTGCTCCATGAAGAAATGTAGATATCATCCAAAGAAAACTAAGTCTTTGGGCAAGTTATTAAGTGTCATTGACATGATATACTTTTCTGTGTCTTATAATTACCTTTCTTTCTCTACCCTGGGCAATCAAATCAAATAAGAATTGAAAGCGCCAATTCAATTCTGTCATCCTGTTCCATTGTATGGGGCTGTTCCTATTGCGAATCGAAATTCTAAGCAGCCTGCGAATGGCAGAAACTTAAATTATTACAGTCTTAGTTACTGAGGAAATAACCCTATATGGATAAGTAAAGTATGATGGTTAGAACAAATTGAAATATTACCATCAAAGTGTATAGAACCAAGTGTAAGTCACTAAATAAAGCAGAGAAGGTAAAACTTTGTAGTAGTCACCTTCTTAACTTTATTAATTTCTTTTTCATTGTTATTTCAATCTTATGATGGAATTGTGCTGTTTTTTAATTGACTACAGAATTTTCCTTAAGTCAACAACACAAGCATTTACTAAGCACCTATTAACTGCAGCAAGCTCTGCTAAGGATATGGGGATGAACCAAAAAGATCCTCTGCCCCCGAAACTCAGAGATTGAAAGGAGCAACAGATAAAAAAAAATAATTTTAATACAGCATGAGATGTGTTCTAATAAGGACAAGAATAAGGTGTTAGGAAATACGACAGAAGGTGGCCTTAGGTGGGTGTTAGGATGTCAAAGAAACCATTTGTGATAATGATCTGGTATTTTGTGCAGCAGAAAGAGTTGGTTGGGCAAAACAGTGCAGCCTTCCTGAGGATCACAGACACAGAAGAAGGGTAAATCCGGAAATCACAAGTAATCCCGTATAGACTAAGTGATGACTGATGAAGGAGAATTGGCAAGGGAGACAGGGGCAGGGGCCACATCATGTAGACATGTCTATGCTACAAAAAATAAGCCTAATTTTAGCTTCTGAGAAACAGAAAGTTGCTGCTGAGTTTTACAAGAGGGCATGATGTGTCTACAGCCACTGGGAGCCCCCCACGCTCTGGACACAAAGACGAGTTTGCCAGGCAACAGATGAGGGGTGCCGGAAGTCGGGCCTCATTCTCCCCACCATCTGTGCACTTGGGAGGCAGGCTGCTTAACCCCGAGGCAAAGAGCACACTGTCTTTGTAATCCTCGGGCAAAGAGAATGCCTCATGAAATGTGTTTAGAGACAAGGAGATTTGGTCTCCCTAATAGCCCTGTGAAGAAAGAACTTTATCTATTTTATGTCGGAAACTACTGAAGCTCAGAAGGGTTGACACTCAAGAGTGGCTAAGAACAAGGGACTAGGTTTGAGACTAATAGCCACTCCTTGCTGGCTCTCAGAGCTCCAGCAAATGACTTCACAGCTCTGTAACTCAATTGTATCACGTTTAAAATAGGGGTGATGCTACTGTCTTTCACAGAGGGTTTTCATCACTATTAATTTATTATTAACAAATGATTTAATGTAACGTGAATATAAGAGCAACTGACCCATCTTAACTATTAAGTATATATTAACTATATTGGTTTCTCCCAATCAACTTAGTAATAAGACGGACTGAGAAACCCAACTCTCTCCTGTTAAAATTTTTCAGAAGACAGATATTGAAATTTGACAGAAAATACAGTAACTTTAAAACACAACTGAGTTGGAGTACAAATTGTCCATGTGTCCATAAACTGTACACATGTTTGGATGATTGAGAGAGTCACACTGAAGTAGACCCTGGAGTGATGGGTATAAAAGGTATTTCCACATGTAAGGTCAGTTTACATAAGCAATATGCTCCCCCTTCAGATGTTATCGGCATCATAGATAAAATTGAAAGCAAGGAAAAGGAAGAATAAATACTCAGATGATTCATCATGATAGTGACACTTTTCATCAAGGGAAATAATAAAAGATGTCCCTGAAAGATGTTGTATTTAGTACCATCACAAGTGAACAAATCTTCCAAGAATTCTTTATCAGTAGAAAAGCCCCCAGAGGAGGACCAGAGGATCAGAGGCTAACTGACCTGGAGAGTCCATATTTGCTATGAAATGACTACTTCTAATATATTTATAAAATTTACTTCCACACACTCTGTAGTCCGAAACTGAACATTCTAGATAGCTCCATTTTTTTATTAAGAGGCTCCAAATTTGCTGTAGGGAAAAAAAAAAAAAAGCAATTGAAACACAAAAACAAATTCTATCCTTTGTAATTGAAGCCTTAAAGAAGGAAGTACTAAAGGCAACTTGAATTGATGCAACATGCAAATTTTCAATGTAAGAAACTGCTTAATATGCCCTCATTCATATCGATACCCATATTGATTACCATCCGTTATCTGGTTATGACAGGATCCAGGCATCAGAAATGACCACCAGGGGCTGGTGATGACAGTCCTAGTTGGGATACATTATTTCCTCACATTGATGCTTTTTGTGATTCACTCACTTTATTTTCCATTTCAATACTGTCGCCTCTGGGAACATTGTATTGTACTTATCTTTTTGTTTTTGTAATTACAACTAGGATGCAACATTTATTTTGAGCAAAAGTAGGTCTCCATTCACTTTATGTCACAGAGCTCTTACGTGTCATGCCATGACCTCATTGATATACTCCGGGAACTCACACACACGCTATGGTAAAAAGTATTCTGATTGGTCACTTGTGTATTTTCTTTTTTAATTTAACAATCCTCTATTAGACTCAGATCAAAACTATTCATTATGAAAGCCGAAGTTTCAAACCTGCCTTGCTCTATTCAGAAGAAGACTCGTCTCTATATCAAATTTAACTTACTACTATTAATAAACATGCAAGAACTCATAGTTTTCTACTTAAAGTAACTCTCCTAATTGAGAGAAATATGAGTAGAAATATCTTCCCTTTGTTGGATAGTTAAGGAGTTCCAGGGAATGATGAACAGCTGAGCTAGATCCTGTTTTTTTGTGAGATTGTTCTCAGATATAGCGCTTGAAGAAAACAGGAGACTATGCATTTCATCTCCGCTCAAACGCTGAGCAGTTGTTCTTTTGTTAAAACTCCTAACGGAAGTCAGAAAATTAGATTGTATTAGGAATGAAGCCATCGATGAAAGATTATGATAGTCACATGGTTCAGACATGATATCCTAAAAACCACACGGAAACACGATATATGGTAAGAACAGAGAAGATGGTTTTTTAAATGAGTTACCACATTCTAACAAGGGCTCATTATTTTGTTCATGAGTCACCTATATGTACTGATAAGGCAACTAGAAAGATCAAGAAGGTTTATGAGTATCATAGACAGGAAGGTCTAACTACCTTCAGTCTGAACATGTAAGGGGAAATAAGATGAGGGGAAGCACGATCATACCCCGCAAGTAGTATATGCCAGGGAAAGGTACATAGATTTATGCAGTCTTGGTGAATGGACCATATCCTAGCCATATGAAATAATTTGTTGACTTCTGAAATTGCAATGTTCCGTGCCTCTGGCCTCTGTCCACACTGTCCCTTCTGCTTAGGATGATGCCATGCATGTCTGCCCGACAGGATGCTACCATCTTACAAAAGGGATGGAAAGGATCTTCCAGGAAGCCTCCAGGATCCTTTTTGTCAGGAGGATAATAACCAGCATGTATCAGCAACTGTACCTAATTATTGGATCACTGAATAAAACTCGTAACTAAAGCTGACCAACAAATCCCAGGGTGACTGATTCATTTTTAAATGCAAAATACATTACCTTAGGAAAAGATAAAAGCTAGAGATATTTTATAATAAAAGTTGTAAACACATGAAACACTGATGATTTATAGGTCAATGATCTAAAGAGGCTGAAGGTCAATTTACAGATCTATGGAGCTGAAACAACACTAACGATGAGATAACTTTTTATGCTATTTATGTAATACTTGTGATTCAGTAGCTATATAAGAATACTAAAGACTTCTTCAGATTTTTGCCATGGCACGACTATTAGAAAATAAACATTCTGGTAGACTCTTTCCATCTTTCTTTGTTTCAAAGGTGGTATCATATTTTAGGTGTTCTCATGAGAATTTTTGCAATTTTTTTAAATTTCACAAATAGAATATAAAATAGGGTTGTCACTGACAATGTTTCTATGTGTAAAAGTATTTTTCTCATAAGCATTATTAGCAATTGGACAATTCACAGTATTTTTAGTGCCAGTTTGTTTTGCTGACTCAATACTTTTAATATTTATTTCCACTAATACTATTTTAGCCACCTAAAGCATTAACTAATATGGTAGTAATTTAAATAGCATTAAGTAAGGAAAACTGTCATTCCTCGTAACAGGATTTTTCCTGAGATAAATGGCATGAGGGTTATATCAGATGAATTTCTGAACCGTAATACCTATGGTTATACTCATATGACAGATGTAATGTGAACTATTAATCTGACTGTATAGAATTTCTCTTCAATTACCAATCAGTATTAATCTCAGCAAGTTCCAAGGGCACTCTAACCTTCCAAGATCACTGATGTGTTATATAATTTGTAACTTCATCTTTAATACATTCCCAGCAGCACCTAAAATGATTTTAGTTAATATTAATATTTTAAAAATACATTATATTGCTGACTTGGTTCCTTCAATAAAGGTTAAGACTTGACAGTGCAATTCCTAAAAATAAACAATTTCATTTATATTTTTAACTTTTCTTTAAATAATGCACTTTAATTTACATTTCCTGAAAAGTCAAACTTCTTTATCAAAATTTAAACAAATTAGAAGAAATGCAGCATGAGTGCCCTCGTCTCCCTTTCTCTCCCTTTCTCTCGGCAGGGTATTTGAAAATGCCCTCCAGAACTTCTCAGAGCAGAGATCTTTTGGATGCCTTGCTTGGGTGAAAGTGTGGATTGCTGCTTGGTTTCAGCTTTTGTTAAATCATAGATTTGAGCTCAGAACCACTAATACAAAGTATGAGTGAAAAAGAGAGTAGGTATTTTAAGGAGCCAGAAGCCAAAGAAGATGTGGATTCACAAGTCAATGGGCACTCCCCCATCACCTTAGCAGAGCTCACTGCTGGACCAACGAAACTGCCATTTCTGCACTTGAGTAAGTATCAGATAACATGCCAGAGGATGCCTCTGTGTGTGTGTGTGTATTCTATTTTATTCTCACAATAGCATGACCTGTGTTTATCAAATGAGGAGGGTATCACAGAGCACAAAATTAGCAATGGACTTACTCTTCATATCGAGATTAAGCTCAAAGTCAGATGTTAGAATATAAATTGCCAGAATTGAAACTCACCAATTAAATCTCAAACTATCTTTTGATCTTTAGGACCTGGAAACTTGCCATCTAATTTTGCAAGGATAACTTTTTGTTGTTGTTGTTAAAGCATTTTCTCTTTTGCATGGGCGAAGGGGACTCCAAGCAGATGAACTGGAAAAAGGAAACAGGGACAATAGCCCAACAAGTCCCCTCTTTCTCTTTTATCCTCTCTCTTCTGTTCCCAGGCACTAGCCAATCCTTCTCCCCTCAGTCACAGGCACCCATTATATTGACTCTTGATGGTCTATTCATTGAACCAGTTTAGGTCATTTTAGGTCTCTATCCCTAAATTACTGCTGACATTTACTGTTTGTTCCATTGCCAGTAACAATGGCAAGATACTCTTTGTTAGTTCCCCATTCAGAAAATAATTGTTTAATCAAAATTCATAAGTTTTTTAAGCAAAAATGAAAACAAATAGAGCAGAAATGTAATTCAATCCATTGTTAATCCAGCTTGGTTTGAAATTGAATAAAAATGGAAACAACTATCAAATAAGCGCAAATTATTTTTCCCCACATGTCCACTCATCTGGTATATATGTATGTACAATTATACCTCTAGATTTTTGGTGACAGCAAAACATAATTGTTGGAAAAAGTTTTCAGTAATGTGTTTTCTATAAACAACTTTATACTAAAATATCACAGTTGAGGCTAATCTCAAAATCCTTTATTTTCACCCACGGAAAGTGCTTGAGAGTTCATAGCTATCACTGGGAGAATCTTTATGTATGTGTGTGTATTATATATATATATATATATATATATATATATATATATGTTTGTATTAGCCACCATAAAATCAAATATATACAAATTATTTCTTCTTGAAACATTGTTATAAAATGTGGTGCCATAATGCTTGATTTTTTTTAAAAAGTAAGTGCCGTTTATTCCCTAGCAGTTTCATATTTTCATCATATTGTTTTCATGATTCTTCCTCTAGAAATTTGTTGTGATAAATCTGTCCCTTGGCTGTTAGTTCTTCACATGGTATGATAAATTCCCAAATAGGAAATAGCTTTTACTTATCTTTTGCTGCATAAGAAATTACCTCTAAATTTACTGACTTAAATGGTGGTAATCATATTGAAATATATGTGCTATCAAATCAACACGTTGTACACCTTACATTTACACAATGCTGTGTGTCAATTATGTCTCAATAGAGCTGGAGGAAAAAAAAAACCACTAACCCTTTCCTTTGCTCCTGATTCTGAGCTCGGGAACTCAGGCAAGTCCCAGCTGTGTAGTCCTACAGCTCCATATGGCCCCACTGGGGTCCCTTACACAGTGGCACTGAGCTGGTGGCTGGGAGGGGCTGGAGATTTCAAAATGGCCGGACTCAATGCCCCGCAGCTGCTGACGGCTGCCTGCTGGGAGTTCAGCTGGGGCTGTCAGCAGGTGAGGGGGCTTTACCTGTCCTCAACGTGGCTGCTTGGACTTTCTCACAGCATCTTAACTGCCACCAAAAGAAAGAGTTCCATGTGCCTGGGATGGGAGCTGCACAGCCCTTACAGCTGGCCTTGGAGGTAACAACTTCTCTCCTGTACAAGTTATCATGCAAAATAAGTGACAGGTGCAGCCAAGATTACAACAGGAAGTATGCCCCCGTTCACGACAGTTTCAAAGTGACCTTGGAAGAAGCCTTTTAGGATGGGAAGTATTGCCATAGCCAACTTTGAGAATCCAATCTGCCATGGAACCTTTTCCCACAGCTTAAATGCAAGAAAAGTCACTAAAAATCAAATATTTTTTTCAGTGTTTATTTTGTTAAATGGTATGAAAGCTTGTGCATCAGGAAATTCTAGAAAGATCTGATGTATGAGATCATCTGATCTTGTTAGTTCTGCCTTTTTAATCTTTTATCATGAGAGCCATGAGCAGTTACAGAAGTATTTTTACCATAGTCAAACATACAATTTGCAAAGATCACCAAGGTTGCTGAAGAAGAATAAATTTTGGTGGAGTGAGTCAGAGAGGAGACAAGACTCAATTTGAGGGAGATCTATTAAAAGACAGTTCATGTGGCAATCTGGTGGTTTGTACTATGGTCATTTGCATCGGGATGGAAAGAAATGAACATATTTGGAAAAATTTATTTAACGGCATACCATTTTTTCCTATTATAGTATCTCTCAAGTTGGGATATAACTGATAGCATAGTGATTCAGCAGTATTGTTTTTCTTGGTGTTAAATAATGTATGCTAGAACATGGCAACTCAGAGGCAACATTCTATGGTACTTTGGGTGGTATTAGGTACACGTAGTAGGTGGTAGACGATGTTTCTTTTGAGCTGAATGAAAGCCAGGTTTGATTAGTTTACTTTCTCCAGTTATAACTTTCTGAAATACTCTACACAGAGGCAACTCAAATGCATCATGTGATCGATGTGCCTAATTTTTAAACTGAGCTAAAAAATATTTCTAGGATTTGACTGCAAATGACCAGATATGGTCGGACTGAGTTGGCATAACGCCTAACTTAGCATTGTTTCTCATTCCATTTGACTCTTTTTGATCAAAAGTTTTGAAGAAATAATTTAAATGTTCTCTGTAGCAAATGCTTTGCCTGACATGGGGTAGATAATTTTCACTGTGTTTTGACGTTCTTCTCAAAATACCTTTTGAGTAGCAGTCTGCACTCAGGAACAAGCTCTTCATGGTGAAATGAGGTAGAGAGGCATCACCATGATGTCATTTAGACCTTGCCCATTTTCATCCCAGTCCTCGCTAATCAGCTACTTTTCACTTGTCATCAGCTTCATATTCACCAAGCCTCCTTTCCAATTATAAGTAGTCCTTCTGGAAAAGATTTAAAATAAAAAAGATTTAAAAAAAACAAAATACCGTAATAGAAGTTTAGAAAACCTCACTTTCTCCAATATACAATCCAATTATAGATAGATGAATGATGATAAACACATCTGTTATACAGAATGTCAATGAATTCTAACTAATTAACAGCAAGTTAAGAAAAGGTCTTCACTGAAGAGAACCACAAATGCTATACATTATACCTGAATTCTCATCATATTTATTTTCTCATGAGATAATGAAATGATTAAAATTATGCTCAGAACAGCAGAAGATGTGGTACCGTATTTCTTTAAAACTGGCATTTTATTTTCAGAAGCACTCTTAGATGGAAGACACAACTTATATTTAGGTTACTGCAGTCACTGACAGGGAATCACAAGATTTATGTTATTATTGTTAAGCTCTCTAAAGAGTTACTTCTGGGAGTCACTACAACTAGCTCGCGTGTGTGGTTGTATGAGGTTCATTACAGCCACATGCTCTTTTGTTATGTTGACTGAACAGGGTTGGGTGCTAGAGTAGTAGTTATAACTGATTTAACCAAATACGATTCTCTCTATTAATAGAACAGCTCTGACTGGGTTTGATGCCAATACAATGATCTTCTCAATGTACAGATAAAATTACTGAGCCTACATCAGAAAGACATACACTTAGGTCTTTCCTGCCAAATGAAATGGATTTCCCCTCACCTCACCAAACCTTTTTGTCCTGCCATCTTAATGACCAACCATGTTTGGCCTCTAGCTTCTTGGGGTTAAGGAATAGTCTAAATCCATGAATCAGCATGAAGCTCATTGGTCCATGAGGTGAACCCATGATCCTGGTTTCGGTACCCAGCTTTGCCAACCAAGTGCTGCTGTTGTCTTACACAGTTGCAAGAACACTGGTGAGTGGAGGGACAAAGTTCTTGGAGGTTGGAATACAACTTTCTCTTTTTGAAGTGTTTCCACCTCAAATTCTAGGACAACACTAAAAAATGGTTTGACCTATCATGCTAAACCACCAGGGTAATGATGAGTCCAGACCAAGCCCCATGGATTTATTCATAGGTGCGTTGGGTCTCTCACCACACTGCCTGCAGAATCCCACACTTGACAGTCTGTGCAGTTTGGTATTTCTAGGACTTTTTTGCTCACTGTAAATAAAAAAAAAATTATTATAGAATTTTATTATAAGCTCCAATGGAATCCTTTGCTTATCACAAACCATTGAATATAGTAATATTTATAAATTCTGTGGAAATCATCTTATTACGGGAGGGTTTTTTATCTAGAAAGCTGAAAGAAAAGAAATTCCATAGAAAAATTCTTCGTGAAGTCAAACATATCCTATAAGTGTAATGTTATCCCACTGAATGCTAGATATCATTAGCATAGAGAAGAGCTATCTGATTTAATTGGACATTACTTGATTTGAGCACAAATCTAACTTTATATTAATTTCAGAAATACAGATAAGTTGAACCTAATGGTTTACACTTGATTTTCTACATAACTATGTTTTTTTTTAAGATTTTATTTATTTATTTGAGAGAGAGAGAGCGCACACATTACCACGCACACCTGCCGGAGGACGGGAAGTGGGGGAGGGGAGGGACACGATGACTCTGTATTGAGCGTGGAGCCCGAGGTGGGGCTGGATTCCACAACCCTGAGATCATGACCTGAGTTGAAATCAGAAGCTGGACTGAGCCACGCAGACACCCCTACCCTTGATTTTCTAATGTAAGATAGCATGAAGCAGAAGTTATGTACCTGGATTCCTCTAAAGCAGCCTTCAGAATACAACTTAATGGAAGAAAAAAAAACCGAAATGATTAATCTTTAAAGTATTTTCATTTGCTTCACAGTTAATATGCATAAAATATCTTTTCCCCATGAACCAAATCAGAGTTAGAATTGAGGTTCCTAGATCTGAGAATAGTGTCCTCTGCTTATTATTATTTATCAGGCATGAGGAGCAGTTGTACTAGCGATTTTCAAAATAGTCTCTCTAACCAATAAAGGGGAGCTTATATGTAAGTAGACATAAAATAGGTAAATAAAACAAATATTCCCTATATCCAAGGGGAAGATGTGATGATGCAACATAGGAAAGACACAAATGATGATTGTCTACAGAGTGGGAGACAACCCCCGTTGAGGTGGGATTTAAGAGGAAATGGTATGATAGCCAAAATTCCACAGCAGCCAAGATGGGAAACTCAGATGCAGGCATTCACAAGAAACAGAAGGAAGGGTTTCCACCGTGGTTCTCTAAGTCCCAGAGGCTGCTCTGTGTGGTGGTAGCAAGTGAGAATAAAAATAACCAGTTAGTGAAGATTTTGCACTTGAAATTATAGATCCTGGATCTGCAGATACTCAGCAATTTCTTCAAACCTGCAATTAGTGTGTCAAATTTCACACATGTCAGGATGAGATGTTGACCAGCCCAGAAAGTCTCTGGCGATATGCTATAAGCTTCAGTTGACTGGAAGGTAATGGAATAACATTTCAAAAACACAATTTGAGGATCACCAATAATATTTCACTGCCGGTCACTTTACAGCTGAAAACCTCATGTTCCAGTCTCCAGTATCCAGAAACCAACAAAAGTATAAAGTGGAGCAGCTACGTGATAACATCTTTCTACCATCCACCCTACTAGTGCCCCATCTAGTAAAAAAAATGCAATTCTCTGAGCAATGGCTATGGATAAAAACTATATTATATTTTACCCAGGGAGGAGAAATTCCTGCCAGTATGTGTAGAAACACATTTAGAGAGAGAAACCTCTAAAGGTTAACATTAGGTCTTTAACTTTCTTTGTTTCAAATGTCCGATATCTCAGAAGCTCATATCTCCTGCAACTTTAGGAGATGCCTGCAGACACTGGGACTTGACTGAAGAACTATGGATACTGAACTGTGGCCTGGCTCATGGGTCCCGAGAAGGACTTAGATCATCAGGATTGTCCAAGGAAATAAGCATGCTATAGGTTGGTGAACAAAGACCTGAATAGTTACTCATTTTTTTTTCCAGAATAGCAATGATAAAAGCATAGAGTCTATAATAAGAAGCTTTCTTAAAAACAGAGACAAGAAGGCCATGCCAAAAATTCAAGAAAAATGTCTGAAAAAAAGGCAATACATTGCAGAACCCAGAGGAAAGTCTTAAAAGTAGGCATGCTGGATAAGCAATTGAAAAGTAGTTATAATAAGAACATATATGAGAGGCACCTGGGTTTCTCAGTGGGTTAAAGCCTCTGCCTCCAGCTCAGGTCATGATCTCGAGGTCATGATCTCAAGGTCATGATCTCGAGGTCCTGGGATCGAGCCCCGTATCAGGCTCTCTGCTCAGCAGGGAACCTGCTTCCTCCTCTCTCTCTGCCTACCTCTCCACCTACTTGTGATCTCTCTCTGTCAAATAAATAAATAAAATCTTCAAAAAAAAAGAACACACACAAAAAAGTAAAATAAAAAAATAGGCACAGTAATGAGTAATTAGCAATATGAGTGTCAATGTTTTATAGTTCTAGCTGATTTTCATTTCTTTTTTTTTTAAAGATTTTATTTATTTTACTTTAACAGAGAGAGAACACAAGCAGGCAGAGAGGCAGGCAGAGGCAGAGAGAGAGGAGCAGGCTCCTTGCTGAGCAAGGAGCCCGATGTGGGACTCGATCCCAGGACGCTGGGACCATGACCCAAGCCAAAGGCAGCCGCTCAACCAACTGAGCCACCCAGGCGTCCCATAGCTGATTTTCATTTCAATTATAGATTTACAAAAGGAACATCTTTCCTTCCCCGAAACGTTTACTTTTTCTGATTTTTGCTCTTGTTAACATAGAAAACTGACATGGTAAATTTGAAATCTGTCTTAAAACTAACACTGAGTTATAATATTGCAGGAAGTGGACAGATATGAAAATATTATAAGATTCAGAATAGGGGTATATAAAACAGATATCGGTTAGTACTTGATCCTATTTACAGTAAAACATAGCTCAACATTTCAAGAAAACAAGCATTGTACAGTATTGCAGCTTCAAACATTGATCAACAATGGAAATGTAGTCAACCTAATAATGCTAGACCCAGATAGGTTTAAAAATATATCGAACACTATATAGCTAAGAGGCTGCAGAATGAGGGTTAGAATCCACCAGAACCATCCCTTGGGTCTATATACATCTGGAGGCAAAGATGTTCTTTGTAGCCCCTGCCTATATACACCTGATTTAAAATATATGTATAATGAAAAGATATTGAACATCACTAATTGTTAGGGAAATACAAATAAAAACCACAATGAGATATCATTTCACACCCAATAAGGTGGCTAATATAAGAAGACAAAACAAAAAGAAAAAAAAAAAAACCTCACCAAAAACAGCAAAGACCTAGTGTTGGTGAGGATATGGAGAAATTGGCAAACTTGTGCATAGTTACTGGGAAGGTAAAATACTGCAGCCATTACAGAACACAGTGTGAGAGTTACTCAAAAAATTAAAAAAGGGAATCACCAAATTATCCATTTGTGGGTAAATGTCATAAGGAAGAGAAAGCAGAGACTTGAATAGATACTTGTTTATAACAGCATTATTTACAACGGCCAAAAGGTGAGAGCAACCCAAATGTCCACCGACAGCTGAACAGATAAAGAAAAATGTGATCTATCCAAACAACTGAATGTTGTTCAGCCTCGGAAAGGAAGGAAATTCGGAAACATGCTGCAACGTGAATAAAACTTGAAGACAGGACGCTACGTAAAATAAGCCAGTCACCAAAGGACAAAGAGTGCATGATTCCACGTACATGAGCTACTGAGAGTTGTCAAATTCACGGAAGCAGAGAGTGAAAAGGTGGCTGCCAGGCCTGGAGGGAGGGAAAATCAGGACTTAATATTCACCGGAGGCAGAGATTCTGGTTGCAAAGATACAAGTCCCTGGAGATCAATTGCGGCCCCAACATGTGGATGGACCCAATGACACATTAATTTGAAATAGTAAATTTTATGTTACACACATTTTACCATAGTAAACAAAAATTAAAAATGCAGGGGCCACATGAGACATGGTGGCTCAATGTGAACATTTATAGCAATAGGTAGAGAAGAGGGGATTATGCATTTGCTTATTATCCAACCATGTTATCTTCCTTGTCTGAACCACCATTTAGTGTTCTTCACTGGCAGAAACAAGCCAGTGCCTGGCTGATTTTGATCACTGCTCGTGACACAGCCTTGTCCACCATGCTATATGTGAACACCAGTTTTCAGGGACTCACTCACCTCTACTTTTTTGTTTGTTTGTTTTTGCTATATACCAAAAGACGTTAACGTGATGAAGAGGAACATCAAATAATCATAAGACATTTTTAAACAAATAGTTTAAACACTCCCGATCTGCATGTACCTAATGACCATGAGATAAACAAAACAGGAATCAACAGAAACACTAGGAAATATCGATAAATCCACAATAAGAAGAAAAGATTTTAACATGCCTCTGTCAAAAATTAAGAGTGCAAAAAAATAGCTTTTAGTACAAAATTTTAAATATGAATATAAAATTCCAAATGTATCAGATATTCAAAATGTAAAACCTAAATCTCTGTGAGTCTTAGGGAAAAAAATGAATGAATTCCTTATATAAAAGCTAAAAGTGGGGTACCCGGGTGGCTCAGTGGGTTAAAGCCTCTGCGTTCAGCTCAGGTCATCATCTCAGGGTCCTGGGATCGAGTCCCGCTTTGGACTCTCCGCTCAGCAAAGAGCCTGCTTCCCCCTCTCTCTCTGCCTGCCTCTTTGCCTACTTGTGATCTCTTTCTCTCTGTCAAATAAATAAATAAAATCTTTAAAAAAAAAGCTAAAAGTCAGGAGAACTTCCTGCACTGTGACTCAAAAATCCAATTTTTTGCTATGATGCAAAATTAAAAATTAGATTACATAAATATTACAAATTAAAACTTTGCACAGCCAAAGAAATATCAACATAAGCAAGTTAAAATGCAATAGTGACAAAAAAGTTTTGCAACTTACCCACAAAGGGTTTTAAAGACCTTCTAAACACTGAGAAGAAAAGCACTAGGAAGCCAACAGAAAAAAATGGGCATAGTTTATGAATAAAATGTGACTGACCCTTAGTCATAGAAAAATATGCACAAATTCACTCATATACAGAGAATTTTAAATTAAAATTAGACTGAGGTACCATTTCTCACATATACTGTCAAATATTCAAAAGTACAACTTATTCTCTGTTGCCAACGTTTCATGAAACAGGTACTTTTATACCTTGCTAATGGGAATTCAACACAGCACAACTCATTAATGTTTGGTAATATTACAGACACATACTCTCTTTCTCTCTCTTTCTCTCTGTCTCTGTCTCTGTCTCTCTCTCTCTCTCTCTCACACACACACACACACACACACTTACTTTCCGGTCCAGAAGTCAGTTCTACATTGGATTCTATCCCAAAGATAGACTGACAAAAAGAAGAAATGGTACCAGAAGAAAGCAAGTAGTTGTGCAATCATTTGTAACAGCAAAAGGCCAAGTGTAACCTAATGTCCGGCAATGAAGAATTGATTGAGTAAACCATGGTCCATCCATATCATAGACTATATAGATCTGGAGAGGGAACGAAGAAAATCTGTATTACTGATAGGAAATTATCTCCAAAATATATCTGTTGGAGACAAAACCAAATAGAAAACACTGAATGAAACGACTTTTATGACAAAGTGGAAATATTAAAGAGGGCACGTATTGCATGGAGCACTGGGTGTGCTGCATAAGCAATGAATCTTGGAACACTGAAAAAAATAAAATTAAATTAAGATGTAAAAATAGTGAGAATATGTAACTATATAAATGCCTATTTTCTCAAAAAGAAACAACAGAAGGATAGTTCAAAGCCTTATAAAAATGGCCACCTAGAAAAATGGAGAGAGCATGAAAAGTAGAATTTAGAAATGAGAATTATTTTAAAGTTTTAATTTTAATTCCACTTGGTTAACATAGAGTGTTATGTTAGTTTCAGGCATACAGTATGGTGATTCAGTGACTCACTCAACTTTGATGATGACCACAATCCAAGTCCCAACCCAGAGGACTTAGCAAGTGTGATCGATATTTCTTTTTCTGGTAATATTACCTTTACATGTTAACATTTCATATTCTATGGTAGAAACATAGGACAGCAAATCTTCCAACCATGTCTCTCTGGAACTCCTCAAACCGTAATCACTATATTCCTAGATTGTCTCTGTTAATTATATTTTTAAACCGTTTTTTTAATTGAAGTCTAATTAACGCACAATGTTACATCAGTGTCAGGTATATGGTATTGTGATACGATAAGTCTGTATGTTATGCTACGCTCGCCATGAGTGTAGCGACCATGTGATGGCTCTTCCAATGATGATTCCACCTCCGCTGGCCACACATCACCATCAGCAGGAAGGATAGTGAGGAGCTCATTCATCAGGCCTGGCGTAAGACCATCCCAGTCAACATGGCATCATCCTGTTGACTGAAATAAGAGAACAATTTTGGGAAGGCCCTTGATATTGTAGACGGTTATCTCAAAAGCAATTAGAAGAGATGGGTTCAGTCATCCAGGTTGCCTGACATATAGGGTTAAGCCAGTGTGCAGTGTGTGGGTCACCCCCTGGGGCCCACAGGGTGACAAAGGCTGCTACTACCCTCACAGGCCTTGAGTGCTATAAGCCAGAGATGGTTTCATGGTTGGCACCCACAGGTGAGAATCAACACTCAGCCACACCAAAGGGTCATGTTGGGTTACTGCTGGCCCAATACTCTCACCCTGCCCTGAGTCAACCTGTGTCACACTCATCCCAAACCAGCAATTTGGTACTGCTTCTGTGACCCGATCCTGTGAAAGAAATAAGGCTGCCAGTGGGATCGCTTGGATCTACATGAAGCAGTGATGCTGGGAGGACCCCAGGGAGCAAGCCCCATGGTTCTGCAGGCATCTGGTTGAACCTGCCTCCTAGGTGAAGGTGCTCCGAAGGCGAGAGACAGGGACCATGGGTTCCATCCACCTGCTGGCCCCATTCACCACGCGTGGCACTCGCGAGATTCTAGTTTGGCTGCTCATGTAAAAGCAGTTTAAAAATGCATTGGTCTTTAAAAGAGCAAGAAGGGGGTGGCTCAGACATTTAAGCATCTGCGTTCAGCTCAGGTCATGATCTCCAGGTCCTGGGATGGAGCCCCACGTCAGGTTCTCAGCCCAGGGGGGAGTCTGCTTCTCCTTCTCCCTTTGCCCCTCCCCCTGCTTGTGCTTTCTCTCTTTCAAATGAATAAATAAAATCTTTTTAAAAATTTTAAAAAATAAAAATGCTTAGGTTTTGCCTTCCTTGGTTCCCTCATGTAACTCTGGTGAACATGAGACCATTGTTTGGTTATTTACGAACTGACCAAATAGCACAATGAACTGTGCATCTATGACTTGACCCTAAAAAAACTCTACTCTTTCAATAATCTGAATTACAGTACATATCTATATCTTTATTCTATAGCTGTCATTCAACATATACAATACTTCTTTCCATGGACAAGTGCACTTCTAATGAAGCTTTGATTTTCTATTTGCATTTTTAAAAAGACTTAAAATGAGGAGGCAAGAACATGTTTGTATTTGTCTCACAACCTTCCATTTCAGTGGCATTTCTGTTCTTAGATACCGGTTCAGGCAGAATGTGTCATCTTACTGATTTAAGTTCATTTATTTGATGATAACACCAATTCTTTTCAGGAGGCAAATACCTTTATCAAATAAAGTATAAAATGTTGCCTTTTTTCCTAGTCATTAAGGATGTTTGCCTCCTGCAGTATAAAAGAAACTTGCTACATATTATGTGCTGTTTGTAACCAACCCACGTCCCCGCCACTCTCCTTATTTTGTCACGAACTCTTCCTTGAACCGCTCAGCCCAGTCGAGGCAAGAGCCCCTCCTGGGATTTGAAGAGAGCCCACTCTGGGCATAAAGTGAAGAGCTCTCCTAACACGCGCCGCCTTTGTTCGGGTCTGAAAGCATTGAGCTCCAGGACAGAAAGCTCATTACATCTGCCTAGAGCAAGCAGCCTTGCTCTGAGATTCCCAGGCCGGGTCATTGTCACTGTAAACATGTGTAGATCTGAGTCCTCTGCAAGTTTTTCTCCCCAAGGGATGCCATTTGGTAAGGATTATAAGTCTGTCTTCTTGAACATTACTGACATCCAGTCATAACAATCTCATCAGAGGTGATATATGCCATATCAAAAATCATAAATTCCAAGGATCTCCCTGCGACTAAGATTCAGACATTTTCGTGAATTCTTAAGCTGCGTTTTCAGATAGTAGGTGGGCACAGAAAACTCAGTTAAGCTTAGCAGTCATGGCTGAAATCGTGAAAATATGATTATGATGAGTGACACAGACAGATAATACCTGGATAACCACCTGGTCTTGAATTGAGGGTACCTTTCTCAATAGGTACCGTGTGAGTATGTGTATATGTATGTATACAATGTCATATATGTAATCTCTGTATATATCTGAAAATTACATAATAATTCCATCAATAAAATATCAAAATGTGAATTCCATTTTCAGATAACCTTCACAAACTTAGCTTTTGGAAACAGATAATAGAGTCATCCATACATGTGAGAAATGTGGAGAAAGATTTCAGCAGAGCAGACTTCAGCTCAGGAAGAAAAACATTACTGGATCGCAAGTGATTGGCAGGACACGTTCTGTTGGACGTTTTGAAGAGAGGACATTCTAGCAATGATAAATGCTTCTGGGCACTTCATCTGTGTCTGCTCCAAAGTCATAGACAGAGGTCTCTGGGTCAAAGCTACAGAGATGTTCTCTTGTCTCCTCGAATTCTGCCTATATGGTTGCACTGATTCAGGCCTTTGTTGTTGTTAATAAAATAGCATATGTCATACTGAAATAGATAATGAATTTTCTTTATAAAGTGGCAATGCATTTTCTTATTATGGGTTTCAGTATTTGTCGTCTTTGTTCTAGTCTATTAAAAAAGTGTCCAGGGGCACCTGGGTGGTTCAGTGGGTTAAGCCTCTGCCTTCAGGTCTGGTCATGGTCTCGGGGTCCTTAGATCGAGCCCCGCATCAGGCTCTCTGCTCAGCGGGGAGCCTGCTTCCCCCTCTCTCTCGGCCTGCCTCTCTTCCTGCTTGTGATCTCTCTCCTGTCAAATAAATAAAGTCTTTAAAAAAAATGTTTGGATATCATATAGTTGTCCAAATTTATTCTCACTTACTTGCAAATAAAGAAGGGTTAAGAGTCTTAGACAAATACACGAAACTTCTCCCAGGTAAAAATGATGACCTGTGTCCCACATTCCTCAGAAGAAGCTCGTGTTTTCTGAACCTTCAGTGTTGCTGCCCTGACAGTTTGCCCAGTCGCTTGCCATGTCATATAGCTATGGCCACGAAGCAGACAGACACCTGCCCTGGGTCCTGCCGATGGAGGGGCCCGGAGTTCCCCCTGACATGAACACAGAGCTAACAGTATGAGTCTGAAGACAACGTTCTGCCGTGTCACCTATTGCTGTGTCCTGTCTCCTGGCCTCACCAGGGAGGTGACCGGGGCTTCCCTAGAGTATACAGTTACCAGGCGTCCTGGGACAAGAGCCGCGTCTCTCCCCTGGGTTCTGGTCTGGCTTTTCTGGCTCTCTGTGCACTGACATAAACTGCTGTGGAGAAAGGGGGCCTCTCCCACCTGCTGCTGCTCCGAACACCCCAGGTTTTCCCTCGTCTGGTACGGGCCGTCTGGCTATTTGTCCTTAACATTGTAACAGGCTCGTTTCCTTACCTTCTCTGTCACTCAGACCACCTACTGAAAAGTAGAATTCCCTTGGAATAGCTGCAAGAATTGTTTGAAATACGTCCCTGATAAAAGCTCAATTTGACTTGATTATATCCTTGGAAAAAAAAAAAAAAAGATTAATGGGAGAAGGGGAGGGAGTGCAAAAGCAGCTCAGGGCACAGGAAAAGCTATTGCTTGAAGAGTCCCATTGGATGGGGAACGTTTCACAACTTTCACTAAATGTCCTTATAACTCTCACTTATGTTTCTAAAAAAAGAAAAAATATTGCAAGCAGTTACTTATTCCAAAATACACAACACCAGGGCTATCTCTGCGGCCACGCCGGCCTTTCAGGAGGCAGCATGGTCTAAAAGCAAGTGGAAAGCATTTTGTCTTCTAGAAAATAATCTCAAGTCTCTTCTTGACTAGAATCCCTGGCAAAGGACCAGCCGATGGGGGTTCGAAAGATGGTTTGGTATGAATGAACGAATCGATGAATCAAGTGAGGGAGGCATGAAAACACTCTAAGCAGATTTGACCCTCTGACAAAGGTCAGTCAGGTGACATAGACTACCTCTTAAGCACAGACTAGAAACACAGTTTCAAGTTTTGTTTTTTGTTTTTGTTTTTCCTCAGAGGCTACTGCAAAAATGTCTCTTTTCATACAATTACAGGGAGTGGAACACCTTCTATAAAACCTTTGCTTAATGAGTTTTGTTGCTGGATCTCTTTCAGTAGCAATGCAATGCACAAGCCCATGGATGGATTAGTTACCTTCAAGTTACCTGCTGGTCTGTGAGATCTCTGAGAGCAGAGACATTGTCTTATTTTAATTTTATTTCTTCAATTCCTACAGAGACACTGGCCTCAGTCTAGAGTTAGAGGTTCCTTTTTTCAAATGGTCTAAAAGTAAATAATATCCTATAACCAAAACATCTAACTTATTTAATGAAGAAACCCCTAAAAATAAGGAGAAAATGGAAGATAAAATAAATGAGGCCATAAAAATCATATTCTAAATGGGTATTTTGTCTACATGCTTCTTAAGATAGGAACCACATCTAATTTATTTCTGTACCTTTGGGCCCTAATCCTCGATTAGGATAGCAGCAGCTACCTCATTAATTTGTTTGGAGTATTTATTAATATATTTAAACATTTTATTAATAAAGAATTGAAGGAATGATTCTATGTTCTCTTTTAGGCCTGTGCAATGAGATTTCGGTTTCCATGTCGAGATTAATGTATCTCAAATTAGAGTAGAATGTCAGAAATTGAGAAAGATTTTTGAATTTTCCAAGATTTTGTAAAATCGGACGACTGTTGATATATGGCTTTATCTGGAACCAGTAGAAGTTCTGGATTAAGCTAAAAAGGTCTACGATCACCAGGAAAAAATTAACAGCCTTTGTTTTTAATTTAAGTAGCTTGGCCTCTCTGCAGGTGGAAATAGGAACCGATTCTTAAAAACTTAAATGAAAAGATACTTATTATTGTGCGCAAGTTGGGGAAAAAGGGGGGGGAGGACTTTCCAGCCCCCTGCAGGAAAATGAATGATTGGCATCATTGTGTCTTATCCATCCTGGAGCTCCTCTTTTCCCATCAGGAATCTTCCATGGATTCTCGGGCTCCTTTCTCTTCCATCATTGACTGACTTCTCAAGCCGCTTCCCCATGTACAGAAAGAAACATTGTCTCACATGCAGAGAGCAATTCTGTGTTCTCAAAATCCAGGGAAGAGCAGCTTTTCCCATCTTTATGTCCAGATAAAGCACCACCCTTGGCAAGCTTGGTGTCATTTTCTAATTTTTTTAAAGGGTTTTTATTTATCCTTTTCTTGGCATGAAAATTCCTGGTGCCTACTGCTGGAGCTGTACAGATTCGAATGCTGGGCCACCATGTGCATCAAAGTGCTGACTTTGTAACGAGGGTGGGTTTTTGAGGTCGTGAGCATCTTTCCGACTAGCAAAGAAATAGGGGGCATCATTTAGCTTGAGACAAAGACAGCAGAGTTTAGGACGTGCCCATTAGAGGTGCCTGCCCTCGGATGATAACAATCCTAAAGCAATCAGTTTTTACTAAACCTAGGGGGATTGTTGTGTGTGCATAGAAGAGAGGTTGTTGGTCTCTAATCATCTGGGCTAGAATGGAGCTCTTTCCTGGCACTGGGCGCCACCCAAACCACAGACTAAGAAGTGACAAAGACATTCAGCATCTCCGTCTCCCAAATCCCGCCCTTCTTCAGCGACTCCCCTCCCCCCTGCCCCATCTCTTCCCACCTGCCAGAAAGAACGCAAAATCTTGCCTCAAAGCCATGACAAATTTCTCTGGGCAGGCTAATCAAATCATGGGCAAGTGCTTTTTTGTTGTCGGATGTTTAAGGAGACCTGGGAGGGTAAACTGACCCGGAGGAGGGGAATGAATTAGAAATGTTATGCCTTTAATTTTAATAAAGCATCTTGCGTCTGGATCTACAAACACAAAGTCCATCTCTGAGGCTAGGAAGCACAGCCGCTGGGCGCCCTTTTGTTCTGCGAGGTCAGTCACCTTTCCCTCTCTCGCGGACAATACCGCATGCACGAGATTCCACTCCTCCAAATGTACCGCACAGGAAAATCAATGCTTCTTCGGTCGTGCCAACCTAGTTATTTTTCTTTAATGATTTTGGGCTAACTACACACAGCGGACAATGTTCACTAGAAATAGATTAACCCGGCCTTTCAGTGCATGTGAGCAGGCTTCCAATGTTAGTCCTGAAGACAAAAGCCGGCCAGACAAAAGCTTCTCCCCTCTCTTTTCGGGGCTTTGATGCTGCTTTTCAGCCCTTCTGTGCCGTGACAACCTCATCGCTGGTGATTGATCTGAGAACCTGTGCAGTTGGATTCCTTGAAACTTTTTGTCTGGGTGTCCCTGGCATCTATTTTGCATTCAGGTCCCGTATCTGTGACTTCATCATATCCATGTCCTGCCGCCCGATACAGAAGGGCTTTGTTCTGCCTCTCTTCATGCGGGAGGAGGTTTTCCTAGGGGTTGCTTCTTGTTCTCAAACATGAAAATGTGTGAAGCATAAAACTCCAGCTGTGAATACTTACCTCCCTGCAGTGTTAAAAAGTTCAATATACAAAACACCTGGTTTCAAGTAAAATGTACATCAAGATATACGGCAGAGGGACAGATTTAATATACCCCATAGGGCCCTGAGGCGGTTTTTAAATTAAAGACACAACACACTTTCCTTTTTTTTTTTTTTTCAGATGCGGTTTTACTATTTTACAAATAATGAACCAATAAACATCACAGAGTGGAAGGGACAGTTGTAAGAAGAGTGGAAAAGACCATTGTCATGTAAATGAAAGATCCTGCTCTGAGTTACCTAGACACTTTGTAAATGTATTCCTGGTCAGTAAAATTCTTTGTACAAGTGATAAATGTGGCCAAGAGCCTCAGTGATTTAAATCCAGTAGGAAAGAGTAGCTCTTTAACTTCTGTGGCCTGCTTAATGTTTAGCAT
Source organism: Nasua narica (assembly GCA_028533885.1). NCBI lineage: Eukaryota > Metazoa > Chordata > Mammalia > Carnivora > Procyonidae > Nasua > Nasua narica. The sequence continues at coordinate 5,662,098 of CM052810.1, read as the reverse complement.
GACTATAACTTACTTACTAGGAGAGAAAAGTGGTCGAAGGGCCCTTTTAATGGGAGGCACCCCATATCTCCTACCTACTAAGCACCCAAAAAGTGTGAGAAATTATTATTAAGGACTTGAAATCCTCCAAAAATTAAACTTCACATTTTTTATATGAAAAATAAAAAAAATATATATGGAAAAAAATGTTGCT
>CM052810.1:5594123-5661405 GCA_028533885.1 Nasua narica | reverse complement strand
GGGAACCCCAAATTCCCAGCAGTGTGGTGTTCCAGCTGAGCCCCACAGGTGAAGCAGGGATAAGACATCCCCACTGTCACTTCCTAATTCCTCACCCTCAGGGTCCCTAAGGGTGCCAATTGTTGATTTCACTGGCTGTCAGTTACAAACAGACTCTTTCTACCTGCTCTCTGGTAATGGGGACGCGTTCTTTCAATGCTCATCGATTAGTTGCTCAATTTGGCTTCTTGAGCCCGTCCTCACTGAACCCTCCTTGAATCCCTTCCTCACTGAACCATCCAGGACCCCCAATCCTGACATACCAATGAACCTTATATGTAGCTTATATGTAGCTGTATGCTAACACTCACCACCTTGTGTTTTAAGTTTATTTTTCCTTCTGACTACCTAGATACAAATCAAGGATTAATGTACTATCTGACACCTAGTTCAATACATTTTGTTAGAAGAATGAAAGAAGACCACAGAATACGTGGGATTGCCACTATGTTACCAGATTGTGATTCAAGTATTTGCTACAATGCATGCATATATATATACACACATGGAATGTGAAAACAGAGTACTTGCCATCTAAATATGGGATACCTGGGTGCCTGGGTGGCTCAGTCGTTAAGTGGCTGCCTTTGGCTCAGGTCATGATCTCAGGGTTCTGGGCTTGAGGCCCACATCGGGCTCAGCAGGAAGCCTGCTTCTCCCTCTCCCACTCCCCCTGCTTGTGTTCCCTCCCTCTCTGTCAAATAAATAAAATCTTTAAAAAATAAATATGGAGTATCTGTTTTATTTGTATGTATTGTATGATGGAATTAGCATGCAAATTCAATTTCAGAGCATACTTTTTTAATGGAAATAAGAAAGTATAACAAACCAGGACAACCTGATATCCACAGTTCTCTAAAAACTATTCAACACATGTTATAAGAATGATCCTTTTCATGTGAATCATAAATTGAAAAAACCTAAAGCAAAAGTCCTTTGTTTAATTGATATAAAAACATGTCTTAGGAGAACTTATTGGGAAATATTACACATATAAAGTCACAGTATTTTAGAGCAAAGATATTAGTAATGAAGTGCCTTTCTTTCTTTTCTTTTCCTTTCTTTCCTTTGTGTTATCGCTCTGCCATATGCAAGATGGCCAGGTGAAATGGAAAGATAATATGGTTATTTTTAAGTCGTAAAAACGAGATTAGACCTCTGATTCTCCCACAGAGCAGTAATGTGGTACCAGAAATCTAATTTAACCATTTCGACTTTTTCGTTGCCTCATGTGACAGCAGATGTCATAACGCTCCCTGAAGGGGTTTGTTAGGATACGGGAGGGGACGCCACAGGCCATGTGGTCAGTGCCCGATGTAGAGGAGACACTCCTCTAATCAAAGAATTAGTACCGGGCTGGGGGCAACGAGATACGTAGACATACATAGAAGCGCACTTCTCCCCCCACCCAAGTACTAACCAGGCCCAACCCTGCTCAGCTTCTGAGATCAGACAAGATCGGCCATAGACTTGAAGTGGACTTCTAATGCCACTGGGAAGATGAATGGTGAGATTTACCCTGCTCACCCCATACCTTTGATTAAAATAATGATTAAATAACTACTGTATATTGTGAACCTTAAGAACAGAAGCTGGTCTGCTCTCCTATATGCAATAGTATTTTACACAGTAATACTATTTTACAGTAAAAGGACACTTAGGCTCAGAGGCTTAAGTTGAATTTCCCCCCCTAAATAAATACTATACATATAATTAAAATAGTATTAACGATCATACAAATAATTCCAGTTTGAAAAGGAGTATGTATGAGGCACTACCTAAATAACTCTGAGGTCTTCACAAAGGTCTTTTATTCCCAACCTTGGCTCCTTCTCTGCACTACGTGTGGCTGATAGGGAATTCATCCTCTGCCGAAAAGTCATTTCTTAATTTCAGCATAATTTGCCATCTGGAGAGGCTAGGAATGAGGAACAGTTTTATTTCCAAACCCAGCCAGCTCTGGCAACCCCACATTTCCCAGTTCTTTCTCCAGATTACCACTCTCCTCCAACATTTATCAAAGGCCAAGAGATGAAGCCAAATGGTTCTCAGATCACTGTCCTGCCTGAAAATCTCTTCTCTAGATCCTAAGCTTCCCTAATATTTTTTTTTTAATTTTTTACATTATTCTAGGCAGTGGTGTTGTAAAAACTTTCTGCTACTATATAACAAGCATTTCCTTTGGACTAGCTTTTAATGTAATTTTTCTGATTTTCCTTCCAATGGGTCCCAAAAACCTCCTTGGGAGCCTCCAGGTTTCAGCTTTCTCCAAGACTCCCTCATGAACAGTGCCCCTAATACCCTCCTTGTTTCTTCTGTCCACAGCTGCATCCCCAAGATAATGCCCCATGCTTGGCTTCTTACAGCAGCAGCTTCCTTCTTGGTCCCAAAGTATGTTTCAATTCACCTTAAGACATTGTCTTTGAACATCAACAATCATTTTATTGCTCACTAATCTGCTATGTGGGCCAGACTTGGAGAGGGCACCTTGTCTCTGTCCCATGAAGAAATGGCAAGAGAAGCTGGAAGGCAGAGACCTTTGACCTGAGGGACTGAAACCATCACATTTGCTCGTGCATACCTGACATTGACACTGGCTGTGGCTGGGACTTCAGATGGGGCTGTATTGGTCAATATAGCCTGCTATAACAAAATAGCACAGATTGTTAACTTAAACAACACACCCTTATTTCTCACAGTTCTGCGTGCTGGGAGGTTCAAGATCGAGGTGCCAGCAGATTTGGCTCCTGGTGTGAGTTCTCTTCCCGGCTTGCAGATAGCTGCCTTCTGACTGAGCCCCTCATGGCAGAGAGGGGGAGTTCTGGTGTCTCTCTCTCTTCCTATAAGGGTGCTAATCTCACCACATGGGTCCTCCCTCAGGACCTCAGCTAAATCTAATTACCATCCAACGTCCCACTTCCAAATACCATCATATTGAAGATAAGGGCTTCAACATACGGATTCGGGAAGACCCAATCATTCAGCCCCCAACAAGCTGACAGCCACAACACTCACGGGTAGTCTCTCTCCAGGCTGCTGTTGGGTTTTCCCCCAGCATGATGACAAGTGTCTAAAAATGAGCATCTTGAGGAAACACAGCAGAAGGGCACGGCCTAGCTCTGTTCTGACTGACTCTGCATCACTTTCACCAAGCTCTCTCATCTGGGGCACCCGAGAGGCCCCTCAGGTTCAGAGGGATGAAATTCAGTCCCTCAAAGACAGCAGGGCGACACCACATGGTAAGAACGGCATGCGGCATGGGGCCTCCTGTGGGGCCCCCTTTGGAAAGTACAATCCACCACAGTGGCTGAGGTCCCCTTTACCTATAGTGAGAAATGATGAACCCCAACACAGCCTAAGAGTTTATAAGGAAAAACTCCCTCCTACAAGTATAAAAATGTCATCTCTTTATTGGAAAGCCTTAATTTATCTTGAAAAATAAATATAGAAAGAAAAAATCAAGGAAGGAAGACACATATGTGTCTGACAGGATTTCAGAACTGCTATGGACTAGAGGCCATTGGGTGCCTCCCGTTCTCTCACTTCCAGAATAGCATTGAAAGTCCTTATTCTGTGCCTGGGTCATGATTAACTACTGGGTATGTAGTGGGAGAGCTGGGGAGGTAACTTGTCTCTTCAGTTCACAGGTCTTCAGACTGGAAGGACATCCTCAAAGAGCAGTATGGAAGAACTATATCCGAGAAGCCTCCCCCACACATGGAGAGGACCTAGGCTGTGCAGTGGGGGAGTTCTCAGTGGTATCAGGAGGGCATGAGTCTGTGGGGTCTTGGGGGAGGGTTCAAACGTACTTCCCACGTGAGAAGAAAATGGATAGTTGTGGTCCTAGGACAGGCTGTGACCAACTGTATTTTTCAAAGAGGTCCTCCACAAGGTGTCTCACCTCACATGCTTTTCTTAACATGTTCATTGGCATTCCTCCCATCAAGTGGTGGGTTCTCTGTCCCTTCCCCTTGAATCTGGGTGGAATGTCTTGAGTAGGGCAAAAGGAGTACTAGTAACTTCCAAGGCTGGGTCATAGGAAAGTTGTACTCCTTCCCTTTATCTCTTTGGGATACTCACGTGGGAAGCTGGCAAATGTACCATCGGGAAGCCAAGTAGTCACATGATAAGAACATGTGCACGTGTCCCAGTAGAGAGCCCCAGCTGAAATCCCAGCTGATATCCAGCTGCGCTGTCAGGCCAAGTGATCCGTAGGCTGATTCTAGCCCCAGCTGTGGTACCCGTGTTAGCTGATGCGTCCTGCTCTTGGGGCGCGGCGCCGCAGAACAAGACCCCACTGAGCTCAAGAGTGTGAAAGCAACAATGATTAGTTTGCCTGCAATTCTGCGGTGTGGTCGGCTCTAGGAAGACAGCTCAGCATCAGCTAACACGGGTACGCTGCCGCTTTGAACCAAGCGGCTTCCTCGCATCCACCCACGGACCTGAAACTCTTGAATTCCTATAGATATTCTTATCCCATATATTTTGATTAAATAAACTATTGTTTCACAGTCTCCGGTAGCAGGACTGCCAACTTCAAACCAAAAGCAAACAACTTAAGTAAAAATAAAAATGGCATCTTGAGGGCAGGGCACCCATGAGCCCATTGGTTCATTCTATCTAATCTCAAAGCCTTATTTTATTAAGACGGACTCCAAAAAGACACACATGCACAACGTGATCTTCAAGCATTGACTGTCAACTCAGATTTGTCCTATTGGCCTTATTACACAATCATATGATGAGTATCATTTGGAAATGCTTATGCTAGAGGTAAGACCTTCCTTTGCCAAGTATAATCTTTACTTCCATACAAAATCTAGCCTAGAAGACTTTGTGTGGCTAGTTTTACATCATTTTTCCCTGAGGGAATTAATGTCAAAACATATATTTAAAAATAAATGGTAGAAACCCAAAGTATAAGTAATATAATCTACTCTAAGAGATTATTTTTCATATATATAATATATATTTATTATATATATGATTCACATAATATATTATTTCACATATATATCATGTTCTTATTCTGAGTGTCAAATTTTGTTTCTGTGTTTTCCCCTTTCTCTTCATTCTTTTAGCTCCCAAGCATTTCCAAAAATTGTTGCATTTCAGATAGTACGGCCAGCTGCATACTTTTCTGCCTTGCAAATCTGCAGACATCACTTACTTGATAACACTTCACACAGCTGTCTACCCCAGGCTTAAATGACTTTCTGATTTCTGAACAAGAAGTAGCTACACAAATAATGGCTCCAGGCCAAGGTCTTTGGCAGTATGGTTTTATCCACCAGGCTTGGCACAGAGCAAACTTAAGAAAAATGGCTTTTTAATTTCTATTAAGTGTCTACATTTTTATCCTATCAAATGACAAAGAATACAATTAGCGACTTGCTATATGGCATGTCACACACATATCTTAGTGTTTTTTATCTCATTTCAGCTTCCCTTGGGGTTTATCAGAGAGGCAAGCTTTTCTTTCTTTTTTTCTTCCTTTTTTTCCCCCCTTTCTCCCCCAGTAGGATGTTGCTATGATTCTGACAACATTTTCTCCTCCTTTTTGTTATAATCAAAATGTACCTAGTCCTTCAAAAGACTTTTTATTGTCACCAGCTGGAAAAATCTATCAGAAACCTGGAATTAGGGGCGCTGGGTGACTCAGTGGTTTAAAGCCTCTGCCTTAGGCTCAGATCCTGATCTCGGGGTCCTGGGATCGAGCCCTGCATTGGGCTCTCTGCTCAGTGGGATGCCTGCTTTCCTCTCTCTCTCTGCCTGCCTCTCTGCCTGCTTGTGATCTCTTTCTCTCTCTCTCTGTCAAATAAATAAATAAAATCTTAAAAAACAAAAAAAGAAACCTGGAGTTAATGCCCCCTGATATTCTGAGTCTCAACTGTGTTAACCCTAGGAACACAGCCCAGGCCTCCTTTCTAATACATCTTGTAATGGAAGTTCTTAACTGAAAAAATAACGGGCAATTAAAAAGTCGTTAATTAAAATGTGCATTCAAAAAGCCAATAATAATCATAAATAACAAAATAATAGCAGCAACACAAAAAAATTGATAAGACTCAAATAACTCAATAAACAAGAACTGAAGCCTTTCTACCAAACATGCTGACAAAATATGGCAGCCAATAAATGTTTTGGGGAAAAAGAAAACAAAAACCTTATTAGTGAAAAAAGATAGAACAAGAACCAAAATACCTTTTATAGACATTTTCCTGCCTGGGGAAGAGAAAAGATGGTACTTACTCAGAATCTGTTACCCTTTTGTCAGCTGCCTCTGTTTTGGCATCATTTGTCACTGAAAATGCAAAATGGATTTCATGTGAATGACACAAGATGACTCCAGATTAGATCAGAGACAAAAATGGACCCTCGGAAGAGGTGGATAGTTAATTTCCTAGCCTGCTCCATTAGGTTTTGCCAAATCTTACCGCTGCAATAATACATCAGCTTTCTTTAATTCTCATTTTACCAGGTTCCTTATAAACTGTACGACTAAATACACTGGAAAGCGCATTTAAAGCTAAAAGGAATAATGGCAAACACCACCAATAACCTCTTATACCGCAAACTTTCCTATTAACTTTTTTTTAAACTTAAATAAAACCTAGAGAAAGAATTCATTGGAACTTTGCAAATGAACTTGAAAAAAGTATTATTTTTTTTCCAGAACGAGTAGGCTGAATCTCAAAGTGCAGTTTAAAATCAGTCCATTGCATTCTCAATAATATCTTAAATATGGGGCAATTATAGTTCTCTCCTAAATCTCCTAACTTCTTGCAATGGGAATATTAAGCAAAATTGTAGCTGGGTCTCAAAATTGGATTGCACTTTATCCTGCTCTCTAGACCAAAACCAAGATGCGCTGAACTTCCCAATCACAGTCCCCTCTGCATCTGAGATTATTTTATCAAAAAAAGGGGAGAAAAGGAAACAATATGTCTTTTCAAGGACTAGAAACTATGCAAATAGCTTTCAACTGCCCCTTTATGATGGAAATGCAAAGGACGGGAGCCATATAGGCAGAGCACTGGTGGTCCTGTATTATTCCCATTCAGGGGTGATCCTTCCGTCTGTGTGAAGGTAACACTGCTGTCTGACCATGTCACACAGGGGCTCGGTGAATATCACTTCTCGCTGTGGGCATTCTTCCTTGAAACTGCAAGCAACTTTAGTGTAAAAGATACCCAAATTTGGTCTTTTTTTTTTCCTTGCCATTCTTTATTTTATGAATAAATGTGAATAAATGAAAGAAATACTCCTGGGCACTTGGGTGGCTCAGTTGGTTAAGCGTCTGCCTTTGCCTCGGGCAACGCAGCAGGTTCCCTGGTCAGCAGGAAATCTGATTCTCCCTCTCCCTGTGCCCCTCCCCTCTGCTTGTGCGTGGCCCCCCCATAAATAAATAAATACAACCAAGAAAGAAAGGAAGAAAGAAAGAAAGAACTCCTCAGTCCATACTACATGCCTCAAACCGGACTGGTAAGTAGATAATCCTGCCCCAATTTCACCTTGACAAACCATTTTTCCAAGACAATATTAACTACGTTTGCCTACTCCTCAAAAATCCCCCACTCCTTGCACTCTGGTTGTGGGATAACTAAACATCGAAACTTCTGTTTTTGTCTCACAATCCAGGAGAGTGACTCTCTATTCTTCACCTTTGGGCACTATGCTTTATAGTTTGTCCCAAGAAGCTGTTATTTTATTGATGGGTTTCTTTTTCATCGGCTTGTATGTAAGCTATATGAGGTCAGGGAGCTTTTTCTAATTCATAGCTGCATCCCCGTAAATTAGACCAATGCCTGACAGACAGTAAATCGTCAATGAACATTTGCAGAAATAATAGAACAATGAATATTGAATGAATAGATGTACTAAGCTCATAAGGATATAATGCAATGCTTCAGGATTCCGGGTCTCAAATGTCTTAGAATAATTATTTTAAGAATATTGCCTATAAACAAAGGAATTGACATGTTTTACTATATCACTTCTAAAGAAAAACCTGGATAATATAAATATTATGCTCACATTAATGGGACACCATGATTGGATGGATTTGGTAGAAAAATATATACCCATATTCTTCAGTCTTTGGTTGGCCAGCCATTGTTCAAGGAAATCTTGTGAATTTGTCTGTGCCTGGGAGCTTCAAATTTAAATTTATTCATCGAGTATTAGAATATGAATTATAATAATAAAAATGTTAAGATTATCATTTGATGACCCAGAATTAAGGTCAGTAAAAGCTGACTTTCACAGCAGGTAGTAAACTGCTATTATGAGAAGCTGAACAAGACGAAACTTTATAAATTACACTCAGAGTTTTGACCAGTTCATACCTTTCAGAGCTGCTCTTGAAAATTGTAAATTCAAATGTTTTACTGTGACGGAAATCTCTTCACAATGTTCCCTGAACCACTGGATTGATTACATTAGTATTTCCACCTCATTTGGTTTTTATTTTATTTTATTTTTCTAAATATTTTGTTTATTTGAGAGAGAGAGACAAAGAAAGCATGAGCTGGAGGAGGGGCAGAGGGAGACAGAGAAGCAGATTCCCCCCTAGGCATGGAGCCCCACCAGGAACTTGAACCCAGGACCCTGAGATTATGACCTGAACTGAGGGCAGATGCTTAACTGACTGAGCCACCCGGGTACTCCTCATTCAGTTTTGAAATACTTTTTTGATGGCCATATTAAAAATATTCATTTTTCTAAAAACCATGTTACTTCCCATGCATTTAGTATGATAAGCCGTATATCACCAGGACCGAGAAAAAAACAAACTATCCTTTAAATATATTCAGAATTTGGGACTTCTGGGTGGCTCAGTCTGTTAAGCATTTGCCTTCAGCTCAGGTCAAGATCCCATGGTCCTGGGATCAAGTTTCACATCAGGGTCCTTGTTCAGTGGGGAGCCTGCTTATTCTCTCTCTCTGTGACAAAAAAATAAAAATAAATATATATATTGAATTTTAAGAAACGCATTAAGGGAAAAATAAAGTATATTTTGAGCTGAAAGGAAAATAATTTAAAACTCCAATCTTGATTAATTTAAAAAACAAAAAAAAAATAAGATTTACTGCACATGAATTTGAAAAATCTAAATAGATCCATGAATAATGGAATTTATATTGAAAGCATCAGCAAATTGAGCTTCCTGCTTTATACTAAATAAACACAGAGCATCCAAGTGAAATCAGGATAGGCCCAGGGACCAGGATTTACAAATGAAAATTTACACAAATCATTTCCAAGATTATTAAGGGGGGGGGAAAACAGAATTAAAGAATTAACTTTAAAGTTTTCTTTTAGGGGTGCCTGAATGGCTCAGTGGGTTAAAGCCTCTGCTTTTGGCTCCGGTCATGATCTTCAGGGTCCTGGGATCAAGCCCTGCATCGGGCTGTCTGCTCAGCGGGGAGCCTGCTTCCCCCTCTCTCTCTGCCTGCCTCTCTGCCTACTTGTGCTCTCTCTCTCTCTGTCAGATAAATAAATAAAATCTTAAAAAAAAATAAAGTTTTCTTTTAGCCTAAAGATCCATGTTATCCAAGTCCTGACAATGTTACAGTGAGGTCCGACCAGGCAGCTAACTGTGATGGAAAGACAGGGTTCCCTAATTAGCCATGAAGAAGGTCCTTGTGGAGGGAAAGAGATAACTTTTTCTTTCCATAGCATGAAATTGTAGACCTCGGGTCATCCGAATGACATCTTTTATTACTGCTGAATACAGAAATACGCTGTAATACAGAAGCTGCCCCTGGAGAGCTGAGTTATGGATTATTCTACCTCAGAAGAAGGCAGCCACTGACTTTAAAGCATTGCTTCAGCTTGATACCAACAAGACTACATTACTTCTGCTGGTACCAGCAAATGCTGCGACTGTCGGCTTTATATGGGTTTTTGTTATCGACCCCATTTTCCAGGGTTGATTTGTCTTTACGGTTATTTTAAGTCACACATGGAATCTACACTCACTGTACGTAACATGTCAGCTCAACTAAACTATTTTACAAACTTGTAGCACACTTGTTAAGAGGGCAGTATGGACTTAAGAATGAAGCAACACATTTTTTTTAAGTCCGTTAAAAATACATGAAGCAACTCACCGAACAGTCTTGGAGTAGAGCAAGTTACATTCTTCTAATGGTACCAGCTTCACTTATCAAGTCTGAGCCATTCTGATATATGCCATAAATGGTAGCCAAAATAAGTCCTGGGATTACTCATGAGGGAGCACATGAGGGGAGAGATTCAATGTCATGAGAAGTATCGCCTCTGGAGGGGAAATTCCCATGACTTGGTTTTGATAATATATGAAACTCAATCAGTAGCATTTATCAAAAAACTGATAATTTGAGATAAGGAAAATAGTAATTTACAGCCATTGTTTTTAACTGATGCCTAAGTATTACCATAATTCTCACAGCGATGCACTTGTTTATAAAAATATGAAATCTTCATTTTAGTTAACGTAAACAGGTGACAACGGTTGCATCTGTTTTGATAAAATTAAAGCAGTAAATTTAAAAAAAAAGATTTTATTTATTTATTTTAGAGAGAGTGCAAGTGGGGGTGGGAGGAGATGGAGAGAGAGAGAGAGAGAAGCAGAGTCCCCTCTGAGCACCAAACCTCATGTGGGGCTTCATCTCAAGTCCCTGAGATCATGACCCAAGTTGAAATCAAAAGTCAGATGCTTAACAGACTGAGCCACCCAGTTATCCCAAGCAGAAAAAAATTTAATTTAACTTTCCCTGATGGCAGAGAAATAAAATGTAGTAGGGAAATAACATAATTCAGAAGCGAATTCTAGTGGAGGATCTAAACTGAACTTGGAAATGGAGAAAACTCAAAACTATGCACTTCTTGGACATGGGTGACACTGAACATGCTGGAGATCATCGTAGAGAACTTGGAATTTATGCTCTTGGCAAATTCAGACTTGACCCTTAGTGTGGCGATATTTTTTTTCTTTTGGCTTAATGAACTTAGACACATGTGCTGGTAAGCGATGTCTATTCAATTTATGCAGCAGTGTAATAGAAGTAAGTCCCTAATTGGGTCCACCCTTTGATAATGAGATCATGGTAGTAAGACATCATCAATATGGGCTAATGATAATGAACCATCTCAATCAAAGAAGAATGGATTGATTTCATTAGACATGTTTTTCTTAGACTGGAGCAGACTAGGAACAGAGAAGATTCTGTCATAATTTCCCAGTATTCTTTCCCATCCCCATGTATATTTTCTTTATTTCTAGCACTATATGCTTGGGTAAGAGTGCAAAATACGAATAGCTTTTCTTCCTTCTATACACAGAATACCAACACGCTCTGAACAGTGGGTGCATGAATTAAAATGTAATAAGTTTAGTTTTACAGATGAGAAAATTGAGATTTCAAGAGAGATTAAGAAAACCTCCTAACTTCTAAAAACTAAACAATGATGGATTTGGACTCAAGACCCTTCCTTCCCCTCCTATTCATATTGAATCTCATATACAGGATGGCAAGGGAGGAGGTACTGTCAGTCCTAATGTAATATAAATAAAAAGTCTGACATTTGTAGTACCAGCAAAATGATGCTCTCTCTTCTTAGCCCCTTAGCATCTGTCCTGATGTGCATTGTTTCATTTCCAACAGTCACAGCTGCTCTGCAAGACTGTCCTAGTTTACAGAGTACTAGAGGTTCAGAAAGGCAAAGCCAAGGGGCCACATTCCCAAAGTTACCTTGAATCTAAGGCTCATATTTCTACCATTATGAAATAACTAGTCAAAGAAATGATTTCACAACATCGCCGATTAAGCTAGTTCAGCATTTCACAGCATTTTTTCTGTTTTTTGTTCCCCATTATTTTTATGCTGAATTACTGAATGATCTCTAAGTATGTGGACAGAAGGTTTAATACAATTTCTTTATTGATACCCACAATCCCACTCAGCCATTCTGACTAAGTGAGTTTATGGAGCAAATCTGAAGAGCTGTTTGTCATTCAGTAAGTGTCTTGGGTATTGATTAATAAAAGTTACGTCACAGACTGCTTCTAGAATGACATGTGAAGTAATCCGTGCTGCTCACCTTTGGGACCAGATAACTTTGTCATGGGGGACCATACTGGGCATGGCAGGACACGGAGCGGCATCCCTAGTCTCTACCGACTAGACGGTATATGTTCCCCATTCGCCTCCCGCTGGAAACCCCTGGGTTGCATGCCTGTCAGTCCTGTGATACAAAGGAAAACTCCAGAACCTAGACTATTTCAAACTCACTTTCTCCATTTCCAAGTCAGGACAGGGTTTGCTTGGGATCGTGTCACACCGACAATATCTCTAGCATTGCCACAAAGTTGTGGTGACTCAGAAATTTGCCTCTCTTTGACTGCTGGTCAAAATCAGTTAATCTTTTACAGTTGATCTTTTAGAAAGTCAGAAATCATAGGCTAAGACCATATTCCATTTATCTTTTTTTTTTTTTTTAATCTAACGGCTTTACCCTGAGATTTGCACAAAGTGGATGTTATATATATATATATATATATATATATATATATATATATATATGTATATATTATTCACAGTGGTAAAGTTAACTGCATATATGGGTATGACCTGATAGGGAAGGAACACTTTGGAACTAGGATATCAGTTTTAAGCAACAGATGAAAATCAAGATGCCAATAAAATCATGAGGTGCTTTTGAAGGAATATTACCACCAAATGTGTCTGTTTTAAGGAACAGGTGCACTGGTCGTTCACCTTGTTAAATGGAAATCTCTTGCTTTGGAAAATAATAATAAAATGAAAGGAGGGAAAGAAAAGAAAAGAAAGGGATAGGATAGGAAAGCATATACCAGCATATATAGTTGAATACAAGATGTGTGAGATAGGGACTATCTCACCATTTTTTAAATTCATGGTTTTCTACTTGAATCAGTACTTTTCCACTTGCACTGTAATATAGTAGCATGTGGCCAAAATGGACCTTATCTGAATTGCTTGCAAGAAGGAAACTTACCTAAAACATAAATAAAATAGTCATTAAACATCCCATTCTGTGCATCATTAATTATTCCCTATTTTTTTAAAGATCATTTGAGGGGCACCTGGGAGGCTCAGTAGTTTAAGCATCTGCCTTCAGCTCAGGTCATGATCTTAGGGTCCTGGGATTGAGTTCTGCATCGGGCTCCCCAGTCAGCAGGGAGTCTGCTTCTCCCTCTCCCTCTGCCTGCTCCCCCACTCGTGCTCTCTCTCTGTCAAATAAATAGATTCTTTTAAAAAATAAAATAAAGATCATTTGAGTGTAAGTGTCACCAGTTATATAGCTGTAAGCTCCTTTCCACTTCTTTCCTTGGATGACTCAACACTTTGTGGTTTCGATAATCACAAAGCAGGTCGGAGTAGCTACCTCTGAAATCCCTCTCTTTCTTCCACGTCAGCTTTGGAAGAGGCTGTGGCTGCTCGCTCTAACGACCACATTTCCTTTTCTTCACTCCCTAGTTCACTTCGGGAGGTCCAAAGGCCTCTCTGGGCCCTTGTGAAAATCAAGTTGCCTGAGAACAAGAAAAAGCAAGCATAATTGACTCCCCTTTTAATATACATATTAAAAGTATATATATACTAAAGTATTTAAAAAGGTGCAAAACAGGGGCGCCTGGGTGGCTCAGTTGGTTGAGCAACTGCCTTCGGCTCAGGTCATGATCCTTGAGTTCCGGGATTGAGTCCCACATCAGGCTCCCAGCTCCCCGGGGAGTCTGCTTCTTCCTCTGACCTTCTCTCCTCTCCTGCTCTCTCTCACTTTCTCTGTCTCTCAAATAAATAAATAAAATCTTTAAAAAAAAAAGGTGCAAAACACCAGTGGGAATTAAACTTGAAATGTTATCTCTACATTCATGGAAAATAAGCGGACTTAGAACTTTAGTTATAATTATGCAACTATGGAATCACTCTTTGCACTAAAGACCCATCTCTTGATCCCACTTTTTGTTTTAGATTACTATTGAACCCTTTTACACTTTAGAGCCTAATAATAAAGTTGAAATAGCTAAAGAAAACACACTGTATCTTATCTGGAAACAAAGGAGACTGTTTCTACTTATCAGCAAGGAGAAGTTTGCGGCCTAAGGAAACTATGTAAGTGCTAAGCACACATGGAGATAGATATCCAAAGTTAATTTAAATACTTGGCAAGTACTGGCGATCGCTGCCTGGCTGATCCACACTTCAGATGTCTCTCGGTCTGCTCCATGTCATTCTTCTATATGTTCAGACTGAGTCCAGAAAAAAATGGTTTGCAATGAGCATGCACACTGCGTCCACAATATTCCTTTATTTATTAAAAATAGCAATGAACCTCTGGGAGCTGTCTCATGGTAGCAGAATCTTGCTGATATTAAGGGAAAAAAGACATTTTTGGTATGATGGTTTGTAAAAAGAAAAAAAAAGACATAATTTGATTTGGCAAACCTTAATAGTGTTTTTTTTTTCCACAGTATGCATTTTTTTCTATATAGTTTCCCTTTTTCACATAAAGAAAACTAAATTGGCATCAGTAAGCATTTTTAAATTACTGGAAAGACCATAGTTTAGGTAGTGGTTACAAGAGTGTTTTATAGGCTTTCCAAATACTATATTTAAAAAGGATATTTGGATCAGATTTTATCTGTTTTAAAACTAAAATTATAAGATAGAACCTATATTTGAATGTTTAAGACCACCAACAAGGCCATACTTTATGCTTCCAGGTTAATTAGTTTTTATGTGCACCTCAGAACATAGTTCCTCCTGTCATCTCTATGCAAATCTCTGAACTGCCTGCAAATGCGTCATTTATTAGCAAAGTTGTAACTCTGCAGTGGCCTTTCTTTACAATTTAGCTCTACACATGTTTGTGCATGTAAAATTAGTACAGGTGAATACACTAATACATCACATGTGGGCCGTGGTCCATTAAACATCAAGCGAGGATGACGTCCATCTGCCCGCATATGATCTTCACAAGCACACATGTCATGTCGGAGGGAGTACCAAATGGGTCTCGCCATGATGGCCAAGTATGGAAGACAGCTTCTGCTTTCAGTTTGGAGTGATTCTTTTCTCCCTTTTACATTTATGACAAATACTTGGAGCAGTTTTTAGATGGCTTAGCCATAACATTTTGACACAAAATATTCTATTACTCCTCTTTTACTCTTTTGATTATTTACATTTGAGATGCCTCTGAGATTGCGAAGCCAGTCGATAGCAAACAGTTATCAGTGGTGACTACAAACGTGTGGAAATCAAGATCTTTTCCATCTCATACAACCAAAACCAAAGAAGGGAAGATTTAAAGGCTTGCCAAAAATATTTAAAACGGAGACAGTCACTGCTAAGGGAAACAGTGAGGGAATTATCACAGGGGGAGAGTCTGGGGAGCTTCTGAAGGGCAGAAAAGGCACCATGGACAGATAATGTCAAGAATTATTTCAAAATATCAGCTGTGATTAGGCAATGGCATTTTCTTAAATGTTGTCTCTCACATTTTGGGAGCATTTATCATGTTCCTGAAAGGCAGGTAAAAGAAAGAATATGTCAGGATTTTTAGCTTTGCAGAACATGATATTTTGTTTCAGCTTTGAACCCTGTATTTCCTTAGATAAAAACTAGTCCAACCTGGAAATTTCACATTTGAAAAACTTGGAAAATAGAGAAAAAGCAGAATCATATTTTTAATTCCAAATTCATTGAAATATATACCTGCTCGTTTAAACAAAACAGAACCAGGAGATTTGAAGTACAATCCACTCAGAACTTGAGCTTCAAAACAGGAGTAATTGTTACTTGAGTAAGGTAATGGGGAAGAATTCTAATAGGTAGGAACATTCCAAAGCTGTATCCATCTAAAAATGAGTTCTTGTTATTACAGGAGGAACTTTAACTCCAAGACTGTTAAATCCAGTTGTAGATGTTACCAAAAGGCAAGAAGCCTTTTGGTTTGTTTAAGTTTAAGTTTAAAAATTAACATACCAAGTACTTTTTGAAAGTGAAAATCCTGTAGGAATCAGTCCTCCAGTCTTGGTTTGTAAGGAAGGCTGTCAAGAGTTTCCCCAGAGCCTCCATATAATCAGGAAAAACATAAAAGTTTACATATCAGCAAAGAGTCCTGGCTATGCACCTTACTTTTCTCAAGAGTGCTTTCCCTGCCCTCTCCCAGCCCCTACCCTCTAAGAACACAGGCCTGGACTGCTTAATTCCTGCTCTCCAGGATTTTAAAACTTCAATATTCTAAGGACCAAGCCTTCAATATCACCTGAAGGGGCTCATCAATTTAGACCAAAGCCATTTAGCTGTTGCAGATCTTTTAACTTAACAACAGCAGCAACAAAAAGCAGGGTTAAGAATGTCTGAGTTCCTGTTTATACTAAATAAATACCAAATATTTGGCATAAAATCTACACCAAATTAATATCTTGATGAACTTCTTAGGAAATTATATAAGTGAAATAGAACATACTTATCTAGGAATTAAACTTAAAATCTCATTAATTCCTCAAGATGAAAAATCAAGATTCTATCTGTCACTTTGTGCATTGTTTGATGATGGGAGACTCTGGAAAAGGTAAAATTAGGAAGACGATAAAAAGATCAGTGGTTTCAGGAGAATAGGGAGCAATGGCTACGCAGAACCGAGAGGAGTTTTAGGGGCAGTGACAGTACTCTGGATGATAGACATTACGATGAGGGATACCCCAACCCACAGAAGATACAACACCAAGAGGGCTTCCCAAGGCCAGCTATCAGCTTTGGGTAGTTGGGAAGCATCACTATAGGTTCATCTGAATAAAAGATGTTCCACCTTGGTGAATAATGCTGATAATGGAGGAGCCCACACACATGGGAAGTCTCTGCACTTCTTAATTTTGTTGGAAACTTAAAATTTCTCTTAAAAGATAGAGTCTTCAGAAAGAAGGAATAAGTGCCATAGAAAACTATGGTATACTAAAGGACAAATGATCAAAGAACAGGAATGTACCACTTTTAAAAAAGAGAAGAAAGAGGGGCGCCTGAGTGGATCAGTTGGTTAAGCATCTGCCTTAGGCTCAGGTCATGATCTCAGGGTCCTGGGATCGAGTCCCGTGTCAGGCTCCTTGATCAGCGAGGAGACTGCTCCTCCCTCTACCCTCTGCCTCTCTCCCTGCTTGTGCACTCACCCCCCTCTCTCTGACAAATAAACAAAATCTTTTAAAGAGAGAGAGAGAAGACAGAGGGAAGGATAACACAGTGGGAGAGTAATCTGACCTCGCTGAAAGATGGCCATAACAATATTATCATAAAGGAATTGAACCTGAAGGAAGCACGATAACAATTTTAACAATTAGCAAACCAAGTGCACAATTAAAACTGTGTTATCAGTGTACATGGTATGAAAACACTAAGACCAAACGTGAAACCGTCACATAAACTATTTATAAAACACTTAAATGGACTGACATGAGCAGTATAAACAAGGGTATCCATGGCAGCTCATTGTAGAGGGCCGGCCGATTTCACTCAAATCGCTTCTAGAAAGAACCACTAGTTCCCTATCACAGATCATGTATAGGGAACCACATGATACCTTTTAAATAAAGAGGGTGTTTCTGTCATTATTCGCATGGCGTAGCAGCACTCTAAAATCAAGAGGGCAAAAGAAAGAACCAGGAAGAAATATTCCCGTAAAAAGAATACTATATCACGATGTCATACTGTTATCTTCCGCAAAATGCACCTGTGTAACACTGGAGGCAGAGGTCATGGGCAGAAAGAACGGGGCTTCCGGTGGGTGAGCGGGGCACAAAGCTGGTCTCTCCCTTCGGAGCCTTGTCCAGAGTCAGCTTTCCTGATTGTCATGTTCGTAGGGTCCACGTTATGGGAATGAATGCCAAACACTGAAATCATTTAAAGTGGCCGTCAGTAAGTACAGGGGACGATTATCTGAGAGAAAGTTGTACAGTATAGCTGCTGGAGAAAAGGAAAGTTAAAAGACGTTAAAATGAGGTGTAAGAAGAAAATAAGCTTTGCTCATTGCTGTTGATTTTTCTCATCACTGCGTCACTGCTGACTTTACATGTACATTAGAAATGTATTCTTTTTATTAAAGAAAGTATTTTATTTACTTATTTGAGAGAGAAAGAGAGAGCAGGAACGGTGGGGAGAGCAGGAGAAGAAGCAGACTCCTCACTGAACAGGGAGCCCCATGTGGGACTCGATCCCAGGATCCTGGGAACATCCCCTGAGCCTAAGGCAGGCGCTTAGCCGACTGAGCCACCCAGGCGCCCCTACAAATGTGTTCTTAATCACACCAGGTATTCTACTTGATCGAAAAATTTAATTTATAATGTGGGTTACTGTGATTCTTAGATTTTCTAGGGGTCCACAGCAGAGAACTTCATACTATTGGGCTCTACATTGAGCAGAAAAAATATATATGCGTACCTATACATTCATATACTATGCGCCAAGTAAAAATGCATACGTCTATATTTCTGTTCTCAGATTTACATGAAATATATAGACATACATATTCTTGCCTTTTAATAGTATCTTTTGCCCTATTATTTCAAACACCAATGACTTTAATTTTTTCTCTACCTCACTATTTTAAAATCCAACTTGTTCATCCCCATCCTGATTTATCTTTTCTGTATTTTCTCAGTAGGAAAATCAGAGGAAAGAGAAAAATGGAAGAGAAATTAAAAGTGGAGAAAAAAATTGAACACCGGAACATCCCTAACTATGTTTTCGGGCTCTTTACCATGAATCCCACAAAGTATTGCAGCATATAGCTTGCAGAGATATTTTGTCCAAATTCAGTAAGATTTTGTTTAATCTTTATGAGTGGTAATTTAAATTTTATTATTGAGACTTTTAAGAAACCACAATGCTTAAGAAGAAAGCCTAGACTGTATTTATAGCTTTGTAAATAACCTCTAAGGTACATACGCAAATAAGCCTTCCTGTATGGAGGAAAATAATAAAGCATTTTCTAATGGAAAATCTAAAGTATTTTCTAATGGACGACAGAAAAATGTGTTATTAGACACCTATTTTAACGAGTTCAATTACTCACCTACCCTGGATCTTTCTACTCCTATGGATCAAACTATTCTAGATCTTAAAGGGTATTACTTCGCTTTCCTAATTCGTAGCTGTTTCCTATCTGATTGCCAGGCTTTTTAAATAAAGGGATTGTGAGAATTTCCACACTGTTTTGGAAGCAGATGTAATCATGCCTCTCCTCCAGCATCTAAAAGGTGGCCTATAACCTAATTGGAAACTCTTGCATAGAGGAATTTCCTTTAAATAGTAACGAGTGGAGTATCTTTTTCCCCCTTGAACAGCTGTAGAGTGTTAGCAAGAATAGTGTCACTTTATTTTCCCAAAATTTGTGCTAAGTGCTAATCAGATTACAAATTCAAATGATAAAATCAAGCTAAAGGGGAAACTTGAAAAAAAATACAAGAGCAGTCTAAGCAGTTAACAAATAGCCTTAACCTTAAATTATTATTTGTATAATGTGTACACAAAGAATATTCACTTTTTCCATGAATCATAGTTGTCAGAGCCATACCTCTCAAAGGGAGATTAGACAACAGTCTAATTAATTCCGTAGCTGTTGGAGGCAAAAACTATCAGACTATAGGTCACACATTGATTTGACTTTACTTTTAAAGACAACAACTAAAAATTTAAGGCAAAAAGGAAGCTTTTGTTGTTGTATTGTAGTTGATTACTTCGGGAATTTACCAATAGAATAATTTTGCTATTTTCAGCTTGTTGTTAAGTGCTTCTTCCCTGAAAGCCTAGGTAGGTCCAGAAAATACCTTTTAAAGCTTGGGATATTGCCATTTCCTGTAAATGTAGCCACATAACAGTGTGAGGTCTGAAGGTCTGTTTCTTTTACATTTTGACGGCTTACATTACGCTAGTCATACTAAAACCAACAGAAAAGCAAAGGAAGGAGAGGGACTTCTGGTCACCCTCTTTCCTCCCCTGAAGCTCATTAGAGGCTGCCTGAGTTCCCATCAAGGGCATCTGGACCTTAGGCATCATCTTCTATAAAGAATAGTCTGTCTTGTTAGATGGAGAAAGAGCACAAAGTATGCCCCAATGTTCTTGCTTTCTAACCAACTTCCTTGTGCACATTCCACGTCCTCGTTATGGTTGTAACTTCCTTCTTTTCTCAGTAGGTACAAAGGAGGCTGGTTACTGGTGTTTTCCATTATTGATGCCACTGCATCAGTTACTTCCCGATTCCCATAAGAACACCTGTGCATCTATAGAGCCTTTCTTAGCAAGCAGAACCTGCCATGGAAACCAGGCAACCTCAGGAAAACCCACGGCACCTGCTCCTTCTTCATCCAGCATAACTCTATACTCTGGTTCCCAATAACCACTATGCTTTCTCTCTCCCTTTCAGTTCTTCTTCTTTGCATATCCACCTGGGAATTACTTATTTTTAAATCTTCTCTTCTTGAAACTAAGGAAGCTACTCTAAGCCCAGTCTAAGTCAGTTACAGTTAGGTTCCCTTTCCTCTCTCATTTCACACTGAATATCAGTTTTGCTACAAATACTATCACTGACTATACTTACACTAGATGAATATGTTGTATATACTTATTCTCCTCAAACAGGGGGTATTGCTAAATATATTGACATTATTTGTTTATCAATTGCTTATATATGCTAGTCATTGTTTGGAGACTTCTGGCTTGATATCCTGCCTTTCAATGTTGAAATTTCCAGGATCTAGCATAGAGTAAAGCACCTGAAAAATGCTTGGGAAATATTTGTACAATGAGCTAAGACAGATTTGGTTGCCAGGACCCCTGTGTGGCTTCTAGCAATATTTCTTCTTCTTTAGATAAGATTCAGACCCTCTTTCCCTTTTCTCCAGGTCCTTGAGAGTTGAGATTTTTAAGACTGAATAGATGATCATCCAATGACACTGTTGTTTTCTTTGTCTTTTATTTTGGTAGTTTTACTACTTCTTACTTTTTGTTTTATATATTTTATTTTGGGATTACTTTTTTATTTTAATACTGATTCTGAAGTGGCTATAATAGAGACCAAAAGAAAAGCATATCTCTACCGGCTTGTTGCCCAGACTCATATTAGCGCTGCCATCTACTCAGAGATGCCCTCCTGAGAGAGTGAAAAAACATTTTCTCAATAGGACACAAGACATCAAAGTCAAGAATCTATAACCAACACACTATTAATGAGAAGGGAAGCAATTAATTCACATGCGTTGACACTTATATTTGAATATATCATGGAATTATACTGTAGTGCTCCTAACTGCTAAATTACATTTATTTTAATGCTAAACTGCCTCAGACCTTTTAGGGAGATCAGAATCAGTGGTAGGTTATGCAACTACTCTAAAATTAAAGGCTTGCTTCAGGTAATCCAAACGCTGGTAAATGATAGCTAAATTGCACTCATTCATCACCTCTCAAGACCTAGTATATTAAAATAGCACGTGGAGGCTGTGAATCTCAGTCCAAACCATAGACGTATAAGAATATTCCATTTTTCTGTTTTCTATTGAATCAATTTAACTTTGAGGTTCATCAAGTACCGTTCTCAATTGCAGAGTCTTATAAAGTGCAAAAGTGTGTGTGTGTGTGTGTGTGTGTGTTTTAGCCCAGAGGCAGGGGAGGACTGTGGTCATCAGTGTCCTGTTCAGAATAACATCATAATAATATTCATTTTCCCTTACCTTATGTTTCCCTGACGTCTTACAGCTTTTGTCTCTTTCTGTGCCATACTGGGGACCAAAAGTTTTTTCTGACGTTCTGCCTGCTCCGATTACCCAGTCACAGTCCTCCTTGGCCAACAACAATGAGCCGTATGAGGATCCCCACTTCTCTGTGCTCTTCCTTTTCCCCTTGCTTGAGGAATATCTCTCACTCGAATCTGCTGATGCCAAGTCAACCTGTTTTTCCCAGCAAACTGCTTTTTTTCTGTTCTGGGTCTTCAAAGGCTAGAAGTGAACTTATAGGCTTAGGTTTCAGAAACCACAAGGAAAAAATGTGGGCAATTTCTGTCCATATGAAGGAAGAACAGAGAAATGCTAAATGAAGCAGGTAATGCTTCAAAGCACCATTCATCCAGAATTCAAATGGAAATTGGACATTTACCTATCTGGTCGAAGTGCTCACTTCAGTCGTGCTGGTTACCGCTCTGAGTTTCATATGCAACTAGATTAGTGTATTTCAATTACTAGAACTTAAAGGATGGGGAAGATTAGTTCCAGAAAGAAAGGGAAAAACAGCAAAGCAAAAATGTGCTGCAACTCTGCCCTGTTAATTAAAATATAGCAATCTTTATGACTAATGTCTAATATAATGGTTTAAAGTGTAATGTAGTTTGACCCAGGATCAAGTACTAATTTCCTAATAAGAGGAAGTTTGTCCCCAAATCCGAATCAATGGATGGATCCCAAATTGGATCACCTGATAAGATATGAATGGATTAGTGAAAAAAAATCATGGTTGCCCGAAAAATTATTAAAAATATATTCTATACAACAATGGAAAATAGGCCAATAGCAACATCTTACTAAAATAATGACACATTTACTTATTATATAAGATGTAAATGAAGAACTCAAATGACTTAGAACTTCTTAAAGCATGTATTGGACTAATCAAAACTCTACAAATCAGTAGTTGTTAAAACTATCTGCAATCCTGGTTAGGTCACTTACTGTGATGTTATTTTATGCCTCAGTTTTCTGATCGATAGAAGGGTGAATACTACTTACAGTGGATAAGGTTAAATTAGCTAATACAAGTACTGTGCTTAAGAACACTAAGTTCTGTACAAAAGTTGGCTATGAGCCGAATCAGCTTACAGTCCAGAAAAACAATGGAGACGACAGAGCCTTCGTATAAATAAAAAAGGAGATAGCACTCATTGGAAATCATCCTCAGCCTGAGAAGGCAGCCGGAGCAGCGATCAAATCCTTTAAAGGAAGCATGACACCACTGTTCTGTGGCTCGCATTGCATGAGCTGAGAATTCTCTGCACGCATGTCTAACCATGGCTGTTTCCCCCCAGCCCAAATGTTAAGCCCCCACTGAGAAGACATACAGTCTGCAAGTTACTATTTGGAGGAGGGAGTTAATGGAAAATGGCATTCTAATATGCCATTTAGTCTAATATGCCATCTAGTTGTGGGTTCACCCTGAGAATAGAAACATTCATGAATGTATGTAAAGCTCTACTTGAAGATTGTCTCCTTGAAGTCTCCTTGAAGACTGGGGAAGAGGCAGAGGTGCACATTCCTGACCTAAGAAGGTGAGACCCTCTTCAGTCTCAGGCACCTGGACAGCTGACTTCCTGTCTTCTTTCTTTCCTTTCTCTTCCTTCTCCATTGTTGGTCATGAAAGTGCGTGCAGTTGGAGCCCTGGTGGTTTTTCCATCACCCCTCCCTCAAATAAAAACGGTGTCTTGTTGAATTTGTGAGAAGCCCTCCCTGACTCTCTTGGTTTGCCTGAGCCCCAGAGCTCAGATTGGGTGGAAAAGCCACCATATGATAGAACCAGGATTGGTGTGGTGCCTGGTATTGGGCTAAAAAGAGAATTTGCATCTCAAACTCTGGATGCCAACGATTAAACCCTCGAATAATGCAGGCCATTGCATTGTGTGGTGGGTATAGCTTCTGTTAAATTGCGTGCTTGGAAACATTTTTCCCTCACCTAATGAGTTTAAAAAGGAATTTATTTGCTATCAAAGCT
The DNA here is from genome assembly GCA_028533885.1 of Nasua narica. NCBI lineage: Eukaryota > Metazoa > Chordata > Mammalia > Carnivora > Procyonidae > Nasua > Nasua narica. The sequence goes on along the minus strand of CM052810.1, from coordinate 5,637,592 downwards.
AGTTATGATCAGATGATGCTATTAGCTTTATAAACCCTTTTGCCAAAATGGGAAGAACTACAAGAGGTAAATAATTGTGTTGGTCATAAATAAGAAAACACATCTAAGGTATTAAGCAGGCTGTTAGCTATAAGGGCCCAATAATGTTAATGGAAAACATACCAGCACATTCCTTCTGTTTGGGAGAATATCCTTTGCCATGTTTGGAATTCTTTCAAAAATGTGGAGGCAAACATTTAAAGAGTTTAGGGGCTGTTTTTATTTTTGCCAAAGTGTGACTTTTAATTCCCCCAAAATGCAAAACGGTTGTTCCAAAAGCAACACAGAGTTTTAGAACACTCGTCTGTTTCTAGTAAAAAAAAAAAGTAATATTTTGCTCAAATGAAGATCAACTTGAATTAATTAAATTTACCATTTACATCATCTTACCATGTACATACTGTACTTTAGGAAAAGTTATACGGAAATTGCACTAAACTAAGTGAAATAAACTTCACATTTTACCCACAGCATAATACAATTGCTGAATGATTTGGGGTGGTGGATACACAGCTCACATAAGGATTTCTCAGCCCTGTTTTGGTCCTGGCCTCTCTTTTGTGGAAGGAAAATAGTAAAAAAAAATGTACAGATGGAAGGAAATTTCAGGTATCAAGTATCAAACAAGAGCACATGAACTTATACAGTAATACACCCTGTGTAAAGCATTTTCATTTTCTGTCTTAGTTTTTAGGGAATTTTACTTATACAATGTTGGGTTCTCATACTATAAGCCTCATCTGCCTTCTTCCTGTATCTATAAGCAACAACAGGTGCTGTCCCATTTTCTCATTGAAACACACCTGACTACTGTAGTCACACACATGCTCATCTTCCTCAGCACCTTCATGTGGGTCTCTCCTGCTGAACGCCCCTGGCAGACCCTAGACTTGCTCCTGGAAGCAATGTTCAAGGCTCCATCAGCAAGTTTTCCTCTTTAAAGCCATGGTCTCCTCTGAGTACCCAACCACTGATGTGCGCTTTTCCGATGTTTCCGCGGCCGTCCGCCATGTGATTAATTTCGTGTCACTATTGTCTTGTCCCTGAGAGACAGAGTGACTCCTGTGAAGGCAGGTGCTTCTTCCCCCTCACCTTAATACTCCTTATGCCAAATATAGCATCTGTTCAGCATCTGGAATGTAGAAGATGCTCAGTAAATGCTTATTATAATAGCAAACAACCAGGGCATCAGCTAAGACATTTCCAAACTAAGGAAGGCTGAATTAGAAGAAAATCTACACCTAATTATCTTCCAGGAGAAAATTTCCATTTCAAACAGGAACTATTTCCTCTGTGCTCTAGGAAGCTCACTCTTAGTCATTCTCAAATGGGAAAATGGCTTTTGGTTTTTTCTTCGGCTCCAAGTCAATAAGCAGGAAGTCAATGCAGTTGGACACTGAACCAACAGAGCCATCCAGGCACCCCTCAATTATGATGCTTGTTTCTAAGATCTACTGTTAGGCTGACCGAATTGGAACTTTTGCTTGAATAGCATCTTTTAGGTGTTGAGACTTACATAAATTCTATCCATATTTTTCTTAATCAGTGAGCACTCTGTACATATTTAATGAGCAGCACCTAAGGGTAACTTAGTGTCTTCTAGTACAGAAGACGCCAAACAATTGTCTTCCACGTAGCTCAATGCAACTGTGACAATAAATGACTTGGAGTCTTGTCCTGCTGTGAACCCTGTACCAGTCCCTGGTCCCTCCTTCAAGCATTTGCACACAGATTTCATGGACTTAATGAAATTTTTAAAGAGAAGCTTGGCTTGCTTTTCATCACAAGATGTTAGATTTTTTTGATGTTGTGTGTCTGTACAAGGATTGGCTTTTCATGTGCTTAGTAGGAAATTAAACCAGACATTCATCACCTTTGAGTTTCTTAGAGCCACAGTTTGGTGCCGCAAGTTGCTCATATTTTTAAATGAATTACATTCCCAACTTTTGAAGAATAAAGGGTCCCCTGGAGACAAGAGGGGGAAATTGTGAGTTTCTCCATGGGCTCCCCAGGGACACTTCCCTTTACTGCAGTCAGCAGAGAATAGACTGATCACAGAAAATAAAGTATTTCATTTCTTTTTGGGGGTCTTTTTACCTGTTTCCCTGGGGGCCCTTAGCGATCTGAATGAGTCTCCTCGCTGACAAGGTCAGGCTGTCACCCTTCTCAAATCAAGACTCAGGTTTTCCTGTGGATGGCCCAGGGGGGCCATGTGCAACAATGAGAAGAGACTCCTATAGAATGGTGTCCAGCGCTAGCTTTCACCACTATGCCTAAGATAAAACACTTAGAATAAACTCGAATTGGAGAATCCTAGCAACTTGAAGTCTCACGGATCCCCGGTCTGTAATTCTCTCCTACTGCCATGGAGAGTGCAGAAGTCACGATATTTCCTTAGGACTGGTCCTTCTCTCCTGCGTATCACAGAGCCTGCTGCACCTCCCTGGTTGTTCTGTCTACTTGGCATCAAATAGGCCATCACCATTCTCTTGCAATGTGTTCCCTAGTCACAATTCGTCTATTACTCATGGTATCCATACTTCCCATTATTTGTTTGTTCATTGAAAAATCTCAAAATTCCCCCTGAACTGATCAGTGGATCTGATACCAAAATGGGACGGGGGTGGGGGATGAGCCCTGGAGCAAAACCAGCAGAGCTAAGGACACTCTTTCCCTTCTCTTCTGTCGCCACACACTCCGAGGTGAGCCGGGTCTGGGCCCATTTCTGCTCACCTCCTGTCCCCTGCTCCTTCAGAGTTCAACCTCTGGACAGGGCCACGGGGGCCAACAGGCAAGATCTAGGTCAGCTCTCCTTCATCTGGGGCTTAGTACTACTGCACCCCGAAAGCCTCCCGTTTGTTCTGCAGACACTGGGGAAGGTGTTCTTAAAACAGCAGTGCTTCATGGCCACCACTAACTAGCAGAGACATTTCCCCATATGATGCCTACACAGGAATCCCTTAAGAACAGAAGTACAGTGAGGACGAGGCCCCTGCTCTTGCCCCACACTCTGGCTGAGCCACACACACTCATAAGATCATTCTGAGTTCTAAGCATTTGCCAGTCCCCATCTTGCAAAGAACATTATCTTGTAGAGGAATAACTCTGATCTTGTTTTTTTCACTCTCTCCCCTTTTATTTCTTAAAGTTTCCCTTCCCCTTTACAAAATTTTTATCTATCGCTGTGTTACATCCATTTTAACGAAGTCATTGAAGAGGTCTCACCCTTCGCATGGCTGGCATGGCGTCCAGCTCTCTGCAGGCGGTGAGGCTCCTGACTGATGCCAATGGTACCGGTTCATATGAAATTGAGATGGTTTGCAGGGTTACTTTCCTAACAGCATTGTTTTGTTCCAAAAAAACCCCAAAACCAAACAAGCAAACAAACAAAAAACCAGATCATTTTTAAGCTTCAAAATAAACATTCTCAGGTCAACAGAGATAAGCGTAATTTCCCTGGCCGATTCCCATACGACATTTGTGCCTGTGCATTGCTTGTATATTTTTCTGGTTGTTTGCATCTGAATTTCCAGAGATTATTTTTGGGACGCACTACAGATAAGATTGTACGTCCTCAAATTCAATGCCCATCATTTATATTTGGTGATGTTTTGAAAATTTTCTGAGTGTTCTCTTTAGGAGGCTCAAAGTTAATTCTAGAATAACTTTCAGTTCTTCCCACTTCTGGAGGTTGCCGACAGTCTTTACCTGTGTGTCGCCATCGGCTTCCCCTCTGCTTCTCGTAGGTGAAAGCATGGAGCACCTCAGTGGATAATCGGGGATCATCTCCCCATCTCAAGACACCTGATCACATCTGCAAGGACCCTTTTCCAGATAAGGTACCATTTGCAGGTTTAAGGGATGACGATTTGATCTCTGCAGGGAATGTTATTCGGCTTATTGCAGAGGTGAAAAGAAAGAGAGTAGAAACGAAAGAGGCCATTTACAAACACTTCCTTGGGACACCGAATGCGATGGCTGTATTACTGCCAGATGTGTTTGTAAGGCAGGAGACAATGGCTGTGATTCTGGCAGCGACTGTTCTGGCATTGGCAGGAGGGATTTCAGATCCGCACATCGAACACGAGAAGCCTCAGAACAGCTATGAGCTGGCATTAACGAGTCTCATATGGACGGCGGCGGCCATAATTAGGCTGGGCATTGGCGATGGAGCCTCTTTTGTCGGACCGCACGGTGGCAAAGGCATAATTGATAGATATTAGTGGCACAGTTTCCAATTCAGCCTTCAGAATGAAGAGCAGACATTATGACAGTGATTCAGAGGAAGCGAAGAAAAATAGGAAACGCAAAACAGAAAACAAGAGAAAACGAGCTATCGGAGCCCTGAAGAGACCTCCCAAACACACGTATTCTATGGAGGAGGCTTCCAAAACTATCGGAAAGGATTTTGAAGGAACCCAGAATTTCAGCAGCAGAGAGCGCAGCGCTGGAAAAATGCTATTTGATACTTATGTTTGCCCCATGGGCCAGTCCAGTTTGGGAAACACGGGTTATGTAACTGTCTTTCCATTTCTTTGTTTCTATGTGGTTCACTATCAGCCTTGCCACATTATACTAGGGATTTCTATGTGGACCTTACAAGTTCATGATGTCCTTGGCACAAATAATTTAGATTAAATCACCGTGTTGTCATGCTCTAAATCAAGAAAGTTTCCCCATGGGCAACCCATTGGCTTGGCACCAACAAACCCACATGAAAAGAGGTTCAGATATATTTGATTTTCTCAGAAGAGATTTCGAGAATCCTCTGAGTCGTCATTGTGCCTCTCCACTCAGCTAGAGTTCTCCCTGCCGTGCCCTGGGGACCACACACCTTTCCTTACTTGTGGACGAGACCCAGTGGGGTGCTGCCTTGTCTTGTCGGTCCTGGGCACTCAGACTCTCTGGACCCTCACAGAGTCATGAGTTCTACACAATTCTACCTCACAGAGTCGTGAGTTCACAGAGGGCTCACAGATAATGACTTAAGGTTCTATGATAAAAAAAAATGGTCTTCTCCTTACATGGTCTTCCATGAAGTATGATAACCTTCTACAAAGTACAAAATCCAACCCAAGAATGAGATCATTACATTTGAATTTTTACCCCCAGGGCCTTGCCTGTAATAGGTGCTTAATACATGTCATTAAAAAGGAACAACTGGATACATATGGTGATGTGTATTACTGACTAATCATCAAGGCTCTGGAACTGGAAAATCCTAAACCCAATTTTTAGTTCCCCAAAGATGGAAAAACATGACACTTCAGGTGAAACTTTCTACATGTTTCATCTCAACTCTCCTCACAACTAAATGGTATGTAATAACATAAAGTTCTCCACACAAACTGCTAAAGTGCCCTTTGAGATCTCTTTTACTTAATGGGGAAGGCCCCTCACTCTTTGCTTCCTTTTTTTCTCACTGGAGCCGTTGCCAAGGAAAACAGATCAAACGTGGCTGGTCAGCAGTGAAGGTGGGTCACCGAGAGTCGAATACGAGAATCAAACTGGGAACTCATTTGGAGATGCATGGCGAGTGGCCAGCTCCCCAAAGAAGAGAAATAAAAAGACATGGGAGCTACTACAAAAGGTGGAATGAGGGTCAAGGTTAGCAGGAAGGCACAAGTGATTGTAGTCAGAGTTGGAACACAAGTGATTGGAGTTGGAGTTGGAGTACAAGTGATTGGAGTTGGAGTTGGAGGGTGAAGGTTAGTAGGAAAGCACAAGTGATTATAGTTGGAGTTGGATCTCAGCAGACTGATATTTGCAACTAAGGAATTCCAAGGGCATGATCTTAGGATGTGTGTTCCATCTTCGGAGAGAAGGCAGGCCTGTCCTGCTAGGCCTATATCCCTGTTTTTGAGCCAAAGAACCCAGCCACCTTGGGATACTACCCACTTCCTGCTTATTTATGACTAAATGATCTGAGCACAGGAAAAGTGAGCTTTCCCACCCCCCAGTTAACAAAGAGTAACATTTTCCCTAGAAGATGCTGGACCCACATAAAATCAGGCTTCACCGTTCCACTCACATCCCATATTAACAGCAAAAGAACATAACCAAACAAAACCAAAGGTTTTTCTTTCCTTTTTCCCTCTAAGAGACAAGTAAGAGGTTTTGGGTTCAAGTGCTTAAATGAGAAGAATGTGGGTTAGAGTGGTGTCAGCTCTGCCCGTTCACCACGTGCCCCTCGAAACAAAGCCACTGCCCGTTGTGGAGAAGTCTCCAAGAGGCTTTATTATACCAACATAACATATCGTGTTCCTGAAGCACATACTCAAGTGTGGTGTGGCCAGTAGGAAGAGTTCTTTGGCTTTCCCAGCTTGTAGCAATAAGCTAGGAATAGAGATAACACTACAGGATTAAATGGTTCTCTTAACTATTTTGTTGTAGATATACGATACATTAAAAATCCCTCACATGTTTGCATAAAAATTACATACAATCTATTTAACCGAAATTATTCGTGTTACCTTAAGGAACATTTCCTTTCAAAAGGTTTGCCTTTGACCGTGGTCTCATAATGGTCGTGATACTGACATGTCTGATTAAAATCACAGTTGTCTGCTGTAAAGATAACAGTCAGGTTTGAATCTGAAGCCGGTCAGTGGGAGCATAAATCACACAGCTCCCCACGATGCAGGTACTCTGTCTCCTTAGGAAGCCACAGGGACCGCCAGCGCCCGGCAACATGAGACGCCGCCAGACGGAGGCAGCTTCCGCACCTGCAGAGGGGCCGGCAGGGTGGTAAGTGGAGTCTCCTGCAATACAAGTCCATCCGGCAGCAAGCTAGGAATGTCCTTGCAGTCCACCTATGGGACACACAGCTCCCTTGTGCTTTGAAAGTGGGTGTCTTTTTAATTCCAACATTCTTTAACCTCTGTAGATATAATTTTGCTCAATTTGGAAATCTAGGAAATCTTAGAGGGGAAAAAATTAGTAAATTAGCAGCTGACTGTTGGCTTTTGGACTTATACTGGTATTACCTTTGTAGAAAGTAATAATCTGAGACTAGACACCACACATTTTTCCTGTATTCCATCATGGAGTTAAAACTTGTTTTGTGTATTTTATTTCTAGGGTTTTCCAATGACCCAAAGTTACATTACTGAATTTTGTTGACTTCTCCCGCACTAACTAGACTCAATTGCACTTGGCTTGCCATTCAGGACTTTCCTCCAAACTGCTCTGCTCTCTCTGTGCTTGCCTCCCTCTCCAACTCCAAATGTGCTTGAACTTGTGGGCACACACAGTCCTTATCCCTGTCCAATGCTGGTCCTATACTCATAATGCTTCCATCAGCCTCTGATGTCTTTTTGTATCTCACTAACAATTCAGTTCAATTGGGCACACAGGTATTGATCCCCAGACCCATTATGGTGTGTGACTCATAGATAGCGCACATTTATGTTTGTAAATAAATGATGAAATGGCCATGTACAAATGTTTTCTTAAGTGCTGTAGGGCACAGAACAATCCAAAGGATATGATCTTTAACCCTAAAGAAATCACAAGCTAGATAGTAAAATAATACTGTAAACAACTATTAAAAATGCATGAAATATGTTCCATAATCATGAAGTGACACATGAGGCTAGTCTGGGAGAAAAAATGTTGCTGGGAGTTCAGGGAAGTCTTCCTAAGACCCTGGCATTTTATTTTGGGGTGCTGGTATTTAAATATAGGGGAAGACATATCTGGCTTCAGCAAAGCTTTGAGAAGTGCTTTATGGTATGAAAGTGTGAGATAGGTATTAAGAACATTCAAGAGCTGGTTGATTGCAACTCCATCCTCAAAGCTCATGGCAAATCTCAATTCATCATAAGGCTTTTCCTCAGTCTCCATGCAGTGCTGTACCTCCCTGTACTCCCCATGCTTGCGTGTTTGTTTGGAGGGGAGATGTATCCCTCAGGTCAGGCAAACTGTAGTGCAGGAACTCGTCCACCTGCATTCCCAGTGGCTTCACCCAGGCAAGGTCATTGCCTGGTAAGGCTTCAGCACCATCTTAGGAGATCAGCTGGACATAATCTTCACTGACTCCAAGGGCCTCCATGGAGGCCTCTGGTGGACCCTCTGCATTTTCCACCTACAGAGAGGGAGAATGCGGGGAACAGGCCTTGTAGAGACACCCATGACTTCTACCTCATTCTATGGCTGTGATTGCCACTTAGCCCCCGGAGATGGATGGGAGCTGGGAAAGACAGTGTTCCTGGGCACAAAGGAAGAATCTGGAAAAGGTTTGTGGATACACAATATTGTGTGTGCCACAATGAGTACATAATCAATTCACTCAGCGCCGGTGACATACGTAAGTGTAGTTGCCACTCAGCAGGTCAAGTCAGAATATCAACTGCCCTTCACAATATGACTATCTGGAAATATCATGAACTGTAGGTCAATATTTCTCATTCTATTTAATATTTCTGTTGGTTTGATCCATTCTTATCCATGAGGAATTCTGTAACTTTAAAAAAATATTGATATGGTTATATTGATGAAAATTCCTATTTTAAGTTATACAAGATGACCATAAAGAAAGTCTGGAAACAAAAGTAAATTAACTTGACAAATGGTCACTGATGTCATCAGATTACATTACATGGTATATTCAATGTTACCTCCTTAGAAAATGCAGTTTGATGTTGGATGCAAAATTTTAATGAACACAGTACATGAATATAGCATTTCTATCAGTATATAAAAATGTATCTGATGTGTTGCTTCAATAAATATTTTTTTTTCTGATTTTTAGTGAATGAGCTTGTGCTTCTGGCATATTCCACTAGAAGTAAGCAGAGATTTTAATCAGTAAAATCAATCTATCAGTCAATACAAAAAGACTTAAAAATTCACATGTTTTAAGATTCTATGACCATGTTGTATATATTTTTATCATTGCCACAAAATATTTTGAGGTTATTTAAAGGTTTTAAGTTTAAGGTTATCATCAATTAGTAAGATTAAGTTCGTAACATCTGTTTAGGTCAACTTTCAGAAATCCTGGGGGCGTGGGGGCAGGGAATAAGCAAAGAACTAGGGACACACGAGCTAACAGACCCATTCCATACTCTTAACTATCATATGGCTCTTCTCAACGTGACTCAGTCTGAGAACACGTGAGACATAGGCACCATTATGGCTTCCCCTCCTCGATTCTATCATAATTGTCCTTCTCTCTGTCTTCAGAAGAATGGCATACTTTCACCTTTATTGGGTATTTACGGTCTTTTGTGCTCTCACAGGAGGAGGGCTCGGCTAGTCTACCAATCCATGAGGTAGATCAAACAAGCTGAGCTTACCCCCTCCCACCCCAATGTCCTAGCCTTTGATGGAGGAAGGAAATTATCTATAAAACACTAGGGACTTAGGCCCCAGATCTAATACCTACCAACATAGAATGCCCATTAGTAACTTACTCAAGGCTCTACCTTTGTCTAATGGTAGCAAGGGTTGGCCCCAAGTGGACGGCAATGAGAAATACCTTTCCTATTAAATGTCAATCATATGAAAAGTATTGGGAAAAAATAAGAATCCAAGCTATTTTTAACTGTCAGATACATAGAAACATAATGAAAAATAAGCCGCCAGAGGAAGACAAACATACGGGCCCTGGGATTATTAAAAATGGACAAATAACCATTTGGCTAAGATCAGTTGAGTTTAATTGTCTGACCCTCTTGGAAGCCTCACCACTGAGAGAAGACAGTCATGTGACTGAGCTGCACATACTCCCATTCTGGAGGCAGAAAAATGGTCAAGAATCATTATAAAAAGTCATAGGTTGGGTAAGGCTCCCAGCCAAATCTTTAGTGGACAGCCCGCAGTAGCTGGGATCATAGGAGTAGCTGCACAAAATGCCCACTGAGGCAACTCATCCATGCCTTCCCCAACCCCTGAAGCTTTCAAATTACCTAAGAAATGATCTCCAAGTGCATCTGCAATATATTAAATCAGGGGCCGGAAAGCTAGAAGCCACGGCCAAAGCTGCTCCCAGCCTGTGTCTGCAAATGCTCCGTTAGAACACAGCCACACCTGATGTTTCCACGTTATTTGTGGATTCTTTTGTCGATCAGCATAGCTGAATCATTGCAACAGACACTGTACGGCCCACAAAACCTGAAATATTTGTTATCTGCCCCTTTTCATAACGCCTTCGCCAACTACTATTAGACTATAATCACTCCACTCTAATATACATGCTTAAAGGCTTTGCAAAACCCTAACTTCGGTCCATACTTTAAAAAGAAACCAAATTAAAACATGAAATACAATATAAACCTCTAAAACATACTTTTTTGAAATGTTCCATAGTAACAATATTCTAGGAGCCACAGGTGGCATGATCGAAGATAAAGAACACACACTTTGAGTCTGATAGACTATGGTTGAAAAGGCAGACGGCCTCCATATACGTGGGTGTCTAGGTTCCAGGAGCTCAAGGACCACGTCTCAATCTCAGACATGGCCCAGTGCTCAGCAAAGGGCCAGCCACATGCTAAGTGCTTGGGAAAATTTTTCAACGGTTCAGTAGACAAGCTTTTTACACCATTTCCTAATTGGCAGTAAATTCCAGAGCCAGTATTCAGACCCAGCAAAACAACTACCCTACCTCTTTCTCTGTGATGGAAAATAGAATTGAATCATGCATGGCTGGCTCAGTTCACGGGGCTGTATTAGGACCGAAGAAGATGTTATTATAGGAGAATGCGTTTCATGAAGTATAAGGCACTGCAAAAACACAAGTAATTGAGAGATGGAGATGTAATAAATCTGTATCACTCCTTTCAAGTCAGAGTCACTATTCTCTAGCAATAGAGAACTGCAAAGAAGAGCCACCTTAAGACAGACGCCCCCCCCCCCTTTTTTATCTAGGAACATTCTGAAACCTCTAGCATATTATTTCTTAAGAGTTTCACCATTGTGTATTATAGGTTCACAGTTATTGACCTTTTAATTTTAATTTAAACCCACGAGAGCATTATATTTTATTCAACCAGATCCCAATGAACTCTTCAAAAATTACTCCCCCAGCCCCGCCAACCTATTCAAGCACTCCACAAAAAAAAAAAAAGAGCATTTGCATTTTGGGAACCTGAAAATAATTTTTGTTGCGCGTCTCTGCCACAAGATAAACACATCCACCGACTTCCTGGAGTCCGTCGTGATCATACACCTCCGATGTCTGAGCGCACCGCAGATACCGGAAGGGATCTTCACGTCGTCCTCCAGATTTCACTGAGAGTTTCTCTGTGTGCAGCTCTAGTCAGTGTCTAGAGACCGATGCCGATGCTTTGGAAGAAGTGCCTGAGCCACTGTGGAGGAAGTGTCCCAACTTCCTAAATCGCATAATACTTCTGTTTCTTAGCCTTTCCAGGCTTACAATTCTTAATTAGCCAACGATGCAGAATTTGAATATTAAGGAATTTAAAGTGCTTTTAAGTAGCCAGAATCACACATACACACATGCATATGTGATAAACTAGAGATGCGACTTTTCATTTTAGAGGTATTTTCAGATCCCATTACATGATTTTTTGCACCTGCTGGGTTCAGGGTTAGAGTTTCACCTGGGCGCTGTCACTGTCACATGGTAGAGGCTACATCTCATGCGCACTCCGTGATCCACACCCTCCTTTCAGACTTTAACGTCCACACAACTGGGCATCTTGTTAAAGAACAGCTATGGGTCCGAGGGGTCTGGAGTAGGACCCAAGCGTCTGCATTTCTAACGAGTCCCAGGTAAGACTGGCTGCTGCTGTGGGTCCACAGATCACACTTCTAGAGGGAAAGACCCTCATTGGTTCCCACATCAGACCCACAACTATTCACTTTCGACCCTTAGACCTGAGCTGACTTCCCCTTGGGAGCTCTGGTTTGGCCCCTTCTCAGCTCTGAGTTCCATTCTATTTGCCACATCACATGAAGGGGTTTAATGATGATGCTGTTGTCCAAATATGCCTAGAGTACATTTGAAGGGTTTATTTTTTAACTGCTTGTCTATATTTTTATTATGTTCCACTTTATCAATTTGTATCATAAATAATACTTCCCAAACACAATCACCAAACAACTAGCTAATGAAGAGAAATCCTACTAAAGTGACCTAGTTTTCTATTCCTACCAAAGTATATCGCTTGTGGGGTTGTTGTTTTGACATGATAAAAATCAAAAACTGAACCTCGCTATCTCAACTAAGTGAATTAATTTACTGGAAAGATGCCGGGAAAGGAAAGAATTGGCATGATTTGGGACCAGGTCGCAGGAGGTGCAGGTGAGGTCTTGGGCTGACCCGAGCGGCCGCTTCTCCCTCTGCAGGGTCTCTCTAAGCTCTAGAGTATTTTTCAATCTTTGTGGCACTACCCCGGGGCACAGTCCTAGTACTAAGCTTCTGATTGACAGGGTTTAAGCCTATCTCCCTTCCCTGGCCAAGATCTGGGGAAATGTGGCCCCAGTGAAGACAGTAGATCCAGGAAGCTGATTCCCTGCTGAGACCACACAAAACAGGGGACACGCCCCCCAAAAGGGAGGGCTGTCAGAGGAAGGAGTGACTGTGGCTACTCACCAGTGCGAAAAAGTAACAAATGTGGCCATACACAGGTAATCAGAGGTTGTATTAAAGTATGCAATGTTGTCACACAATTGTCCTTAAATATCTCAGAAAACACACAATGTTAATAAAAAAAAAGGAAAAAAGTCAGTTGTAGACACCTGCCTAAATATTACGGGAGGCAGGTTTTCATGGCTAAAGAAAACCTAATGTGAGATCTCTAATTCACTGTTTTTATTTTGTTACAATCACAAAACATACAAATGCTCCATTTTCTCCTGAGACTTTTTCTCCACAATTATCCTGTTGGGTTAGATGGGGATGCTGAGTATATCTGCCTCCTTTTATAGCAAGTTCTACTCATTTCAAATCTGTTAAATGAGCACTGTTTTTTTTTTTTTTCCTTTCTAGTGAATATTAAAGAAAAGAACAAGGGAAAGGTGGTTAATTCAGAAAAATCCTATTATCTCCATGACACGGAGATTCCATTTGTACGTGAAGGGCAAACAGTGGCAACGTTTCTGTTTAGAAGAAATAAAAATTGAATATACGTATTTGTATTGTCGGTAGTTTCCTCCTTAAACAGAAACACTTCGGTTGTCTTTACCATGTCTAGTTATTTAAATTATTTTTTAATGTGGCAAAGGCCTTGGAATTAATCAGCCCCATCTGCATACACAAAAGACATGACATAGGGAACAAAAACGTCGGAGGACAAAACTAGGCTTCCTTTCACAGGCAATGGGGGAAATTAGTGTCATCACTAGGTTGAAGACATAAAGAGATTCAAAATTAAAAATCCTTTGAACGCTTCCAACAAGATTCCTATAATCAGCTGAAAGATAAGTAATGATCAAAGCCCTTTAAAACAGTATTGTTCACTCCATTAGAACTGTTTAAATGTACCCTACTATTCACCAGAAATTATACAAGATTACTGCAGAAGCTATGCCATTGTTTCAGCAAGGCGCCCAGATGTTTTAAGGATGGCTTCCCCCACCAACAAAAGGTTAGAAGCCAAGATACAAAAACAGCTGCAGTTATAAACCTTAATTACCAGGGACATCCCCCCACATAGGTGCTCAATTGCTCTGACAAATTGATTTATCCTGAAGAGAGAGGGCTGGAGGTGGTGTCTGGGGACCGGGAAGGCAGAAGGGAGAATGGGAACTTCTTTCCTACATGGAACCAAATTTCGGCCGCTTCTTCAAACAAACCCTTGCAAAGCATTCGGTAACTTTGTATCTGGGATATGTTAACCTCCTAAAGATTGCTTTCTCATTTAGTCCATGTTATCCCAGCTCCAGGATGATGGGTGAAAAGAGATAAGCACGTTTCTACACACCTCATTACCACTGTTATTTTATGCACTCGCCCGGGGATATTACACACAGCAGTGCCACGTTGGGATCTGAGAACATTCCTAAGCAGGAGTCCAGAATAACGAACATTTGACAGATTTACTAACTCTTTACTTTTACTCCCTGATGCACTGTCAGCTTTTAATAACAATATTGTTATTGCTTTCCTTGATAGCAATTCGGAAGGGACGCTTTCTGTCTCCATCCTTAAACATTTGAAGGTTTCACATGACATGGTTTATCATCACTAGCTGAAGATGTGAAAGAATCAGCAAGGTTTTAGAAACTAATTTCTACCAGCTATTTTGGAAAAACACACAGCAACTTCACTTTCATGTTCTAGGCAATATCAGCTTAAATTCTTCAGACTCTACTGAGTCCAGGAATGCACAGAGAGAGGGGGATGTACGAACTACATACCCTGAAGGTGTGTGAGCCAAATCAAAGTTAAGTAGGCAAGGGTCAAAATATGGTGTTTTTAGTGTCAAACTGTAAAAGTCTAGTCCAGTTTTGAATGGTTTAGTTCTAGATTTTTTTCACCCTCCTACTTTAATCTCAATCCCCAAATAGCACATCCTAGGTGAAGCCAGGTTGAAATGAACATCACTGCCATCCTTAGAAGATACTGAAATTTGAGAACGTAAGTAATCTTGGGGAAAATGGCAACGTGCAACATCACTGGGTCTATCCTGGAGTCCGAGAAATAGCTTTCTGAGATTCCCATATACATATATTTAACGATCACACAACAAAACAGAAGCACGCCCCATCCAGCCTTAACCTGTGGCCTTCATTCCTCCACATTCCCACATATGAACTGCAGGCGAATTGCAGGATGGCAGCATTGATTTTTTTGTATTCCGAGACCGTGATTCTAGAATGTGAGTTGCATCAAAATCATCTTCAGGAGTAGTTAACCCTAATGACCACAGTAATTAGAATAATCATAACTTGCGTTTACTGAGCACCCGGTAAGTATTCTGCTAACCACTCCTCAAGTATACCCTCTTCCAAGGACACAAACGTTTTAGAAAATCAGACTCTCTAGAGGTGAGGAACTGGCACCACCCAGATGATTTCAATTTATACTGAGCTTTGAAAACAACTGTGAAAAAAGGGACATTACTCTCCAACTGAGTTCCCAGACCCTGGGGATGAGTACTCATTGGTGAACAGAGGGTTTAAGATGCCTCAAGGAAAACCTGGCCCATTTCCCCCTAAAACCCACGGGGGCTTTTAAGTACGTCAGAGAAGAGATTCCAAATTTTTTTGGACGGCCTTATTTTATTTATTATTTTTTTTCCTGCTACGACTCTAGACTCCCACACTTCTCTGCCATTATGCTGTACCCCCAAGTTCTTTGGTAATTAGATACACTGTCTCAAGTTGACATCCAGTACCCCGTTGACCCTAAACAGGCCTTGTGGTTAGCATGCTTGTTATGCTCGAAGATTCCAGAGTGTTGACTAACTTGCAGAGTTCTTTGCACTAAGTAAGGAGGAAGCTTTGGATGATGATCTATAGACTCTAAGTTCCTGGCAAAGTACTTCTTAAAATTATTTTAAGGAACCATGATCTTATAGGCCTTCGCATATTCTGGTCCTTCCACTTGGAATGGTTTTTTACTACTTGAACCCACGAGCTGGTAAAATCTAAATCACAGTTCCCAGGCCTTGAATCTTATTATATTTTATAAATGAAATGTTAAATATCCAGGAGAGCCAGATTAGAATATGACTTCCTCAAGGGAAGGCAATGATTTTACAAACTTTTTTTTATCACTTAAAGAGAGCATATGGAGTTTCATTATAGTTGAAGAACATAATATGTAATTAAAAAAATAGTTAATGAGTTAACTTGGGCAGTGGCTTCCGCCTACACTTAGACCATGATAAGTTACATATAACACACAGTACAAAGATGCGTTCTCCATGAATGCCTGAACAGCTAGACTTGAAAAAAGCCCATGGAATGAGCAGGTTTATTCAGAGTTTACTCGCAGGTAATTTCTAGCCTTTGATTTCACTGAAATATATCAACAACTTTGAACAACAATTAAATGATTGACTTTGATGTGCATCCTAAGAAATGTGAAGACAGATAATCAAAGAGCTTTTACATAACATACCAAATAATCTGGCAAAACCACGATGGTGAAAGCTAAAATTCTTTGAAGTAGAAAGTTCCTACCTGAAATTGATGTGAAATATAAAGGGTTAACCAGGACTGACTTTAAAACCACTTTTCCATGGGTAACACTGCCAAAAGCGAAAGGAGCTGCTATTTTGCATGAAGTAAGTAATACATTTCATTGAAAGTGAGTTAAAGCGTTTTCGATATTTACTCTACATGACAAGCTATAGGCAACGTGGAGGGAGCTGGATTTTATTATATGCTTTTCATATTAGGCCCTAAAATTTTGATTCTGAATCTTCAAACATATACTTAAGATATCTTCAGGATAGAAGAGAAGGGCATATTAAAATCTGTTTAAAGCATGCCCTATCAAAATGATTGCTGCGGGACGGGCATTTTCCCCATAATTCCATTTTAACTTAACCATGTCGGACTCGTGCCTCCTAGCCATATTGGCAGGGGTAGCTTAGTGAGATGAAAAAAAAAAGGAAAAGAAAAAAGAAAGAAGAAAGAAGGGAAGGAGCTAATGGGCTAGATGGCTTTGGTAGCTCTGACCTGAAAATCCTTTTTTCTGTATAGATTTGTTTTAATGAATACCATGTCAACCTGCCCTTATTCACCTTTCTGTGACTCTTGTGTTTGAATGTATCAGATATCAGCATTGGCGGGGCAATTTGCCTGTCCAATTTTGAAAGGCAAACTCTCCTGTTCGTGACATCATTCAAACTGCCACACAAGCATTGTGTTCAGAGTTACAGATAATATAACTTCAATTTTTTCCTCTGTAATGCATTTTGGAAAGAAAGAAAGAAAAAAAGAAATAAGAAAAAAAAACCCTAAAAACAAGGAAGAGCATAAAGAGAGATTTATCCCAGAGTGAGGTCACCATTTGATGACTTGGGTCCAACGTCAACCACACTTAGGTGCGGTGAACTCCAACCCTTACCTTATGCCTGTGTGCATTTCTTTTTTTTACTCAATTTTCTAAAGAACAAGAAACATCTGTCTTTTTGAGCCTCTTCCCAGCACCAATCCCACGGACAGATGTTTTCCAAACACGTTGTCTGTGAACATTTAAAGGAATACTGTATTTGCATAAACTCTGGGAATTCCAAGCTTCGTGCTTTCCATACTGTTTTAGTTTTTTAAATCAATATTTTTTTGTTCTGTACCCATCATTTTGTTTTACTCCTCATAAAGCAGACATTGTGTGCACACATCTGTTAAATCTGGGCTGCATTTATTACAGTTCTGTTCTTCCAGAAACAGGAAGGATTAATTACCACAGACCGGCTCTAGAAGCACCCCCGTGTTTCTTAACACACAAAATTAATTCAGAGTTGACAAAACTCTTTCAGACACAGCCTGCTTCCTGCTGATGACGCTTTATTAGCATATTCTTCCCGGAAAAAAAAATGCCTCATAGACCCTTTTTACCTCTCCTCGGAGTTCAATTTGTACAGCACTGAGTGACAGGCAGCAAAATGGCTTGAATATATCTAAGGCAAGTTGCCAAAATTCTCCTGATAGCAGCACTTTGGAGCCTTTGTTCTGAGCACATTAAAGTCACAGAAGGTCCATGTACTGGAGACAGTGTGGGGCAGGCAGGATGTTCTCAGTAAGACAAAACAGCAGGTGATAAATGACATTAAATAACAGTGAGAATTTACCACAGACTAAATTAACTACTGGAGTGAAATGTTCTCAGCTCTAAGGCTATATTAACAGTGAATTTATAATTAGGCGATTATCATTCTTTTTAGTGTTTGAGGAAGTCTATATGTAAAAATGATGAAGACAGCTCTATCTGACTCTGGAGACACAGTGCTGGAAGAGGTTCTAAAAACGCAAGAGAATAATTCTTCTTTCAGGCCTTATAAAGTCATTTGTAAAAATAAGTGCTTGGAAGTGAATTAGATTGCTGGATATCTACACGCGCATGTACGCGCGAGCACGCACGCGCGTGCACGCACACTTAAAAACTGCAGCGTCAGAGAACAGACTGCCAGGAAATCAGACTCTCTAAAATACAGTCTTGTTGGTGATCTCGAAATCAATGTGAGGCTGATTACTGGCATGAGAATTTTTAAGGTGCCCATTAGTTTTGTTTTTCTCTTTCCAACAAAGATAGTATCCTTAAAAAATATCCCATTCCCTTTCTAAACCTTAGGAATTCCTTTTGACCCTTGTCATATTTGTGGTCTTAAAAAGAGCATTTCACCTTGGATTTTACGCTAAAAACTCTGAGGAGGTTTGCAATACAATCTTTCAAAAAAAAAAAAATGTCAAGGAAGGAGAATGAACTGCTAAATTCGCTGCCAACTGGGTTCTCCTAAAATCACCACACAGCGATAGCTTCATCAGATACCTTTAACCAAAATAATAAAAACAGAAAACTACAATAATTTTCAAATTTTTTAAAGCTGTTTTTCTTTACACAGTATTTTTCTCTCCCAGACCTATGCTTATGTCCGAGGGATAGTGTTCACAGTTTTCCTGCCTATCCATAAGAATCCCTTCCTAAAAAAAAGGAATGAGTTCCAAACGGTGCCAGGAGCACATATGGGTCTTTGGTAGAATTCTCACCGTGTAACATCTTGTGCACTTTCCATGAGGATTTCTCTTAAAGTTAGAACACTTCATTTTTGGCAACCGAGCCCCGTATGTCTAGACACATTATAGTGCTTGGTTACAATTGTATTTCCATAATAAACTAGTATCCATTCATTCATAACTTTCTCAAAAAATTCTCCTTTTGGGCTTTAAACACTCCAGGCTTAGCCTCAGCCAAAAGGTGAATATTTAGAAAGTTTCTGCTAAATCCATTTTATCAGATATTGACTCGTGTGACTCAAAAACCATTTTCCATATGTCCACAAGAATTATTACCCAAGAAAGTAACCCATGAGGAGCTGACTTCTAGAATTTAAGTATTGAATGTGATTAGTCCTTTGAGAAACAAACTCAAAAGCTGGAATGAAAGATTCCAATTTCAAACCAAAATTGTCCTCTATGTATGCTTATTCCATTAAAGCAAAAACACTTGTAAATATTACTCCACTTTTCAGTTCTTGCAGGCATGTACCTATATGTGCATCCCTTTCCACTTAATGTTTTGAAAGCATTATTAGTGAACTCCCAACTAAACGATGAGAAGTTCACGGCTAGCTGTACATCTTCCGCATATGCGCAGGTTCAGGGTTCTCTAGCATGGATGGACCTTCCCATAGCATCTTAAGGTCCCCAGACAGTGTTGGTCATGCACACTGCTTTGCAGCCAGTCTCTCTCCGTGTCATGCAGAAGTCAGCGAGTTGTTGGGCCAGGTTACTATTACAGGGATGATTTTTAAATCTGCACTAATTTGAGTTCTTCAGTTCTCCTTTTTGACATAATCTGTAACAGTTTTTTTTTTTTAACAGAGATCGAATGACCCATAACATGATAGAAAGATTATAAGTATACCACTTGTATGAAAGAACTAAACATAGAATTTGAACTTATTTGCTCATTCTGACCCATTTCTTCTCTTTCAATTCCATCTGCGTCTTTGGGCACCCAGTGTACTGAGATTCTCAAGGGACTGCCTTTCATAATGGATTAATTAATAAACAGCAAATCAATGGCTTAATGAATGAGCCCTTCCCAAATTGTTTTTATTTAGAAGAATACTCACAACAGCAAGGTAAACAATCAAACCGACAGTAGAATTTGAGGCACTTGGCTCCTGGACGATGGTGATATTTTGTTCAAAGCAAATGCCTACATAATTACTCATTTTTACCTCCTTGTGCCTCAATTGCCTCCTCCACCAAAAGGGAAAAATAATGGTGTCTACCCATTTGGCTAATTGTGAAACTTAAACAAGACTGTGCGTATATGTCACTTCAAAGACTTCTGAATAAAAATGTCCTCCAAAAATATGAGTCACCATTGATGTTACTGTCATTATTCTAATTACCAAAGATGACTAAAAGAGCTCTGAAAATGACCATTCTGAGCCTCAATCCAGTACTGCCAATCCTAGGGGATGATCTCCCCACTTTTAAATGAAAGACAATTCTGAAATTTAGATAAATATCCATTCTTATGATCTGGGTAAAATGTTTTCATACAAGAACACAGATCTAGAACCCCTTTTCAAGCTTACTGAAACAGACGTTCACCACCAACTCATATAAGTTACTACAAAAGCCCACACATATTGTATGTGAATGGCAAGTCTCAAGTGATCCCTTATGGATCCGACATGACCCAAACTAGCGTGTCGTCGGAGTGCATGTAGTAGAGCAGGGTTGGCATCATTAACCCAACGGCTTAACCATCTACTCTAGCAAACCATTTTCACTCTCTCCAGTGCTGTATAGTTGCACGTTCCCGAAACAAGGACCATGAGATATCCATCGAAAAGATTAGTCAAAGTAAACTTTCAGTATTTAAATGACCAATTTCTGCACTGTTTTATCTATAAAGAGAAGCTAGAGGCAATGTGACCTTCAATGCCTTTTAGCAAACTTTGCATCTGTTGTCAAACCGAAGACAACAGCATAAAAGTTAAGAAAAACGTAATTTGGTGATGTCGAGCGTACTTAGTTGATTTTTATTATGTTTTTATGTGTATCACAATATGGCAAAGGCACTATGTAGATTTTTTTTTTTGGTGTTCCCAGAATAGAAACAGAAGAGAAATACCTTCTAAGACTATTTTATAGTAAGTTCCAAATAAGTTATTTTATAATGACTCATAGGATCCTGGACGAAGATAGACAGGTATAACTACACTGAAATATAGCAATTAAAAAACTTACCCATATCATACTGTGCAAGGCAGCAAAGTATCAAAAACCAAACAAACATATTGCAGGCCTTCCTTCTAAAATCAATCTTCCTTCTAACTCTGCATGTTTTCCTTTCTTTACTTTTATTATTAGAGGCAATTTCTACTCCTATGCTTAAACCCAAAATATACTTGAATACAAATTACACATAAAATGTATATTCTTGTTCTTTCTTATAAGGTCAGTAAGAACTCCATATTTCAGTAACATTTACATAACACCTACTAGTTTATGAAGTATTCCCCTACTCAAGAAATCCCTTCATCATCACCAGAACCCTCTAATGTATTCATTAATACCTTTGTTTTCCAACTGAGGTTACATGGCTTACCCAAACTCCTGCTTCTATAAATTACCAGAGACAAGAGGCAGACCCGGATCTTCAGGTCACAAATTCCACCCTTTCACACTCCTTTGTGGACCATTATTTAAAGCTACAAGTGACAGTACCTTTGAAACGACTCCTAAAAGCAAACTAGACATTTCACTGTGTGGCAGGCAGCACTGTGCTGTTTTCGTATATTATTTTAATTAATATTCAAAACAATGTGAGAGCTTTAATTACGGCCTCTTACAGATAAGAAATGTCTCAAAATTACAAAACTTATAAATGCCACAGTGGGAATAAAACCCCTATGTCTCTGGTCCCAGATTCTGTTCATTTAGTCGTGATCTTGGAGAATTATGTGATGTTGTTTTAAATATGTTTTTCACGGGCCTTCATGGAAAACATGTCACTAAATTCTTGAAGGGAGGGTGATGTGAGGATACCGTACTTTGTGGACGACTGAGTGCCTGGCGTTGTCAGAAGCTACGAGGTTTATCTTCTGGGTTCATATCGTCAAGGATCCTAGTGAAGTGGCAAGTCAGATGTGGGGCTAAGGAAACCAAAGAGGGGACAGAATGAGCATGTATGTTTCACACACTAAATAAAACTTAGCTCGTAGCAAGTGTGAGGCTCTACAGACAGAATCTACAAGAAGACGCCAGGGCAGCAAAGCGGCTGGAGATGATTCCACGTCATTGAGTGTCTGCAGTGAGGATATCACTCTGTGGCTCTCCGTTAGGGAGCAAGTGGCTGTGGTGAGGAAGGACACAAACACAGACCCGGCTGTGGAGAACAAATCTAAGTGTGGGGATCCTATTAAGTGGGATGGAGAAGAAAGTATGAATAATGAACGAATGAGAGTTTGAGAAATGAGACATCGCGACCAGAAATAAGGCAAGGTCATGGATATACTTGGAGTCAAGTAATGTTAAGTAGTAGGGAATAAAACGGAGGCTTTTATGATCATTTATCCCTCTGGATTGGATCATGCATAAGAGTAGGATTAGCTCAAAGTCAGAAAGGCTCGAAGCCAGAAAGCCAGAGCACTATGACAAAGACATTTCATTAATCTAAATATATTAGTTAGCCAGGGTCTAGACAAGGACTTTATGGATAAGAAAGTAAAGAAAGAGGTAATTTAACACAACAGAAATTGGAATAGCCATAACAGATTTAAGATAAGAAGCATCAAATTTAAACCCCATTTGCATTTGGAAAAAGCAAAATAGATGTTAATAATAAATAAAAACCATAGGAGCTCATTCAAATTTTTTACTTTATTTTTCATTTTTTATTTTTTTTGCCACTCAGCCTCCCTTGTGGGGATTACACAAAAAGTAAGATGAATGAAATGTTACTACTTCTATTCCCTTGGCATAAAGATAGTCTATATGCCATGTCAGTGATGAACTTAACTTTCAAAAAGTATAAGGGAGGTAAACAGGAAAAAGAGATTTTATCAAATTTGTTTACAATGTTGATGGATTAAGATACTGATTTTTAATGCGCATGTTAATTTTGCAATCTACAAGCTAGGTCTGCAGCATATTGTCCTCCTGGACAAATTGTACCTAGTAATTCATTTCAAAAAGCAATTCAAAATTGCAATAATGCAATTTCATAGTGCCCCCTCCCGATTTATTTTTTCACCATTCAGATGAGCATTTTGGGGCCTTAGGGGCTTTTTAATGCCTGCATCTCAGATTCCCTCCCAACCTTGGGGCTCAGCCACGAGGGCAGCCTTATAAAACATGCCGACTTCCATCAGTGGTGCTCTGCATGCAAAGTCCTTGCCATGCTCTTCCTGATGTTGACTCTCTACGCTTAAATCTTGCCATTTATGCTATAACTACACACACAAGAACATGTTAAATGCCGGTATGTCACTGACTCCTGCTGCTCCCAGCTCTACTCTTCAAGGTCTGCAGGTCTTCGGTGAGATTGGAGCGTGCACTTCCGCCCCAGAAGTTCTGGTTCCCAGCTTCACTTCCGGGGCCCCTGCTGCACATCCGGGGCCAGAGTTGCACATCCGGGACACCTGCTGCACATCCGGGTCATGGCTGGGCCTTCTGGTGCACGTGATCTCTAGAGGTCACAAAGACTGTGCGGAATCTCCAAACTTTCTATGTATGCGTTCCTCTGAGAAAATTGCACAGAATTGCAAAGGAAATAATTTAGTCAATGTCATCCAAATTAAAGATAGTAAAACCAAGTATCAAGCCAAAAGGACAATAATAACAATTTTATATAATTTCAAACCACGTATGAAGGTGAAAATATTCCCTCGCCCCGCCGAACGTGGCTGATGCAGAATGACACCATGTATCTACTTTCTTTCTGCAAAAGGAGAGCTTGGCGATGTCAGTGTCAAACAAGAACAGGAGAAATGTCAAAATTATATATTTTTCTGAAAAAAAAAATGGTTTTCCCCAAAAAATACAATTTTGAAAATCACGTTAAACTGCAAAGAAAATATAAAACTTCAAGTTTATCGCATTATTTGTCTACATATCAAATTGTACCATCTTAAAATTGTTATTTCCACTAATAATACTACTTATTTTTAATTGTATACATAGGGAAAAGTTCTCAAATGGTCTTTGTGTTGCTGTTGGTCCTTTAATCCTTACTTCTGTATGACACATTTGAAAAAAAGGAGTTGGTGCGATGGATCAAACCCACAGTCCAGAAAACCTAGACATGAATTTTAGGATTCCTTTTGAATACTACATTATTAAATCCTTAGAAATGGTATTATTTTCAGCTTAACCTGAGAAAACAAAATCTAAAAGTAAGGTCGAAAAGCTTGGCCAAACTCACACAGCAGAATGGTGGAAGACATCAGGGGGAGCACAGGTGTCCTGAGTCCGTGTCTCAGGCAGCAGGACTCCCGTTACATAAAGGCTGGCGTCCCTCCCTCACTGCAGAGCTTGGAAGAGGGGACCAGACACATAGGCTCAGCCTCTGTTGGGCTCTCCACCATGTCTCCATGAAGTAACAGTCAAGTTTGTTTTTTACGACGTGATAAATTCAGTGGGTCGGCTGTTGTCCAGAACTGTCGGGAATGGAGTGAGGTAGTCTGAGGATTTGAAGGTGCACGTGTTAGGAGGCCAATAGAACCACAGGGCCAAACCTTTATTCTCCAATATAACTTTTATTAGCGATAGCTCAGCTGTTTTAATCCCAGATCTCTGATCTCCTATGTCAAGCTCTGGATTGGCTATAATCTTGGGAGGAAAGAAGAATATGAGTGACTGGCTGCCTTCCCGAAACTTTCAGACTTAAATAATAGAGCTGAGACCCAACCCAGGTTTTGTGATTCCAAGGAAAGGAACACTTAGGGAACACTTGCTGTCATTCTGTAATTAGGAGTGAAATTCAAGTGTAAATAGGAAGGGGAGCTGGGGAAAATGATGATGTGGGCACAGGAGCCGTTCTATCCCTGTCTTCGCCAATCCTTCCCAGAAATAAAAGCTACAGTGAGGTGGGAGGCCTTGCAAGACTGTTTTGAACACTAAGCTAGGAGAGTTTGGGGCCTTGGAAAGTGGATGAAGATGGAAAGAAGTGGGTGAAATGAGAAATGAGCAGAGAATAGGACAAAAGGCAAAGCACACGAAAAAGTGATTTTTAAGGATTAAGAGCCCATTGCCTCACATATCCCCAAATTACAACCCCTCCTGGTATATAAATGAACTACTATTAAGATAATATTAAGATATTATTTCCTCTACCTATCAAACAGCAAAGATTTTCTAAAGAGAGTGGGAGATCGAGAGACAACATACATTTGTCATGTGACTTAATTACATATTAAAAGCCTTAACATGTACATATGCTCTGATTAATTTCCACTTCCAAAATGCATCCTACAGAAATAATCTGGACGAAGTATGATGTATGTATATGTGCATGTATATATATACACATACATAATATTATATAATATTAATATATATTTAAGGAATTTAAAAATTGTCAGTAGGAAAAATTGAAATAATCTCCATTATGCACTTAACTTTAGCATGTAGAAGTACATGCACATGATAGAATGTGATAGTTTTTAAACAGTGCTGTAAAATAGTAGCTATTACTACTCAAAAATATTTATAATAGATATGTATAAAAGAATGGAACTGTGATGTAATGCATTCTTTAGCATTATTTTTCAAAACCAACATGAAGCACAGTCATATACAAAGAACAAGCGATCAAGAGAAGAAAAAACATCTATTATTAACATTCTTTCTTCTAGCAATTAGAGTTTCAATTAACTTTTTAAAATTATTTGATTTTCTCTCACTTTTCTGGGTTTTCTCAGTACTCAGTACCGACAATTTTTTTTATAATTAGATATATATTTTCCCTTTTAAAATTTAATAACTTTGTGGAAACTGCTTTAGATGCCTGTCCAATATCAATTCACTTACAACTTGTTCCTTACTAATAGATCCTTACTTTTTTGTATAAAGTTGCAATGTACCCAATTTAAAATATTTATCTTCCCAGAATCTTTTATAGATAAGGTTTGCCAAAATGTGTGAAAAGTGATATGTTAATATAAGTAACTGCTTACATATGTCTTTTTGGCTTTTGCATTTTGTCCTTTGCTCTCCTTAACTTTCTTCTTATCAAGGATACAAGTATGTTGGCTAGAGACAGAGCAGCCATGTTGCTAACATGAGAATAACAAGCCCTAAGGTAGGCAAGAAATTAGAAGAAATTTGTGTCCTTGATAATTTCATTAAGCCATTGCACAGGCTCTGTACTACTTACATTTGTGTTTCTTTTTACATGAGAAAAAAATAGCTCTCTACTTTGTAAAGTACTCTGGACCGATTTGCTTTGCATGTAACCAAAAGTAGTCTTAACTGACACAAAGCAAGAGAAGGAAAATTTTATTTTGCATTCAACTCTGAGTTGTAAATGATGATAGCAGAAAACTCCTAACTACAGTAGACATTTGAATCAAGGAGTTAAAAAAGATGAAAGGATTCCAGAAGATCTCTAGACTGGGGAATTTCTCTCACTATCTTCACCATATTTCAGTACTTTGGGTATCAAAAGTAGTTGAAGAATATGCATTAGTGTTCTATTCAATGTCAACCCTCAGGCTTGGGTTTCCCTTAAGAGCTAACTGTCAACCATTATAGAATTGCATATACTTTATTTCTGTTCCAAGAATTAAAAATAGGAATTTTCATGTAGTAAGACATCTTATGTCAAGTGACTTTAACAGTAACATTATATATTACCAAATAGAATTTTCAGATTTAAAAGTAGGGTCATGAACAAAATACTGTCAAGTGAAAAGAGAATTTTGACCACTGAACATGATTCATCCCTGGAATATCTGCAGGACTCCAGCAAATAGGATTCTTGCCTTTGATCTTTCTCAAGACTTAATCTACCTCTATATGCAATTCTAACCCCAGGTCATTTCAAATGTAACCCCTGTTCCGAAAATGTCCATTTCTCTTTTTCTTACCTTACTGGAGTATTAAAACTAGCTTTTGGCATTGTCAATATTTAGTAGACCCTTGTAGACATGACTAAAACACCCAGCACTAGAAGCTATTTCATTAAAATGCAGCATTTTTCTAAATGATGGTTCAACGAACCATAACAAAATAGAACCTCCCCTCTCTGGAAGTGATCAGACAGGTTCAAAAAGAATATTTGATGATATGCCAAGCCAGCACATTGGCGTGATTATAGAAGCAATGCCCACACCCCAAACAGCCAGACTTTTCCTCTCAATTATAGGCCAGCTGCCACTACAGTGAGCCTGATTTAGCACAAGATCAAAAATCCCAACTCCCTCTACATGGGTTCAGTGACATTTCACTGTGGCACAGAATCCAGGTAAAACCATTTAAAAAAGTGATTTGGGACCATGTCAGAAAGAAATTGGGACCTAGGGCCATGTTTTCCCATATCATTAGACATTTTTGTACATTAAACTGAGCTGTCCATATAGAAGTATTGAAAATAAGCTGCCTGCTTCATAATTCATTTATACATTTATCCACTGACCAAATACTATTGAGAAAATACAATTAAAGTGTTAGGATTAAAATGATATGCTAAGCTTCTTACCATGCTTCTGATGCTAACATCATGTTTTGCTGTTTTTATTGTTCCTTCAAACACCTTTCGTTCTTCTAAACGCCATCATATACCTGTTTTCTGAAACTCAGGTGAAGCTAGCTATCTGTTCATTCCATTTGGTCCCACATGTTTTATGGTATCAGTATTTTAGGCACTTAAGCTGTATTTTCTACTAGTTTATGTATTGTAGAACAACAAAGCCTGAAATTCTTCTGCATGTGCTAATCAATCTTTAGCACCATATCTATGCTGTTGTGCGGGGAAGCGATGCATAATTAATGAAATAATAGAATATCAATCAGGATGGACTTTCAAAGTAATCCAGATGGAAGCACTATTTTATAGCATATCAAAAAAGCTGTGTTTCAACTTTCCAGTTGAAACAGTTGAAACTGGAAACTTTCCAGTTGAAACTTTCCAGTTCCAGTGTTTCAACTGGATGGATAACATAGTGCTCAGAAAGGTAGTCATGGAGCTACCTATACCTACACCATGGAGCTATTCTACACCTCATTAGGGCACCTGGATGGCTCAGTGGGTTAAAGCCTCTGCCTTCGGCCCAGGTCATGATCTCAGGGTCCTGGGATTGAGCCCCACATTGGGCTCTCTGCTCAGCGGTGAGCCTGCTTCCCCCTCTCTCTCGGCCTACCTCTCCGCCTACTTGTGATCTCTCTCTCTCTGTCAAATAAATAAAATCTTAAAAAAAAAGAAAAGGTCTACACCTCATGGTTCCTGCTCTGCCTTCAAGAGCCATAGAAAAGTCTAAATGTTTAGACTTTTGTCTAAACAAAAGTCTATTTTGTCATGTAATACCCTGAAAGATTTTGAAAGTAGCTCCTTCCACACCTGTCAACCCTTCCCCACCCCAGTCTCAACCATTTGCTTCCTTTTCAAGAAACACTTCCTCAGTTCTTTCAAGTGATCTCCATAGAGGATGATCTTCTAGCCTATCTTTATACTTCTCTGGATGCCTTTGAATTAGTTTGTCAATGACTCTCTTGAAGAGCAAATGCAGTTTGTGTGTGGGATGGGTTAACTTCTCAGAAGAATGAGAACATTCCTCTCTTCCTCACCAACTTCCTTTTCCTCAGCAGATTAGCTTTACTCACATTGGCATTTTTGGCCTTCACCACTCTCTGTTGTCTAAGATTGAGCCTTCAGTTAATTAACACTTAGATTTTTCTAGGCACCCCTGGGTGGCTAGGTCAGTTAAGCATCTGCCTTTGGCTCAGGTCATGATCCCAGGGTCCTGGAATTGAGCCCCTCGACCATTGGGCTCCCTGCCCACTGGGGAGTCTGCTTCTCCTTCTCCTGCTCCCCTGCTTGTGTTTTCTCTCTCTTTTTCTTGGTCAAATAAATAAATAAAATCTTAAAAAAAAACCTTAGATCTTTCTTAAAAAGTTTTGTATTGATCCATATTTAACCCATCTATAACTGGAGTTTATCTTCTCGACTTAGTGTGGAGTGTTATAATTATATATAGTATATTGCATTCCCTTAGGTTGATTCTATTCTCCACCTTTTCAAGATATTTTCAGTTTCTGAAATGTTTTAATGTGAGTCTGATAATTTCATAACTGCTCAAAAAAAATCTCAAAAATACCTAAGACTATAACTGATTAGGGGAGACAGTCTTAGGTTAGGATTTAATTCCCTTACCTGATTTTTCCAGGTTGAATTCCAGATGAGAAGTTGCAGTTCTGAATTGTACTTCTATTGTCTGAGATGCTACAGTCCCTCCCACCCTCCTGTCAAGCATAAAAAAAAAAAAAAATCAAAGTAACATTTTTTATAGTGAACCAGCGACCACCATGTTACCTACCATGAAAGCTTCAGAAGTGGTGTGAGAGTCAAAGGAGATAGTATTTGCAGAACCTTATTAAATTTAAGCTTTAAGCAATTATAAGTTAACTGTCTTTCTAGGAAAGTGATCTGCTTCCTATAAAGTGTTTCTCACCCTTCATATTTTAGGATATATACTATTAATTATCACTATATCTAAAGTGTTTATCAGATCTCAGAAAAACCCATACTTATATTCTCAGTTAATCTACAACAAAGGAGGAAAGAATATACAGTAGAGAAAAGATAGTCTTTAGCAAATGGTGATGGGAGAGCTGGACAGCTACATGCAAGAGAATGGAGTTAGACCACTTTCTTACACCATACACAAAAAATAAATTCAAAATGGATTAAAGACCTAAATGTGAGACCTCAAACTATAAAAATTCTAGAAGAAAACATAGGCAATAATTTCTTTGACATTGGCTGTAAAAAATATTCTCCGGATATTTCTCTTCAGGCAAGGGAAACAAAAGCAAAATTAAACTATAGGGACTACACCAAAATAAAAGCTTTGTACAGCAAAGGAGACTATCAGCAAAGTGAGAAGGAACCTAATGAATTTATTGAGCAGAACAAATGATAAGACATTTTCAAATGACATATGTAATAAGGGGTTAATACCCAAAATATATAAAGAACTTATACAATTCAGCACTAAAAAATCCAAAAAAATCTGATTAAAACATAGGCAGAGGTCCTGAGTAGACATTTTTTTCCTAAAAGACAGACAAATGGCCAACAGACACATGAAAAAAATGCTCAATCATCAGGGAAATGCAAGACAAAACCACAAAGAGACATCTCCTCACACCTGACAGAATGGCTAGAATCAAGACAAGAAATAACATATGTAGGCATAAGTTTGGAGAAAAGAGAATCCTAGTGCACTGTTGGTGGGAAGGCAAATTGGTGCAGCCACTGTGGAAAACACTCTATATATTCTTCAAAAAATTACAAGTGGAATTACCATATGATCTAGTAATTCTACTAGGTATCTATCTAAAGAAAATAAAAACACTAATTTGAAAACATATATGAACCCCTAGGTTTACTGAAGCATTACTTACAATAGCCAAGATATGGAAGCAACCCAACTGTTCACCTACATATGAATGGATAAGAAGTTGTGCTACACACACACACACACACACACACACACAGGAATACTACTCAGCCATAAAAAAGGATGAAATCTTGACATTTGCAAAAACATGGATGGATCTAGAGGGTATAGTGCTGGTGAAATAAGTCAGACAGAGAAAGAAAAATACTGTATGATTTCACTTAAATATGGAATTTAAAAAACACAACAAATGAAAAAAGAAAAAAAAAGAGTTATAAAAAAATAACCAAACAGACTCTTAAATATAGGGAACAAACCAGTGGTTGCCGGAAGGGAGGGCAGTGAGGG
The DNA here is from genome assembly GCA_028533885.1 of Nasua narica. Taxonomy (NCBI): domain Eukaryota; kingdom Metazoa; phylum Chordata; class Mammalia; order Carnivora; family Procyonidae; genus Nasua; species Nasua narica. The sequence continues at coordinate 5,606,981 of CM052810.1, read as the reverse complement.
GTGGGTGAAATAGATAAAGAGGATTAAGAAAACATGTATCATAATGAGCACCAAGGAATATAAAGAATTGTTTAATCATTATATTGTATACCTGAAACTAATACAACATTGTATGATAATTATACTTCAATAAAAATAAAGTGTTTATCACATCTCAAGTTATTGACATTTTACTTCCTTTATGCAAATGTTTTACTCTAACTTATTGTATAGTTGGTTTTTATACTTTTTCTCCTTTTATCTTTTACCTCAATTCCCAACCTATAAGACTCTTGACAATTATGTGTGTGTCATACTCATTTTGAATCTCAGTATCAATTTATACAAGGTAGGTGCTTCATGATTCTTAGTTGTGGTAAGTTAAATTAGTGCTTTCTTCATCTTGTGGTCCTTATGATCTTATGGTCCTCCACTGCATCCATCAGAAATCAATGTTTATGAAAATGTTAAAGGGATGCTTATCTATTCTATAAGTTATTTTAGCAATGATTGAGTTCTTATCTAAAATCCTTCTTTGAAATAAGGGGAAAAAAGAAAAAATCATACTAATGAATGAGTGTGCCAGGGGCAAAATAACATGCAGCAAGGTAAGTAAAGCAGAATGCAGTCACAAAGGATAGCAAGGCTATGTTTTCTGGGTTTTAAGAAGTAGAAGCAAACCAACATGTACCCTGATTACCTGATTCCTGCTTTGAACTTGAACTTGAATCATGACATTGCATGATGCATAGTGGCCATCTTTTCACTGGTATTAAGCCAGATCAACCCATCATGCATCCTTAGTGGAAAAACTTCCATCATCTGGGAAAATAGGAAGCACCAATGATGACAATTAGATTCCATTTGGCTATTTCAAAATTGTATGAAAATGTGAGTAAAGTTTATATCCAGATTTACCTAATGTAAAAATGTAATATTTTCCTTTTGTCTTCTGGTATCTCTTAGTTTAATCACTTTCTTATATTGCTTGTATAATAATGTGCATAAATTATAAATACATGAACTCCAATATTTGTGTTTACATATGTAATTCATTTGTATCAAACTAGCAATATGGGAAAAACTCTAATAGAGGTTAATCTGTATGCTCCCTTGAGAATTTTAGAAAATCAGGACAAGACATCAAGATATTTACTTATTAATAGACCTGAGGTAACATGAATTAAAAAATGAAAAATAGGAAAGGGATATTTGAAGGTTTGCAACATGTGAAGAATCAACAGAAACGAATGGGAGAAAGGGAAAGCAGTGAGATTATATATGATCTGAAATTCTTCCTATTTATTTACATTGTCTAAAATAACATAGTAACATAGATATGCATACTGCTGACATTCTTTGCAGCAGCATTAATGATGCATAAATAATAGATGACAATAGATCAACAAAACGAGTAAGACTGCAACAATGGAAAGACTTTAACAGTCTAATGTATCTATCATTTCCATCTCTTCAGAGACAAGTTCTGTGTTTTTAGTTTTCTTTTCCTGAAATGTTTTGCATTATTAGTAAAAGTAATATTCCTTACGTATTATTTTCCTTGAAAATCATCTTTAGGTTCAATTTAGAAGTATTATGAATGGATCTTAAATACATATTGAATTATATCACTATGCAACCTACTGAAATGCATTAATAAAATGGCAGTGTTAAAATTACTAACACTTGGTTAAAGTAAGCAGGATTTTCACATTTTCTTAAAATGGATACATGGAAATAAAGAATGAAACATGTACATAATGTAAAGTTACCCTATGATTCAATATCTAATTTAAGTCTGGCAATGCTTAATCAAGTGATTAAAATGTAAGAGTAAACATTTAATAAGACATTGTTAAAAATCAAACGATATTTTTTGTTTTGTGTTAACTTTGGCAATTTTCAAAATAATTATCTTTCCATATCATATTTCTTTAATTTAGTTAGAAATGTTTTAAATGACTACACAAAAAAATCATAATTTACTTTTCCCAAGATTTTATTTCCCTAACACAGTTCATTTCCAAAAGATTGTTAAAGATTAAATATTGAAGAGTACTTGTAAAATAAGGTAGAGATAGTAACACTAGGAAATTGGTAAAAAAAATATTCAGTTTATGTTATGGTTAAAGAATATTTGAAATTTCTTTGAGCAAACACGCTGTTGATTTATATTCTAAGACTATTCATTTAAGTTATAATTATGTTAAAATATTCATTCTGTAATTTTTCAAGACTGACAAATCAGTGTACCAATTTCAAGGTATATGACTAAAATAAAATATGAGATTGATTACTTTAAACAGTGGTTTGAGAAAAGAAACATGAAAATGTTTATTTTCAAAGCAGATTTTTTTTTTTTTGTGACACCATATTGTAAAATTTACATTGACTTAGAAATCTACTAATGTAAAGGAAAACTCTTGTGTATTTTAGGACTAAGACCATATCTATAAAACTATAACTAAAAAAGATGAGAAGAATAAATACTCATTTATCGACTATTATAATATCTGTACATACAGTTAGTCTATCGAATATAAGTCTGGAATATTAAAACAAATATTCTAATTCACCATTGATCATACCCATATGAAAATGAATATATTAATTATTTTTAATGTCATCCAAAAGTACCATAAAACTAAATAAGTCTTGTATAAATATGTATTAATATTTCTAGGACATTGTTTATGACATGAGAAAACTGGCAAAACAATCAGAAAAAATTAATCAATACATTCTAATTTAGATATGAATATTTTGTTTTGCTATTGAGTATCTTATGATAGCTGGAAATAATGAGTCATTTGGAGCATGTACATTATAACAAATATGGATTTATTTTCACAAAGATGGATTTCATTTTCTTCCAAAGTACTTGGTCCATTCAAGCTCAAAGCAGAATGGTACCAAATCTATTGTTGACCTTACAGCTATTCAGAGCCTTAAATTAATAGAAATTGATATAGAAAATTTTTTAAATGAAATTAGTCCTAAAAGTCAGGCATAGGATAAACTTCACACATGCTATTCTTAAAATAGTTTATATCATCTGTCCTTCTTGAAACCATTATTATCTGGAAGAAAACCTACCTCTGGGTGGAGGTCCTACCATACTGCTGGCTATGCATTTGAGGGCAAGCCCATTGAGTACACTATTTTGTTTGTTTTTATGTATTTATTCTAGGAATGAGCCCCATAATGCAGAGTATATATTTGTGCTCTCCACTTGGTCTGATCCCTCTGAGTTAACAGTATTATTGGATTTTGTTGTTTTTTCTTTTAATTTCTGGACATTGGTCTTTCACAGAAAGAGAGGAGTCACAATCTATGCCTTCTTGAAATCAGTATTATCTAGGCCAGTGAATATCAATCCTGGATGTGGAGTAAAATGACTTGGGAAAATCTTTGTTTTAAACACTAATGCTGGGGCCATGACATTGGAGAATCTGGTTCAGTTTGGAAGGAATGGTATTAGGTCATCAGTGAGCTGTAAAAGACCCTCAAGTGAACCACACTGCAGCCAAAGTTTAAAACTACTGGTATATATTCCTAGCACAATACCTAGCCCATTTCCTAGCCCAGCATATAGCAGAGAAAAATTAACAGATGTACAAAATGATAGTTGAAAGAGTATCACCTAAAAGAATCAGAGAAAATAGCTCTCACTAAAATGTATCTCCTGTAAGAAACAGGAGAACATTTCAAAATTGCTTTTAAGATCTCTCTCAACAAGATTCTAGAAATTATTCCATCTATTAAACAATAGTTTATTCTTCAAATAAGTAGAATGGAAAAATCTATAAAATTACAACATGGTATCAGGATGGAATAATTATTCCTGTTGTATTCAAAACTTCAACAAAAAGGCAGACATTATATTTTGATTTGTAAAGAGTAAGATGTTTAATGTTGAGGAATTTTTTTTTTCATTTACCTATTAAAGAAAATGCTATGAATGTAGAAATATTTCAAAAATGTAAAATAAAGAAAAAGGTTAAGGAGCAATGGATGAATGAACTTAATATTAAATATTCAAACCAAGTAATAATTCATCTATATATATATAGTAGATTATTTATTTATTTGAGAAAGAGAGTGAGAGAGGGAGAGAGAGAGAGAAAGCACATGGGTGGGGGAGGGCCAGAGGGAAAAGCAGACTCCCCACTGAGCAGGGAGCCCAATGTGGGACTCAATCCTGGGACTCCAGGATCATGACCAGAGTAGAAGGCAGTCACTTAATCAACTGAGCCACCCAGTCACCCCAATTCATCTATATTTTTTAAAAGAAAAGAGATTCCTCAAAAAATTAAAACTAGAGCCACCCTATGACCCTGCAATTGCACTACTGAGTATTTACCCCAAAGATGTAGATGTAGTGAAAAGAAGGGCCATGTGTACCCCCATATTCATAGCAGCAATGTCCACAATCACCAAACTGTGGAAAGAGCCAAGATGCCCTTCAACAGATGAATGGATAAAGAAGATATGGTCCACATACACAATGGAATATTAAATAGCCATCAGAAAGGATGATTACCCAACTTTTGTATCAACATGGATGCGGCTGGAGGAGATTATGCTGAGTGAAATAAGTCAAGCAGAGAAAGTCAATTATCATATGGTTTCACTTACTTGTGGAGCTTAAGGAATAGCATGGAGGACATTAGGAGAAGGAAAGGAAAAGTGAATTGGGGGAAATTGGAGGGGAGGGATGAAGCATGAAAGACTGTGGACTCTGAGGAACAATCTGAGAGTTTTGGAGGAGAGGAGCATGGGGGAATGGGTGAGCCTGGTGCTGGGTATTGAGGAGGGCACATATTGCATGGAGCACTGGGTGTGGTGCATGAACAATGAATCTTGGAACACTGAAAAAATAAAACTAATTAAAAAATGTAATCAAATAATACAGTTATTAATGTTCAAATTGCCTTAGTACTGACTTGCAGTATTGACTTATAATTCTCTGGCTATATCTAGACATTTGTCACTTTTTCCTTCTTTCTTTCCTTTTCTTTTTCTTTTTTTGCATGTCAATGCTCCCAGCCTGCTTCCTACTTTGTACAAGACTTTGTGCTACATGGAGTTCCATCCCTCAAACAAAGAAACAAAAACAGTGTGCAATCTCTTCCTTCCTATGCCCTTTGCAGTCAAAGTGAAATCAGAAGATCACAAAGGCAGCTGAATGTATCTTATCTCCAAGTATTTTGAATCTCGAGTAGATGACATAAAAATAAAAGTTTAAGGTTTATGCCTGAGGTTTAAAGTTCCAGCAAGTGATATACTAGGGAATCTGAATTCAGTGGCTGCATTCTCTGAACCTTGCCATATATGCCCATTTCACTAATCAGTTTCCAATTCTTTCCTGTTCAATGCCTCAACTTTCAGGTAACATTTCTTTATCTCTTAGGGTCCTTGAATGAAAGGACAATTAATGAATTTTGACTTGCATAAGAGGAAAAGCAATTTATTAGGATAATAATAGGAAACTTATAAATGTGTCCATTTCCCAGCCTGTTTTATCAGCAATGGCAAATGAGGGAAGACAGACTATGAAGACAATTGTCACCCTACTTCCTACCTAAAAAAGGTTCATTGTATCTAGACCTCGATTTAGCTAGAGCTAAGGTTGGAGTAGAAGCCAAGTATATACAGAAAAAAAATGGCATAGCAACAGGCTTGCTAGACTTATTTATATCAGTAATATTTGTGAGAATTTTCAAAGGAATGGATTCTGAGGGTGCTCAATCAGGAAAAATAAAAAATATACATATTTCAGTTTGGACCCTTACCCAAAGACTCTGGATAGACTACTTTATCTTGAGCATTTAGATTTATTTCTTGTTTTTTAAAAAGCATGTTGGCTAAAAATTGGTCTCAGTGGAAATCCAGGAGGGGTACAATGCCAGAAATCAATTGCATTTAAAGTAGGAAGGATGTGAGTCTTTAGAATATGGAATGATAGAATGTCTGTCAAGATTGTGATCTACTTAATTATTCCTTAACCAGGATTCTCCCAGACTATTCCTTCTATCAAGAGATTAAATAACTTCTTAACAAAAGAGATTATAAGTGAGTAAGGTCAAAGGAATATAGGTCTCTCCAAAAACACTGGGATTGGAAATATTTGTCTTGTCAGAAACCAAGGACACAGGATTTATTCACAAGAGGCAAAGGGCTGTTGTGTTCCCAATGAACATTAGGGCCATTGGAGTCACCAGAACTATATGCCCATGGATTACTATAGCTGTAAATTGATCATGGATTTCCAGGATCATAATTAATGCCTGCTTTTTTAGGTACTATTATATTTCTATTTTTGACAAGTATTCTAGTTCTAGAGCATAGAGGTCTGATTGAAACCATCAAAACAGAGTTTTAATCCTCATTCCATTTCCAAATTTGAGTCAAATTATAGATCTAAAGCCCTTCAAATAAAGGGAATGTAGATATTTCTGAGCAAAGTTATTGTGAGAACATCAGAAATTAGTTATATAAACTTTTTTCCAGCTTTCAACATTGCATATACAAGAGTAACTGTGCTCTTGTGAAATGGAAATACATTATATAAGAGCTTTACTTTGATTTTGAGAAACCCACAGTTTTCTGCCAATCTGTAGTCAAAGAGGAAATTGCACTGAGTTCAAAGGACAATGAGGTCGTCCCAATTCTGCCTCACAGTATGCCATGATATATCCCCAGTTCATGATTAAAAAGTCTTCCTTCCCAAAATATTTTATTGGTCTAAGTTCTAAATGATTACATTGTTTCTCTTGAATTTAATAATGTGTGTTTAAATATCAATTTAGTATACTTATTATTTAATATTGTACTCTTTTTTTAAAAGTTTTACTTACTTATTTGACAGAGAGAGAGAGAGAGCACAAGCAGGGGGAGTAGCAGAGGGAGTGGGAGAAGCAGACTCCCCACTGAGCTGGAAGTTGGATGTGGGGCTGGATCCCAGGAACCCCAGGATCATGATCTGAGCTGAAGGCAGATGCTCAACAGACTGAGCCAACCAGACACCCCAATAAATACTGTATTCTATATGGATATTAAATTAGAGAACTTTCAGTTTTAAAAGTGACCCTGAAAAACATTGTCTCAGCTAGTCATTCATTTCAAGAAAAAGTTCATAGAAGTGGGGGATCATTTACATTTGCTTCCAGCACAGTCCTTATCTTCATGTGTTTGAAGAGCTGATTTGAAATAAACAATTATAACATAATAATTATAAAGATGAAGAAAACAGAATTTGAATAACATTAATTCATTCTGTATGATCATTTAAATTTTTTCTATTAAATTTTATAACTGCAGAGACATTTGAAAACCAGTAGAATCAATGTCAAAAGAAACAAAAATATTGACAGTACTAAAGTTTCTGGAATTTATTGTGCAATGTAATTTTTTGGCTCTCTGACAAACAACTATCTGTTTAAGATTTTCTTAAATCTGTTTAATACTTATATATGTGTATTTATTATATATATTGTATATATATGTGTATTGTATTTATATACACAGTTTTTAAAGATTTGTTTACTATTTTAGAGAGGATGCTCTGGAGTGGGGAGCAAAGGGAGAGAGAGAATCTCAGGGAGACTCCCTGATGAGCATGGAGCTAAACACAGGGCTTGATCTCATGACCCTAATATCATGACCTGACCCAAAATCAAGTCAGATGTTTAACTGACTGAGCCACCTAGGTGCCCCAATATATAATACATTTTTGAAACTAAAATTAATTTAAAAAGCAGTTTAATAAACTATCAACAAAATGACATGCAACCTACTGAATGGGAGAACATATTTGCAAAGGGTATATCCAATTAGCAGTTAATATCCAAATGATATAAAGAATTTCTAAAACAAACAAACAACAAACAACTCCAAACCAAACAAAAAATACTTCTACAACTCAACACCAAAAACAAATAAATAAAAACAAACAAATAATCCAATTAAAAAATAGGCAAAGGACTTGAATAGACTTTTTTCCCAAAGAAGACAGACAAATGGCCAAGAGGCACATGAAAAGATGCTCAACATCACTCATCATCAGGGAAATAAAAATCAAAACCATAATGAGATGTCAGTGCACTGTCAGAATGGCTAAAATAAAAAAGAGAGTGAATAACAAATGTTGGAGAAGATGTGGAGAAAAAGGAACCCTCATACACTGTTGGTGGGGAGGCAAATTGGTTCAGCCACTATGGAAAACGGTATGGAGTTTGCACCAAAAAATTAAAAATTGAATTACCATATGACCCAGTAATTTCACTACTGTGTATTTTTGCAAAGAAAACAAAAACACTAATTCAAAAAGTTATATGCACCCTTATGTTTTTTGCAACATTATTTATAAGAGCTGAGATATAGAAGCAACTGAAATGCTCATCAGTAGATGAATGGATAAAGAATATGTGATAGACATATACAACAGAATACTACTCAGCCATAAAAAGAGTAAGATCTTGCCATTTGCAGTAACAAAAATCAGCTTAAACATGTAATGCTTATGTGAAGTAAGTTGAAAGAGAAAGTCAAATACCATGTGATTTCACTTATTGTGGAATTTAAGAACAAAACAAAGAAAAAAGAGACAAAAAATAGACTGTTAAATACAGAGAACTGGTGGCTGCCAGAGGGGAAGTGGCTGAGGGCAATGAGTGAAACAGATAAAGGGGATTCATAGTACTCTTATCGTGATGAGCACTGACAATGCATAAACTTGTTGAATCATTATATTGTACACCTGTAACTAATATAACACTGTTGATTATGCTTCAATTATACATACATATGCATGTGTATACACACATACAAATATATACATGTATATATTAGCACTGATTACCTTCCTAAAAAAAAGTTTTGTCATTCAATTATGAGTGAGGACAAATTGACAAGTTTACTAGTTTCTACTGAATATACATACATGAAGAAGATCAATTTTGACAAAATAATTTGCAACATCTACTGGATGCTGATTCAGAGCATACACAGAGTTCTGGAGAACCTTGTCCCAGCCCTGCAAGGTATTTCCACAGAACCTGTGGAGATTCTTCAAAAAGTCATTCTACCATTCTACCCTTCTACCTGCTTCAGTGGAGGAGTGTTATGGTAATACCAGTGAATTCCATGAGCAAGGGCCCATTGTCACACTTCTTTTACTATGGAATAGTTCCTTGGTTGGATGCCATGCTGTGTGAAATATCATGATAGTGCACAGGAATTCTATAAGTTTCTGGTCGCTGTTTTGGCAGAAATAAATTTGCAAAGAAAGCAAATCTATATCCAGAGTAAGGGTCTATTCCAGTAAGATCAAAATGCTGCCACTTCTGTGATGGAAGTCCAATGTAATTCATCTGCCACCAGGTAGCTGACTGATCATTCTAGGGAACTGCGTCATGTCGAGGACTCAGTGTTGATCTCTGCCACAGGCAGATTTGGGCACACAACAGTGGACAGACCCAAGTCATCCTCGGTAGGTGGAAGTCCATTGTACTAAGCCCATGCATAACCTCCCTCTCTGCTGTCATGGCCATTCGGTTCATGAATCCACTGGGCTATGACAAAGGGGGCTGGCAAGAGAGACAGACTGGTAGTCACAGAATGGGTCATCCTATCCACTCAATTACTACAATCCTTCTCTGCTGAAGTCACTTTTGGTGACTTCATTAATTTAACCAACATTATCCAATTTAAAAATTTAAAAAGTTTTTCATATTAAAAACTAAAACAAACCATAAGCCATCAAGGTAACTTTTTGTTTAATGAAATTGAATAATAGTACCTTCTATTATTCAGAGACTTTAACTTTCACTTAGAGTTTGTTCTTCCTAAAGTTCACACAGATAAAGTTTGAGAGAGGTTGGGTTAGGACAGAGGAATCCTGCTACTCAGAGTATTATTCTTTTTTGGAAAAGCTGGGGAGGAAGCTTAATTCCAAATTCAAAGTCAAGGAGCTGAACTTGAAAGTCCACCCTGATCTTTACACTGTAGCCAGTTACTATCATTTCATCCCATAAAATCCATTCTGATATTCCATCACTGATCTTTCCAACTGTGTCCAGTTACTATCATTTCATCCAATAAGGGGCTTTGATCTGATTTTCTTTTTCGTCTTTTTTTAAGATTTATTAATTTATTTACTTTGAGAAAGAGAAAGAAGATAGAGAGAGAGAGAGCACATGTAGAGGGAGGGAGAGGGAGAATCTCAAGTAGACTTCTTGCCAAGTCAGGAGCCAATGGGGCTTGATCCCACAACCATGAGACCATGACCTGAGCTGAAATCAAGAGATGGATGCTTAACCAACTGAGCCACCCAGGTGCCCCTCTGATCTGATTTCCTAAGCTGAAGTATCTTTTTCAAGATACTTGAAGAGTATACTCTTCAAGAGATCTATACAAGAGATCTATAAAAAATCATGTCTGTCTATTGACTACTTCCTCTGTATTGGTCATTGTGACCCTGCTTTCCTTTTTTTTTTAAGATTTTATTTATTTATTTGACAGAGAGAGAGATCACAAGTAGGCAGAAAGGCAGGCAGAGAGAGAGGGGAAAGAAGGCTCCCTGCTGAGCAGAGAGCCCGATGCGGGGCTTGATCCAAGGACCCTGAGATCAGGACCTGAGCCGAAGGCAGAGGCTTTAACCCACTGAGCCACCCAGGCGACCCAACCCTGCTTTCCTATATACGACCTCCTTTATTCCTTACAAGAAATCTATGATGTAGGTATGGATTCTCCGAGGAAGAAAATGAGACTGAAAAGGTTGAATAGCTTGCCCCAAATCACACAGTTAGTAAGTAGAACCGAGAGTCTCTCATTTTTTTCTGTCTGAAAAGTCTTTGTTCTTAATTATCATGTTATATTGTCTCCCACTGTTATAATTCCATTATATTAATTGCTAATCCCACGACCATGTCTTACAGAGGTATGTGCATGTGTGCATGGATATGTATTCTAAATGGCATATATGTATATTTGTGTTCATATCCATATTTGTAATGTGGTAACCTATACAATGACTATTATACTCCCTAGCACAAAGTGCACATGAAAGTAAGTGGTATGTCCTATAGTCAGGTACTAGCCTAGTCATTTTCACACATATTAGATACTTTACCACTCATTACAACCGTGAACGATAGGATTTATTGCCCCCTTTTTCCAGATCAATAAATTGAGTTGAGGGAATTAAGGTAATTTGCCTTGGCTGACATAGCTAATAATTGGAAGATCTGAAATCTAAGCCAAGGTCTATTAATTCCAAAGCTCATGCACTACCTATGATAACACACTGCCTGTCTGGGTATTCATTATCTTGCTAACCAAACACCAAAAGTTTCTTTTAACTGGGGAAAAGTTACTCTTCTATGTCTTAAATTGCCAGATATAATGAGATTTTAAAGCCAAATTAAATTGAATAGTCTTGTACGTTCTCTTGAGCTCCCTACAGCAAAGACTCAGTGAAATGTCAAGGTTGCAGTCAGGCAACCTCAACTGATGTGAACTTTGTTTCTCAGACACAATTAGGAAAACCAAGAAAAAAAATGATAATACAAAATATGTAAGCTCATTTCTAAAGTTTTCACTTAATCTGTATGTTACTTTAGTTCCAAAAAGTGTTATGTGAAGCCGCTGGCACTAATATTTTGCAATAAACTTTATGAATGGGTAATAGCATTATCTTATAACCATGCCTTATTATTTACTTTAAATCCTGAGATTAATAGATATTTCCAAATATAATGATTTTTCATAATTTTAGCAGATTAAGAGTTTTTTTTAAATCTGTATCCTCTTTCAATTAAGATAACATATCAAAAATACATCTTTGTATCTATTATATTCTTTGCAACCTCAATTTTCCATATTCAGAGTAAGGTTCTTATCAAGTACACTAGCAAGTACATCTAGAACATTAAGATAGTTGGCATAATATTGCTGTTATATACTATTACTAGATTCAAGTCTGCTATAAAGATTTTTAAAGCTATTTTATATATAATTGCCTCAATAGAATTTCCAGACTTATCAGAGGAATCTAAGTAAACTTAGTATATTCTCAATGAATAAAAATAGGATCAGGCTGCTTTTCCTCTGAAAAAGAATTATTGATACTCCAATGTTCTTTTTATGTACTCTTCTTTCCTTGAGTCTTTCTTAGAAAAATCTTTTTGGAAAATTTTCTTTGGGATCTAAAGATACATAGGGTGTGATGTGGTGGGAGGTGGTACAATAGTTCATTTATTCAAGAACTATTTATTGCCAGGGGCGCCTGGGTGACTCAGTCGGTTAAGTGCCTGCCTTCACCTCAGGTCATGATCCCAAGGTCCTGGGATCAAGCCCCTCATGGGGCATCCTGCTCAGCAGGGAGCCTGCTTCCTCTCCCTCTACCCACTGCTCATGCTCTCTCTAACTCAAATAAATAAATAAATAAATAAATAACCTTTTAAAAATGTCAAAGAAAATATTTATTGCCATGCGCTGTGTTCAGTTCTGGGGTGACAGTGGTGAAAATAAATCTGACACAGACAATGTAGTGCCAGGAATTCCACTCTAGTAGAGGCATCCTACTATAGCTTTGTTCTTTGGACTTGCTTTTTTTTTTTTTAAATTCTTAGATAATAATGATACAAGCAGTTAACTTGCCATACTTTGAGTACCACTTGTATAAAGAACCCACAGAATGGGAGAAGATATTCACAAATGACACTACAGACAAAGGTCTGATATCTAAGATCCATAAAGAACTCCTCAAACTCAACACTCACAAAACAGATAATCACATCAAAAAATGGGCAGAAGAGTTTGGGCACCTGGGTGGCTCAGTGGGTTAAAGCCTCTGCCTTCAGCTCAGGTCATGAT
>CM052810.1:5514770-5593623 GCA_028533885.1 Nasua narica | reverse complement strand
TATACAATGGAATATTATGCCTCCATCAGAAAGGATGAATATCCAACTTTTGTATCAACATGGACAGGACTAGAAGAGATTATGCGGAGTGAAATAAGTCAAGCGGAGAGAGTCAATTATCTTATGGTCTCACTTACGTGTGGAATATAAAGAAAATCATGGCGGGCATCGTGAGAAGGAAGGGTAGGGCGAATGGGGGGAAATTGGAGGAGGTGATGAACCAGGAGAGACTGTGGACTCTGAGCAACAAACTGAGGGGTTTGGAGGGGAGGGGTGGGGGGGTGGGCGAACCTGGTGATGGGTATTGAGAAGGGCACATATTGCATGGAGCACTGGGTGTGGTGCATGAACAATCAATCTTGAAACACTGAAAAAACAAAATAAACATATTTGGGGGAAAAAAAAAGAATTGTGCTAGGCTCGGCATGAGATCTCCAGGGATAATGTCTTTAGAAGTCCCATCTGGAAGATATGGAGGACAGTAGGAATCAATGAGACTTGGATTATGCAAATCGTGGTAGTGTTGGTTATTTTAGAACATTAACTTCTTTTCATGTGGTCAAGGCACCACCCTTCAACAACGTTTTGGGAATTACTCTGAGGTTTGGAAAAGAATCAACAATATCTTGATTCTGGAAAGAGCTATCATATCAGCGAGTGAGTGGGATAACTGACAAATCATATACTCGTTAACAATTTACACAGGAATTCAGGGCTGGCTCCTCTATGCCTTCTGTTTCTGGAAGTAAGATAAACCCCAGTCTTCACAAGCAGAATCTCAAGCTAGTTAATGCATCTTTCCTTGGGCAGCACTGGATAAGATACAGACATACACATTTGGGGATTCTAGTTGGGAGAGATAAGAAAAGTGGAAAACTCACCATTACACTGAGAAGCAAGACTACCTTAACCTGTTTTAAGCACAGGTAGACTAGAAAGCTGCCACTATCAGATTTAGAATTCAATGTTTCATCTGCTTAGTACCCACTTTAACAGTTCAGTATGTGTTAGGATATGTCCTTTTTTTTTTGGTATATAGAGATGGGGTTCTTATGAGATGGTGTGCAGAAGTCCATCATCTCACTAAGTGAAGAGATTCTCCAAAACATGGAACTTAAATGGGTTTTCATATCAATATGAAGACATATCAATAATATTTTTCTGTGTGCAACTATTCTAAATTGCTTGTTTGGGTGACAGAAGTTAAATAAAGGTAAAATATACTACGAAAGCATTGCTTCTGAGTCAGAAAATAGACATTTAGATTACATAAAGTAGCATCTCAATACAATTATATTTATGGAAAACCAAGTGTCTAAAGGGATTACCTTGAATCTTTCATTACATTTCATTGTATTTTATGCAAAAGTAAATTCAATAATGTAATTCATAAATTTGGTGATTTATAAAGTACATATACATTTCATAAATATCTAGGATATCCTATTGACTCTTAATAGAAGTGCAAGTGCCTTACTTTATTTGTAATTATATTTCTTCTAAATTCTTTTTTTATGTTAATGAGAAGGAGAATTAATTGAATAGTGATTTAAGTCATGATGTAACAGGAAAAAAGTCAGCAGGATATTAAAAATCCCTAAGCCTCTCTGTGATATTCATTTGATTTCCATAAAATGTCTAAAATTTTGTGGCCAGATGATATGCAAAAAAAAAAAGAAAAGATTGACATTATTCACCAAGCCTGGTAAGCTCAAAATCAATAGTTCACATGACACAATCCACAAATTAGTTTTTTTTTTTTAACTTGATACCACAATTCCTTTTTTGCCCCATTTACACCACATTTGCTCCCTTATCTTACAATTGCTTTTCTACACCCTGTGCAGGCCAGTCTTTTTCAACACTTTGCTCACTTGACACATTCTTCCCTCATCCCCACCCAAACATGCCCTTCCCACCACTTGGCTACTAAGTTCCTTGAAGGAAACTCTGAGAAATTAGAAGATATTAAAAAAAAAAAACTTTATCAGAAGTTTATCAGTTGACAGTTTCATAAACAAGAAAAAGAGCCAATATTCCAAGGAAGGTTTATCACCACTTCCCTGCCATTTTGTTTATTTGGCTTCAGCGATTTGGAACTCTAGATCACTGTGTGCAGAGGCTGAAGTCTACACAGCATCCAGTGACTGAGTTTGTAGATGTTAACATCATGTGTAAATGGATTCCTCATATGAGAACCAACCCAGTCCCCATTAAAACAAATGAGGGGCATGACTACTTCCACAAATTCTTTCTGTCTGGTCAGGAAAATGTCTAGAGATAAAACCACTGTGAGGTCATTGTTTCTACGATAAGCATATGGAGGGCAGCCTAACAGCACTTTGAGAAAGAACAGATATGTATCTCCGTTAAGCAGATATTTGACATTGATATTTTTATCAGCCATTTCCTTTAGCGTTTTTCTCAAAATACACTCAGGCTGCTAACATTCTAGCCAGGAAACATTCAAATGAATAGAGATAATCCTTAGGCACTTGAAGCCCACTTGAGCCGCTGAGCTACAAGTGGCCGAAGGTTCTGGGGGATTTTGTAGACTATTAGTTCCTTTTTTCTGGTGGGAAGAAATAAATAAAGTGCAGCAACTTGGGCCATGATATATAATTAATCCTATTATGAAATTAATACTCTCTACCGTCCTTCGCAGCTCGGTGACTCAAGTCAGATGCCTCAGCTCATTGACCAGACACCAAAAGGCAACACTTGCTTAAGACTTGATTTAGAACATAAAGAGCAGGTAGAAGCGATGCAAAGCAAACTTCCATCCATGAAGTCTATGGGAAGGGAATCTGAAGAGATGAGGGTAATATAATGTCTCATTGAAGAAGGAAGAGAATCCAAATTGAATTGAAATCAATGGGGGCTTGGTTGTGCATGAATGGCATTCATAGTTCCCCATACAGTATTATAATCTGTTATCCACAGATTTTTAGTTGGATTTTTAGTTTTTATACATTACCATTTTTTGTGTAATTACACACACACATACACACATACAAATGCACAGAGGGGTCGGCAGAGTACGGCAAATACATTGCAATCACATTTCAAAGCTAAAGGTTTGAGTAACTGCAGTCAGAACAGCAAATACTGTCTGTTCCCATCTGCAAGTTTCTCTTGGCCACTGGGTGTGATGCTCCCCCTGGAGAGCTAATAATCTCCTAAGCCACAAGATGTGAGACCGCCATAGGAGTTTGGCAGTCACGATGATGCCATCGTTATCACAATCCATAGACTCAGAAAAATAGCTGTCCCTACTGGGCCGAAATCTCAGTCAGGAGAGCACATTACTCCCCTAATCATGATGACAGAGCAGAAATACGTGTTAACCTTTGGGAACTGATAGAAGCTTTACATAAATAAGCCATATGTTACCACAAGTAGGCTAAGACCTTAGGCTATACCTAAGGTATAGGTATAGGTATAGGTATAGGTATAGGTATAGGTATAGGTATAGGTATAGGTATAGGAAGAGGCATATATATATATATATATATATATACCTATGTCTATGCGTCTGTGTGTGTGTGTGTATGCCGATGGTTATGGATGTGGATGGAAGTACAGATACAGATGGACAAATATAAATATAGTTATACAGAGAGAATATATATAGGCAAATATAGTTATATAGAGAGAATAGAGAGAGGGAAAGAGAATCTTCAAAGTAATCACATATTTTCTTCCTTTGAGACATTTAGACTGTTAATTTCTCATCGCTTACTCCACTGTCCCCCGTTGTTTCAAAATATCCCTCATCAATAACCCTTCTCACCGAATGACATTACCTCACTTCAAATATCTGTTCACTGCTATCATCTTTCGTTATAAAACCCTTCCTCAAACTTCACTGCCATGGACTTTAAGGCTTCTAATGCATTCACATCATTTATATTCTTCTCTAGAAATAGGTTATCATGTCATTATTTGAAGCTCCTATGTTATTATGGAGAAAAAGGGAATTTGCGGGGCATTTTGATCCTTTCCTAAAATTCAGTTGTCTAATAAAGGAACTTATATTAAATCACTGTAAAAATGTTAAACACAAACACAGGAAAAACGATCACAATAAACCTCCATATACTCAATACCCAGGTAAGTTAGTTATCTGGATTTTGCAAACCTCCTTCATCTACCTTTTTGTCATCTTGACTGTTGTACTTCAGTAACAGTGACACATTTTATGGAAAACATAAATGAAATTGACTTTTTAGATAGGAATGATACTCCACCACTTTTAGAAATAGCAAAATGTAAAAATAGCAATAGAAACAAACTAGAAATTAATTAATAAGAAAAGAACAAGGTAATGTAAGTCTATATGCAGATCAGCATTCTATATAGCTATTATTTAAATATGACAGATTTGTACATGCAGCCTTATTACTAAAGAAAGATGTATATACCTATTATAAACAGGTATTATTATATATTATATAGAATTATACATATTATATATGTTATATATATCAAATATATAATATATACTATACATATTATCACCTATATATACAATATATAATATACATATATGCATGTAATGATAAGCATAATTACTATATATAACAGATATATATTTATTATAATGGATATACAATATACTATGATTTTTTAATAGAAAAATTAAACAGCTATCAATATTAGATGTCTTGGGAGAAGGAATTGGAGGGGTCAAAAAGGGGGCTTTTTATTGTGATTTTTGTAATTCTATACTGTTTGAAATTTTGTTATGTGCAAGTATTCTGCCTATCCAAAAAGAAATAAAACCATTCTGACTTAAGATTTCTTTTGCTAAAATCCCCACTTTTCCACTTATCAGTTTTATGACCTTGAAGCATTTGTTACTTTCTGTCTTGAGGCTTCAGTGTTCTACATGAATGGGTTATTCATTGCTACCTACTTTCCACAATTATATAATGATTGGCACAAGGTAAGAGTCAATAAATAAATGTTAGTTTTAAGGGTATTTTTAAAATAATACCTCCATCATTAATACTTTGTATAATTCAGTTCAGCTATATAAATGTTTGCACTAAATTTTTTAAATTTAGATATAAATTTATATCTATATATAAAATATATGTCTCTATATAAGTCTATATAAATACATAGGTTTATATATAATTAAATATATTTAAATATATACTAAGTTTTATATGGTATATATTATATACTTTCTGAAATTATCTATGTGATTAAAAAAACATTCTATATTAGCTATTAGATGTGGAAAGTTTAAAAAACAAACCTCACACTTCATTCTAGAAAAATTTTACCTACCATTTTCCACAGGTTCATAGTTTGAGAATTTTAGAATACTGGAAGGCATTTTTTTTTTTTCACTAAAAAATGAACATTCCTATCTGATGTCAAAAGTGCCTAAGCATCATACATTATGCATTCATTCAACAGGTTTTGATCAACTACTATAACACAGATAAAAAAATGAGTTGGGACTAAGATACAAATATATTAAAAAGAGAAACAGCCACAGCCGAGGCCATGCCTTCAAGGAGTTTGAAGTGGGAAGGGGTTATTCAGTATACGCTGTTTCTGGATCAATATAACCACTGAAATGTTATCTGAGCAGTGAAAAAGAGATCAGCACCAAAACAGTCCCTTTATCTCACAGCGGGAAGTGTATTCCTAATTAAACATAATATTCGTGGCTCATGATTGAAACAGATCTAAATATTATTAGTGTAAATACAATAACACAAGCAAGAGAGCTGAACTACTAGCATTCCAGTGAACTGTAAAACCGTAAAATAGCTTAAACATTATTGTTATTAAAATATTGATGCGCACGTTGGCCATGGGAAAACAGCTATGTTTTACAGTGTCAAGAGTAATAAAATCCCCGTAAGGTAAAGAAAACAAATATTGACTGTACCATCCAACATTTTCTTCAGCACAATATTACGATGAGTTGAAATCATTTCACACCTCGAGTAATATCAAAGGACAGACATTGAGTGTGCAGCGGTCTCATCCATCGTCTTGTGAAGGCCCACACTCTTAGCTAGGACAAAGTTTAGGAACCCATCCCTCCCCAGCAGACTGACTGGGCACCATGAGTGCCATCAGGATGCTTTTGTGGATGATGGTATTAATTTCAGAAGACCTCAGTAATTATAAAGATGGAGAAGGAAGACGATGCTTGCTTGCCTGAGGCGTGAACATCTTCCTGAAATCTGTACATACACAATTCAGTGATTTGGGGCTAAAAAAAAAAAAAAATAGGACTGAAGAGGGTGAGAAGAGCATGGTTACCCAAAAAGATAGTTTGCCTCTAATATCTAGATGATCCACCTTCAAACTCTTTAACTGACGCCTCGTCCATCCCCATCACCACCACCTTGTTGCACGGGCTTCCTTCGTTCTGCTAATCGTTAACCTGCCCTCTCCTCTTGCCTCTCTGAAAGCATCTGGGAATTTCCCCAGAAGGAAGTTTTGGAACTCAAGACTCCTGTCGGTACTGAATGCAGCCCAATGCATCTTGCAGTGCAATTCCCCAAAACTGCACTATGTCTGCAGTTGCTTGTACAATGATTTATGAGAAAGTACTGTGAAATAGGGCAATGATGATGGGATTATCCTAGAAATCATTATGCTTTTGTTAATAGGTTTATTTTCATGACCTTCACTTTAATTTTTCACTCTTTTTGCCCTTTCCCAGCATGTCCATCATACCAGAAAGATACAAGCTAAATGAGAGACCTGGTCCAAAGAAACGAGCTCATTTCTAATAGGGCATGGTGTGCAATCACATCCCGGTGCGCTGAAGTGGCCGGCCCTACGTTAGTGCGCGCATGCGCACACAGGCACACACGCTCCCCGGTAAATCCTTCAGGCACTCAGCATTCCTGTTCAACAGACTTAAAAGTGTGTTGAACAAAAGCCATTCTGCTGCATTCATTTGCAGAAGGATATAATTAGTTGTTCTTTCAGTTTCCTGGATAAAGATGGCACATATAAAAAATAATAGGTTGTCAATACCCTAAAAAGTTAGTAGTATGAACTCAACAAAGGAATATGTTTTAAGGGAACAAGAGCTTACTTTTCCCTAATACCTGTGGTATTTTGGGATTCCATATGGCATGAAAGTATATGCTTAAAATGCAAAGTAAGTATATTTATATTTTATTTATTTTTATCTTTAAGTCTTGAAATGCTTGTAATCTTAATTTTTAAATTAAAAAATTTACCAATAGTAAGTTTATAAAGTAGAATAGAAGAACAGCTCTAAAAAGTAATTCCTAGGGTCAATTTTGACCCACAAAAAGTATATTGACCAATTAAATTCATTTTTATGCTTCAAGTAACTCAACTGATGGGTATCTATAAGGAACTACTATCTTCATCATAGTTTTTGTGTACTTTTGAAAGAAAAAAAAGGAAGATAGTGGGACAGATTAATCATAAATTCTACATTGTACCAAGGTAATGTGGGATATATTAAACTATTATGATATGATTTCTATCTTACTATCTATTTATTATTTGGAAGCTTACAATCAGTACTAAGCAATTCTTACCACCTTTTAGATCACTATCATCTTGAAAATGTTATGAAATCTTTGTCCAGAAAGTCACAGATAGTTGGGAACCAGACTCTCACCGAATCTTGCACCCACTGTCAGGGAGTTTATCTTTGAGGCCAGCAGAAGCAGCAGGTTAAGAACAACAACCTTAATCATAAGAGACATGATATGGTTAGAGTTCCATTTCAATTCATCCAAGTTTAAATAATATATTAATATATTAATAAAATACATTTTATTAATATATAAAATTATATATTTGTATAAAATATATTTAATATAATATATAATATATTAATTTTATATATAAAATATATTAATATATTAATATTTATTATAATGTGACATATTATAATATATAAAACATATTAATATATTAAGATCTATTTGTTCCTCCATTTTTTTCTATTAACTGTCACTAATGGAGAGCACACAAGCCCACAATCCCAACTGGCAGTATTTTCCATCTTTTACTTTCACACATATTTTCTTTTGAAATTTTTGGAAAGGATAGGCTGCACCCAGGACTGGGTCCTAATGTTGGCAGGAAGTAGAAAGGACTGTAAAGGTGAGAAACAGGGAAGCATTCTAAACTAGCTGGAGGACAGGAAGAACTCTTCTAATGGCACTTTGTCAGAATGCCAACTCCTTCTTACTTAAGAGGTAGTATGTTCTTATGAGCAAATAAATTATCCCTCCCACCATTCAGTTATTTAGGAAGACAACCTAAGAGGCCACCAAACCTCCTCCACATAGCAGGGAATAGCTTTTAGAGGAAATGACTGTGCAAGAAAATGAATGCAGATGTGAGCCCGAAGGCTCACATCTTTTTGAGCAACCCAGGCGAAGGTGAAAAACCTTGCTCAAAAAGCCTTGCGTGAACATCCAGGCTCACAAGATCTTCTGTACTCCAAGGAGAGAAGACTCCCGAGAGCAAATACAGAAAAGGTAAGAGGAACATGGGTGGAGAAGACTGGCCTGATGTATTGAGGCCATATGGATGCTAGAAGAGATTCCAGAAAGAAAAGAGGCATCTAGGGATGTGCCTACCTATTGAAGCCCTAATAGATACTACAAGGTTAAAAATCCAGGATATGAAAAAAAAAAAAAAATCCAGGATACAATGAGAGACACTCTACCATGTAGAGAAAAACGAAAAAGGACAGATAACAAGGCAACTTAGAGGAAATCCAGTAACCTACAGCAGCAATGGTGAAAGTATGGTGCATGGATCCGTGGGTGTCCCTGAGACCAGTTACGGGGTCTGTGAGGTCAAATCCATTTTCATCACAACAATAGGAAGACATTAATTTGTGCTTTTTGCTGCACTGACATTCTTATGACTGGAGGAGAATCGATAGTGTACGTAAAATCTCACAAGAATATAGATCAGATCAAGATGCAAATACTACTATTCTAGTTATCACTGACATCTTTCACACCATGCATCTACTGGAAACAAACACAAAACAAAAGCTTCCAAGAAGATCCTCAGTAAAGCAATGAAAAAGCTTCATTGTGTTGAATTTCAACCCTTGAGTACGTGTTATCAGTAAGGCTGCTAGTCCACAGGAGGCTATTAGTAAGTTTGAGGGGGATAGTCAAAAGTTACACATAGATTTCCAACTGTATGGCAGGGGGCTCCCATAACCCTCAAGTTGTTCAAGGGTCAACTCTATTTGCAAAAATGTGAAATAATGCCAATCTCACATTCATTTTTATCTTAGAACTTATAATCAAAGATAATGTTTTTTTATTGTATTTAGATTAGTTTAATATTTTTTTAAAGATTTCATTTATTTATTTGACAGAGATCACAAGTAGGCAGAGAGGCAGGCAGAGAGAGAGGGAAGCAGGCTCGCTGCTGAGCAGAGAGCCCGATGTGGGGCTCGATCCCAGGACCCTGAGACCATGACCTGAGCCAAAGGCAGAGGCCTCAATCCACTGAGCCACTCAGGTGCCCCAGATTAGTTAATATTTTTAACTTTTCTCAGTTTTAATTTCTTTTTTTAAATGCTTATTTTTTTAAAGATTTTATTTTTATTTATTTGAGATAGAGACAGTGAGAGAGAACATGAGAGGGGAGAAGGTCAGTAAGAGTAAGCAGACTTCCCATGGAGCTGGGACCCTGATGTGGGACTCGATCCCAGGACTCCAGAATCATGACCTGAGCCGAAGGCAGTTGCCCAACCAACTGAGCCACCCAAGCACCCTAAACACTTATTTCTTAAAGTTTTATTTATTTACTTGAGAGAGACAGCAAGAGAGCACACGTTGGGGGAGAGAGGAGGACAAGCAAGCTCAGTGTTGACTATAGAGCCCGATGTGGGGCTCGATCTCACTACCCTGTGATAATAACCTCAGTCAAAATCAAGAGTCAGATGCTGAACTGACTGAGCTGGATGGTGCCCCTAGGTTTTAATTTCTAATGTAGAAAATATTGATAAACTATGCCCTATATAAGCAAAAGCTCTTTAAGATCTTAAATAATTTTTGAGAGTATAAAAAACCCTGAAATAAAAATGTGAACAATTGATGTTTTCTCGAATCTATCTTTATTTGAACCCAGGACAGTGCCTAGCACATAGTAGACACTCAAATAAATATTTACTAAACTAAGGAATTAAACACATATTCAGTTTCATCTTATTAGACAACTATTATTAATTTTTCAGAAGAATAGATTGTTGATAGCTATTTGCACACTTGTCTATACCTGTAAATATAGTTGGCTGCTCATTTAATTCAGCGAGTCTTTTTAACATTTCTTATTGAGACATATGTCACACAAGATAAAATTCGCCATTCTCAAGTGTACTCTTGAATGTTATTTTAGTACAGTCATTGTATTGTACAACTGTTACTACTAACTAAATCTAGAACATTTTCATCACACTCCCCGAAAACTTTAGCAATCAGGTCAAATATCTCTCTTCCTCTAGCACCTGGCAACAATTAGTCAGTCTATGCAGACATTTCACATGAATGGGATAGTATTCTAAGTAGCCTTCTGATTCCTTTCACTTAGTATGTTTTCAGAGTTCATATTGTAAAATTTAACAGTGCTTCGTTTTTTTTATTACTGAATAATATTCCATTGTATGGGCATTCATCAACCGGTAGATAGTTTATTTTGTCTACTTTTTGACATTGTTTATGAGTATGTTGCTATGAATACTCATGCACCTGTCTGTATTTGAATCTGTTCTCTCAGACATGTTTGTAGGACTGGAATTGCTGGTTCGCATGGTAAAACTATGTTTAACTTTTGAGGAAGTCTCAGGCTGTTTTCCATAGTTGTTGCACCATGTGGCATTCCAATGTATGAGGGTCCCAGTTACTCCACACCTTCCCCAGTCACTGTTATGTTTGTTTGATTATAACCATCTTAGTAGATCCAAAGTGGTTTGTCACTGTCATTTTAATTTGCATTCCTTAATTAATTTGCAATGACTAATGATGTTGAGCATCTTTTCATATGCTTGTGACCATTTCTATGTCTTCTTGAAGATTTATTTATTTATTTGAGAGAGACAGAGAGAGAGAGAGAAAAGGAGAGAGGGAGGGAGGGAGGGAAGGAAGTTGCATGAGCAAAGGGGAGGGGCAGAGGGAAAGAATCTCAAGCAGACTCCTTGCTGAGTGCAGAGCCAGACCTGGGGCTTGATCTCACGATCCCCAGATCATGACCAGAGCCAACATCAGCAGTTGGATGCAAGCAAATGAGCCACCTAGGTGCCCCTGTATCTTCTTTGGAGAAAAGTCTATTCAAATACTTTGTCCATGTTTTCATTGGGTTATCTCTTTATTGTTGAGTTCTAAGAGTTCTTTATATATTCTGGATACTAAATCCTTACTGAATACATTTTTCCAAATATTTTCTCCCATTTGTTTCCTTCCACTTTCTTAGTGTTCTTTGATGCATAAGTTTTTTTTTTTTTTTTAATTTTGATAAAAACTCATTTATATATGTGTGCCTGGGTGGCTCAGTTGGTTGAGTATCCAACTCTTGCTTTTGGCTCAGCACTTGATCTCAGGGTCCTGAAGTCCAGTCCTGCATCAGGCTCTGCGCTCAGCAGGGAGTCTGCTTCTCCTCTCCCTCTGTCCTCCCACCTCCACCCCTACTCACATGCTTTATCTCAAATAAATTATCTTTTATAAAAAACTCATTTATCTAGTTTTCTTTTGTTCTTGTGCTTTTGGTGTCATATCTAAGAAACCATTGCCTAATTCAAAGACACAAAGACTTTCACTTATATTTTCTTCCAAGGGTTTTATATTTTTCTTTCTTCCCTTCAGGTCTTTGATCCATTTTGAGTTAATTTCTGTATATAGTATGAAGTGAGGTAGGGGTCCAGATTTATTTTTTTATAGGTGTAGATCCAGTTTCCACAGCAAGTGTTATAATTTTAATGTTTAATCACGATTATTCTCTTGTTATGGGATGAAAGGCCTCAGAAAAGTCTTCTGTGGTAGCTGTTTTGTCTGTGAGGCACATTTCACTTTTTTTTATTTTCCCTCTCATAGACTCTGTCCCTCTTTCCCATTCTGTCACCCAGGAAACTCGGTTGGGCTCCTGTGGTTGGGATTCTAGGAGGACAGCCTATACAAAAGAAATGACGGGTTGTTAAAACTTCTATTTTCCATCATTAAAAAATGAGGCATAGGGCACCTGGGTGGCTCAGTTGGTTGAGCAACTGCCTTAGGCTCAGGTCATGATCCTTGAGTTCCGGGATTGAGTCCCACATCGGGCTCCCAGCTCCACGGGGAGTCTGCTTCTTCCTCTAACCTTCTCTCTTCTCATGCTCTCTCTCACTTTCTCTGTCTCTCAAATAAATAAATAAAATCTTAAAAAAAAAATGAGGCATAGCATTTGTTAAGATATTGGATTTTAGAGGAATAACATGACATTTTATCCTATCTGACTGTGAACCATGTATAGGGTGACCTGAACATCTTCCAGTTTTTAGGCTATCAGAAGAAGGGTATCCATCTGGTCCAGCCTTCAGCTGTAGCAATTCTGCTGCTCAGTGCCTACAGCCAACCAGACCAATAACGATGTCCAAAAGAACAGTAGGGTATTCACGGACGTTGTAAAAACTTGAAGAACCAGATCTCTTAAAAATGGTTCATATTAAAAAAAAAAAAAAATGGTTCATATTAAAGTTTGGTTTTCTTTTTTTTTCTTTTTTTTTTTTTTGACTAAGAGTGTCATAGTAAAGCAACAGATGTGTCCTGCTGAACTATTGCCTTGCTTTTTGCTTTAAACTAGAGGCATACACAAAAATCCAGGGTTGCATTAGAAACATTATACAGGAAAATCGGATAAAATCTAGTTGATAATAAGCCTTTTCAGCTTTTTTATTTGAAAAAAAAAATTAGATCTGATACTGCATCTGCTTAAATTTTAATCTGGAAAGAGCAAGTCAATTCTAAGCTGGTAAAGTAGTCTTTGAGCTCATCTAAGTCCAGATGAAGAAAGTAAAACCCAGAGGAACCATGTGAATTGCCCAAGAGCACATCGCTAGTGACATTGTCATGTCAATAATAGTAAGATGGTAAGATGGAGAACTAGCATAAGAGCCTGTTTTGTTCTCACTTCCTGAATATGCTTTCAACTATCAGACTTCTTGCCTATATTTATGGGCCCTGTGGAATTTTCAGATTTTTTTCTCCTTATCACAAGTCTCTTGTCTAAGAAGAAAGGCAAGAAAAGCAGCTACAATTTCTTTGGAAACACACTGTTAAACTGAGTCTCATTTTTGCAAGATTGCAGATTTCTTTTGAATCAAAAATTATAGTTTCTAAAAATGGCTATGAGTCTAAATTATGCATACGATTTTTGTATCATGTAATATTTTGAAAAATTAAAGGGAATGGAATCAAATTGCTATACCCCAAAGTCCTTTGCCTTTACAAAGGCAGTTTAGTCACATTTTTTCATTCAAAAAATATTTACGAGAAGCTTAATATCTGAGCATATTCATACTTTCACAATATTTTATAGTGAGTGAAATAGGCATTCAGTTTGGTAAAGCCATGCAAAAATGTGAGGGTATTGTAGATTGTCATGAGTATAAGATATATGACATACATTGAATAGATTTTTGGGATCATTAAACTATGGTTAATTAAAAAAATCTATTAAAAATAACATTTTATAAATCACGCATAACAAAATAGACATCCTTTTTTACTCTCATGGCATTGCTTTCTATTGCTAATGAAAAAATCAATATGTTTTTTAAAATAGTTTACATAATTTTGCTTAAGGAAGCAACACAGCCTTGAACTTAGAGCTTAGAGTGATACTAAATTGCATTTTCAGGTATGCACAGTATCCTTCTAAAATTAATACTAGGACAATGTATAGAATGGTCACATATCACATGAAGTCTGCATGCCTGGAATTATTCTAAATTCATAAGCCAATACTAATTCTGACAAAGGATGGCCAACATACCATCTAAGTGCTGAAATGAGGTCATAGAGTGTCAAGAGTGCACCCATTTTGTAGTTCGTGTGGTCCACAGGCTATGAAATTATGCAAATCTCGACACATTTTTAATTTGAGAGAGTTGCATTTTTATATATTGCACGTAGAATGAAAATCAATTAATTTTTATCGCACCATTTGAAATGTGTGTCTTTAAAAACATATGACCTGTGGACTTAACCTTGAACTGACACTAGCACTTCAAACTATGATCTGTGGGAGAAGCAAAACCCTCACTAACAGCCAGAGGAACGTTACTGCTTAGGTCATCAACTGGGACAGGACATCTCCTAGGAGACATCTTAGTGAGGTGGCTTTTCTTCAGACTGTGACTTCTGGCTATTCTAGTTGAAAACTTCTTCTGCAAACCCAGATATCGGTTCCTTGGTGGACACCCACCAACAAAGCTCAGAGGAGGATGGTGTTTACACCATACGGCAAATATGTTCGGTTACTATGAGAAATCAATCTGCCAAGAAGATAAAGTGCCTTCATCAGCTGGTCAGTTCAACTGCTCTGCATTTAAATACCTATTTGAGTCATTAGATCTATGGTCTAGCAAAACATCATTTATTATTTGTCAGTCCACAATTCATTCATATGTTAAACAGATGTCAAAATATCTGCCCTGCCTAACTCAAAATACTTCCAAAAAGGTAAAATAAGATTAATCATATTAAAATATGCATAATGTTTCAAAAAGTTATTAAGTTGAAAAGAAAAAGTAAAGGACTCGACATTGTAGTAAAAAAGAAATTCTATAAAGAGAAAGAGACTTGACTGTCTCTCTAGGAAAAGATATCTCCTTTCTTTGAGTATTTCCTTCTATCCCATGATATTCAAGTATTTTTTTTTAAGTTTTTCAGTCCAGGATATTAAGATGAAATAGTTTCATTTCCATTATCATATATCATACTGACACTAGATTAAAAAATTTTTTTCGGATCTATGAATAGCTTTGGATTTAAGCAAATCTACATGTAGTATCTGTATAATCCCTTGATGGGTAGCTCAGAAAAAAAATATTTTAACCAAACTTAAATGATTATTGAAGCAAAAATTACAAGTGAAAATAATTCAATCTATTGGTTAGAATAGCAGATACCTTTAAGATAGTATTAGGAAGCCCATTTTGCCTAACCAATGGGCCGTGAAGGGGAAGAGTCAGGTTGAGGGGAAGTTAGCACCGTGATTAATGGCAAAAGCATGGAAGTCAAACAAATCCAGTTTTGAATTTTGTGTCTGACTTCATAACACTGAAATACCTTGAAAAAGTCATTTCACATTTTCTTTATGTTATAGGTGTTATCTTTCACTGCTTTTATTTTTTTAATTTTTTTAATCTAAATTCAATTAATTAACATATAATGTATTATTTGTTTCAGGGGTACAGGTCTGTGATTCATCAGTCTTATATAATACCCAGTGCTGATTATAACACACACCCTCCCCAATGTCCATCACCCAGTGACCCCATCCCCCCCAAGTAACCCTCCGTTTGGCATTACATACCTAGAGCAAAGCACATAAATGCAGTAATGGAATTAACACATCGACTGAGAAATGGAAAGTGGCCAGCATCCCAGGCTTCCTTTTGCTCCTTCTTGGTCATTTCTCAATAACCATGCCCATGGCCCCTGCTGCCATTACAGTTACTCCCATTCTTAAGCTTCAGTTGACTGCTTGCTAATGTTTCCAGCCCTGCTCAGAAGACTTGATCTCAGTAATATTCAATATCTTCACGTTAAACACTTTTCCCTCAAAACCCCACCATCGATTTCAAAATTCTCTACCTTCCTCATTCCTTCTGACCAAGTTTTTTGTTATGGATTATGGTCCTCTCTCCACACTTGGATTTTGAAAATCCCTAAGGTCCTCTTCTCCCCATGATCCTTGCCCTTAACCCGCAATGTGCTCTAGAGCCTTCCTTTCTCCTGGGCTCCCCTCCCGATTCTCTCCAATTCCATCTTTTCCTCTTTCCTCAATCTCAGTGACAGAACTACTATTTGTTCTTTTTCTCTCCCATGAAACCTTCCAGTTCACCTGGATGACCATCCCCCCACCCCACATTCCCTCCCGTCATCAGTTACCACGTGCTTTGGATTCAGCTTAATGGACACATTACCACGTCTTGTGTTCATTTTCTTATTAAAAATTCACTGCTGCTGCCAAAATTAGTTCAGGTTCTTTGCCTTACTAGCTTCCTCAGTGAGCCATTCCTTGCAGGATGTCAAAATGAGCTTCTGAAAATGTATATCCAAACACATAGTTCATCTCAAAACTTTCCAATGGGTCTCCATTACCAACAATAGCAAGAAAAATTTTTTTTAATTCTCTTAGCTAAATATAGTTATATAGATATGTAATCTTCCTTCCTGATCATTTAATTTTGCTCATTGAATTGGATGTCCCACATCCTTCCTGCTTTGTGCATTTGTTCTTCTTGGTACTGCCTCTTTGTCTTAGAAAACACCTAACTTCGTGTCTGCAAGTTCACCTACAAAGAACTAGCCATTCCTTTCTTAATACTTCTATTATTCCTGTATGTTTCTGTTCATAGTTTATTCCTATTATTTTAAGCTCTGATATCCTAAAGAGTGATAAATACATTGCATATAACTTTTTCTGTAGGGCGAATATAAGGTTGCCATATAATATATACAAATACCTTTTAATAAATGATCAAAACTACATCTTGTTTAATTTATTTAACAATAACTGAATTCTTACTTTGTGCATATCAGCTGTTTAGAAGTTGAAGAGATCTTTAGCTGAATAATCCTTCCTCCCCAGGAGCTTATAATCTATAAGGGACCAGAGAAACATATAGAAACAACTCCAATATAAAGCACAGAATTTGTCTCAACAATAGAAGTATAAACAATGACTAAATATAAGACCAAAGTGGGAAATAAGTTTAAGTTAGTCTACCCCTAACAGTCTACCCCTAACTACCCCTAACAGGATTACAATGTAGACCACATAAATGATATAGTGATAAAAAAAAATTAGAGGAAGGAAAGGTTATAAACTGTTTTAAGAATCATTCTGAGGGGCGCCTGGGTGGCAGAATTGGTTGAGTGCCTGACTCTTGATTTTGGCTCAGGTCATGATCTCTCTGTCCTGGGATCGAGCCATCCACCCTGTTCCGTGGGGAATCCACTTAAAGATTCTCTCCCCCTGTCCCTCCTCCCACATTCCCTCTCTCCCTCTCTCTCTCTGAAATAAATAAATCTTTAAAAAAATCATTTTGGGAATCTGGACTTTATTGTACCTATTGCAGAGCCATCAAAATCAGGAGAATGAGTTAGGAGATTATGTGCCTAAGGCCAAAGTTAGAGTGGTCCTTAGTGTGCATTCTGTGACACACAATATGTTAAATGTTATAGAAGATACAAATATTTATTTACAAAAAAATCATCACTAAGGAGCTTAAAAATTTCTGTATGGGGAAAACTTGTAACTAAATCGCTGGACATTAGAATCCTGAGAGAAGGACACATAGGTGGCTTCGAAATACCTTTTTCTGCTAGAATGTCTGCTCCCTAAGGGCAAGGGCTGGTCTCTCTCACCTTCTAGTACATCTCATTTTCTTGAATACCTGTCACATGCTTGTCTAGTGAAAGTCAATTTACCCAGGAGAAAATGGTTCCTTGAAGGAAGTGACATTTAAATTGAGTTTGACAAAACATGAAGTCTTGCTTGATGACCAGGAACCACTTTTCTGGCAAGAACCTTCAATTTCCTTGGGAAACTACTCTTCTATTCCAGACTGTCAAGCAAGACACTCACCCTGTCGTGGACTAACAGGATCAGTAGGGTCTCTTCCTCAGTATCTGACCCTTAAATGGAAGGATACAAGGAAGGAAAACACCCCCATGGCTGATTCATCCCCGGGGAGGCGCCTAAACAAGACGGGAGCTGAGACTCTGCACAAGGAAGCCTTGCTTAGCCTTTCTCATGTCCTTCCCCAGTGCAGTATCTGTAGCTGTTTAATTCTCTGAGCCACCCCTCATCCTTAACACATTAGCTTTTTTGCTTCTATCAGGCAGGTAGAGTTGGTTTCCTTTATCAGTAGCTGAAGAACACAAACTGGCACAATAGTTAATAACCAAGAGCTTTGTTTTGCTTTGCTGTATTTACATAAATTATGTATTTCATGGACTAGGTCACAGCTGACTGAACATGAAGGTATCGGGGGAAGCATACTTATATGCTGTTTGCCAGTAACCAACTCGTACATAACCGAGTTCCAGGGAGTTCTGCACAATTTGACTGTGGAATGCTGGACAATTCACTAAGACTTTCTGAAAGTTAGTTTCATGAAAGTTAGCCTGGGTGGCTCAGTGGGTTAAAGCCTCTGCCTTCTGCTCAGGTCACGATCTCAGGGTCCTGGGATCGAGCCCTGCATTGGGCTCTCTGCTCAGCCCCTCTCTCTGCCTGCCTCTTTGCTTACTTCTGATCTCTTTCTGTCAAATAAATAAATAAAATCTTTTTAAAAAATGAAAGTTAGCATTCTTCACTTGTGAAATATTTATATGGCTTTTTATCTATCATTAGCATGAGGCTAATTATGTTCTTTACTGGAGGAATGATTGTAATGGCTTAGATAGTGTTCTTGGGATGTGCTAGGATGAAATATGGTCCCAAACTCTAAGCCTTGGTTTCCACATGCCAATTTAGTTCGTACAGAGACAGTGGGTATACTGATGAAAAATCCTCTTATGACAAAGTGCCATTCACTGATGAAGAGCGAAAAAAGTTACCTATGAGACATTCTTTTTTTTTTTTCTTTAATGCTTCTATTCTTTCTGGTATTTTTTTAATAAAACATAAAAAAATACGTCGATTAAGTGGATGAAAAAAGAATGTGTTAGTCCTTAATAGTAGTGTATCTAAGATTTCAGAAGGTGAAAAAAAATACTGTATGGGAACAGGGAAACTTGTTTCCACATAAACACACTTTGGTCTTCATTTTTCCATCTGGAAAATAAAAACTAATAGCCATGTGATTTTAATCAAAAGACTATCTGAGTCAGGGTAGGAAATATCCAAGTGTACCTTTCAGCTGATTCTTGAGAGTGGATAAAATGATGGGGATCTAAGGTACAGTTGAGCGGGCAACTCTCTATTTGCCTCTGCTTCTCCTTCATTCTACATAAGATGGAAATGATGTTTCTGCATATGGTTCTATATTCAAATGGATCATGAGGCCATCAAAGATTATTCTTTGTAATCAAATTACATGTTTGCACACTCATTCTTCAGGTCCTTAGAGATACTGATGGCCCTCATATTGAAAATCATTTAGTTAATTTTCCATCATCATGTACAGAAGATAAATCTTCCATAATCACTGAGGAGGTCATCTTGTAAAGGCTTCAGAGGAAGGGATTTCTTGGGCGCCATACTGACAGAACACATTTTTACACATAGTCCAAAGCCCTTCTATTTTAGCCAAAGCCCATATTTTCTTGTTCTGATATCTCTAAGTACAAAGTCACAGCATTTGGGAAATAACAGGAGACAAAGTATCATTTATTTCATCTTTGGAATTAAATAATTCTGGAGTTAATTAATTAAATAACTCTGGAATTAAAATAAATAAGAATAGATCAGATTCCTTAAAGTTGGCATCTTACAGATATCCTAGTCTGTAAAATAAAACTTCTATTCATCTTGGATGAGAATTTTTTAAATATATATGAAAATTATGATGGGTTTTATACACAAAATTTAATTCTTGTTTTGGTCACTTATTAATAGTTAAAGAAATCTCAAAGAATAGACTTAACCTCTCTGAATCTCACATCTCTCACTTATAAAATATAGATAGAAATATGCCATGGATTTGTTAGATGGCTTAAATTAGATAATATGCATATTAATACAGTGGGTTGCTATATAAATATATATTGTTGCTATTATGGATAGAATGTGGAAATTTATATTGAAAGTGAAGAACAGCTCATCTCTCAAGACTGGACAGAATAATCAATGATGATTTGAAATTTTTCACATAATTGATATTCAAATCATAGCATTTTCATTGAGCATTTTTATAAACTATGAATAGACTTAAGTGAAATCATTATGAATATACTCATATTTTGCTGTAAAATGCAATCATATGGCAGGAGTCTATGAATATGAGTGCTTGAAAATAAAGCCATTGGCATACATATCTAGTTAAGGCATGGCACACACCGCACAAATAAGCAGTATTTCTCTAAGGAAAATGGGAGCCTCACGACTTGGCAGGCATTGTTGAATCACGACCGCTCCTCAGTTATGAACTTATAAGGATCATGATTGTAAATTACACCCTACCCTCAGGAGATAAAAAAAACTAAAAAGGAGAATAGCCATCAGTTCAGGCAGCAAAGCCATATTTCTATTTTTAATGTTTTGAATTTTAATGAATATTTTGTGACAATGTAATCTGAGGAAGAGTAACTTGTTTTTAGGACAGTTTCAGATACAGTGGCTAGCCCCCCAAAGTGTATTAGACTGTTTTATTTAAACGCTTTTTGTCATATAAGATAAAAATGAAAAATAAGGAAACACAGAAATGTTGTCAAAGTTCCATGTGAGCATAACAAATATATCAAATGATCAAAAGACATGATCATATGACAAAAAGATAGGTATCTATATTCTATTTGGGGAGTGAAAGCCTTATGTCTCCATGACTAGAAAGTCAGAGTACACAAGAAAGTGCCATATTGGACCACTTGGCTGAAGAAACTTTGATAACCATTATGAAAAGTAAGTTTGAAGGCTCTTCTGAAATTTTGAAGAGTAATTATAAAGAAATAGAAGAAGAATTGAAATCGGGCAT
This sequence comes from Nasua narica, assembly GCA_028533885.1. NCBI lineage: Eukaryota > Metazoa > Chordata > Mammalia > Carnivora > Procyonidae > Nasua > Nasua narica. The sequence continues at coordinate 5,572,727 of CM052810.1, read as the reverse complement.
AAAACTATCCAGGGTACCAGTCAACAATTGCTCATTTTCTTTGGCCCCTTTCCTCCTCCCCACCCCCAGCAATGTTTCTACTACTTGTAAAAATGTGACCTGACAATTAAGACAGGACAGAATTTTTCATCCTTGACAGATCAGATTATAATTCCTCCAAAAAAATGTTGATACTAGTTTACTGAAAGTCTGTAAGGACCAGATTGCAATTTCATATTCATCAATTAAAGTCAGTAGTGAACTTTGTCACAAAAACTTAATGACATATAATTTATAGGAGATAATGAATCTGAAAAAATAAATTATGGAAAGCTTAAAAGTAGGAACGAATTTTACCACTAATATGGTAATTTTATATTTTTAAATAAAAATATAATAGTGGTAAAATATTTCAAAATGCTATGATTACCATTGCCATATAGTAACATATTTCAAACTGCTGTGATAAGTATTAGTACCAAATAGATGAATCATTATTACATATAGCTTATTATGAGGTGCTATCCCAAATCTACTGGCACTGAAAAGAATAAAGAATGATTTCCTAGCACATCATGTTTTACAGAAGAAACACTAAGTAAATGTTGGGTCTACTTCCTTCTCCTGTGAGAATTTACAGAACTAGGTGAATTAGAAAAAGTTAATGAATTCATGTTTTATAGTCTTCACTTTATTTGAAAGTTTGATGTTCCTGGAAGATCTCTTTTCTTCTGTGTGTGTGTGTGTGTGTGTGTGTGTGTGTGTGTGTCTGTTTTGTGTTGTTCTAATTACATTGAAAACCCTATTATTAATTGAAAAGACTTCTTGCTTCAGTTAGCTGAAACAAATATTTATTATATTTGTTTTATATTTGGTGAGTACCAATCATTTATTAGTGCTTGGATTAGGATTTAAATGTACAGATGGACTAAATCCCTTATGAGAGCATAGAGTTTCATGGTAAAAGGCTTGGATAGAGATTATTTCAATAGAATGTGACAACTGGTTAGGAGAAGGATTGTGCCAGGTGTTAATTGTTTATTTCAGTATATTTATCTTCTTTGGCTAGACTAATTCAAACTTTTGTGCCACACTATATCACGATCACTTCTTCCTTCATGGCGATATCAGAGCTCATTTTCTCAGTAAGATACTTCTGCTTTTTCCAGTCTTCATATGATATAATACTGAGAATACAGATGATATACAATATAATTAATTAATAATACCTGTAATGTAATCTACATGTATTTTTAGTCCATTTGTCATGTGGGTTCTTACAAAGTTTTGGCACTTTAAGCTATATATTGACTTTATGAGTTAGTTACTTAGCAAAGCAAATTATATATTTTCATCACCTCATAAATTGGTGGCGATGGGGTATGTGTGTGTATGTATACATATATCTCTTTTAAGAGATAATCAAAATGTTGAAAGAGTTGTAAATTAAGTATATTTATAATATTTTTCATTACTCTTTCCCTCTGCTATTAAATCTGTAATAACATGTGGGGTGTGTGTGTGTGTGTGTGTATATATATATATATATATATATATATATATATTTGTGTGTGTATATATATGTATATGCTTGCTTTGTGGTTTAGTGAAGCAGATGTAAGCATTTATTAAATTGATTTTTTTAGAAAACTGATGAGAGAAATAGAGAAATATTAAAAATACAAATACTCCTTCACTTCAATTATTTGAAGCCCCAAAGCCTGAAAATTTTGACAGGGAAAAATGGCCTTCCCCCTGAAGTACGGACAAAGAACAATATATTTGCTCAATGTTTCCAAATTCTGTAGTAACTAAAGACACTTTACAAAGGTTTCTGAGGTCAAGTGTTAAATAAAACAAAAGTAAAGCAATAAACACAGTTGGAGTTTTGTCAAGTCGGTGGCAGATAGCTATAATTTCACCATTTAGTCCTAAAGGGAAGGCTGTAAAAACAAGAAGTATATCTCATTTTCTTGTAAAACCTAACTGTTCTATCAAGAAAGGTCAGACAATTTTCACCCGAAAGAGTATCTGTTCAGTGCAATGCAGTTAAATACATCGTATGTGTATATGAGGCTCCTCTTGCCATCTGTCTTCATTCTCCTCACAAAGTTAGCTAAGTAGCTATCAGGTTGGGTTTAAGACATGTATTATACTTAGGAAAAAGTGACTGTAATAATGAAAACATAGTGGTTATATATTTTGCTCCCATGCTATTGCTTGCATTTGATATATGGAACCATTAAATCAAAACTCCAAAGGTAGAGCAAGGGATCATGTAATTAGAACACAGATAGTGTGTTGTTATGTGCACAATCACTCTGTACGCATTACTAAGACATCAGAGGGACCCCCAAAAGTCCCTAGAATGCCAGTGCTCCCAAATATCAGCATTGTGTAGGTTTGTCTAGATTTGTTCTTCCTCCTGAAATGTGGCAAGTTTCTACAAAATTCACATGTGTGGCCAGAGATGTCATGATGGCGGTCAAAGCCCCATTTCATCTGCTGTTGTAAGTAAATCATATCTACTCCATGGGACAGGGATGACACTCACTTAAAAAAAATGCATAAAACATTTTGGGTGGTGTCTGATAAGCACTGTGTGTTATCAGTATCACAAGGTTATTTTGGTTAGAGTAGTCTCTCATTACTTCTTAGTTATTAGAGAACATCTATGGGGCAGGAGACATTTAGGTTTGAAAGGATCCGACTCTAGAATAGAGGCTATCAAACTATGGCCCGCGGATGCCACTTGTTTTTCTAAGGCCTATGAGCCAAGGATGGTTTTACATTTTTCTACAGTTGAGAAAACAAACAAGTAAAACTAACAAATAAAAGAATGAACTTTCATGGCAGGTGAACACTACGTGAAATTCTAACTTTATATAATGTCTACAAATAATTATCTATTCATACATGCATAATAATTAAATATAGTATCCATAAATAAGGTTTTATGGAAATGCAGCCCACCCCTTGGTTTACCATCGTCCACGTATTCTTTCATGCTATGACAGAGAGCTGAGTGGCAGACAGAACCCTTATGGCCCGCGAAGCTAAAATGTTGACATCTGGCCATTTCAGAAAAAGTCTGTCCCAGAAAGATTACAAAGCTTGTGAATTTCTTGAGGAGGTTCTAGAAGCTTTCTGTGAAAAGTGAGGTTTGAACTAAGTGAATCCTTCCAAACTGGAGCAGAAAGCTGTCTTTGTAAGTAGAAACTGGATAATCTCTTCTCATTACTTACTCAGCTCTGTGATCTTGAAGAAAGTACCCATTTCCAGGTCATTCTTCTTCACTGTCTCCCTTAAGTGAGTACTTTGAAAATTTAATGTCATTGCCAGTGTGAGGTTAGCTGAATAGCTGGCATGCAGTTGGTGCTTAATAAAAGTTGGGGGTAGGTAGAGTCTAATAACACTATACTGTAGAAACATGGCATATTACAACTGGAAAGATTAAAACCTTATTTTCCAAACCAGGAATTTTGGAGTGTTTAGAAATGTGAGCAGTGGTATTTGAATTTTTCTAAAGAAAGTTCTGTGAGGGATACTGGTATTGTTGGAAAGTCAGCCCATTAGCCCACTGACTCCTATTAGAAGCTCTCAGGGCTGGAGTTTTTTTCCCAATGTTTATATAAAAAAAGCGAATGCCAAAATAACATTGTACTAGAATTTTTGTAAGGTTTTGTAATATTAATATTTTTACACTGTAATGTTTTATAATTTTTACTGTGCCATCCAGAGGCCATTAGAATTTTTTTTCAAATATTTTGAAGCTATGAGAAAGACTATTCAGTTGTTTACGCAGACCTAGGTTCAAATTCAAAGAAAGGGAAATGTCATAAATGTTACTCATGAAATCTAATTAATGAGAATAATGTGTTCACTCCATCCTCTGAATCTACTGTATCTCTATTTTTCAATATAATCAATAAACTATTTTATATCATTCACCATGTGCCTGCAGAATATACATACTAGAGTAAATAAATTTAGTACATTCATTTTTAGATCAAGGATAAGATTATGGCTTTTACCATAGAATGTAGTTTTAGCAAACATATCTGTGAGAAACTCATTTCATTAAATAATGTTTGCTGAAAATTTAACCATTTATGTTTCTAAAAGTGTTTTTTTATGAATTAATCAAAACTAAAATTCATGGAACAAAAATTGAGTTTTAAATCGACATAATATGGTACCTAGGGAATGTTATTGTCTATTCTATATTGTGGATATTTTAACCAATTTCACTCATTCTAAAGATAGCTACGAATGCACAGGAAGAATTCAAAGATCAATATGAAAGTACAAATAATCAAATGTAATAACAAGCTATTTTCTTAATTGAGATTTATCAAAAGGTATAACAAGAAACTTGGAACTGTAAGGAATTTTTTTCAGGTGTTGATGACGTTTAATGTCTCTCCAATGCATATTGGTACTTTTTTTTTTTTTTAATTTTTTGAAGATTTTATCTGTTTATTTGAGAGAGAAAGGCAGAGAGTGAACACAAGCAGGGGCAGCCGCAGAGGGAGAGGAAGAAGCAGGCTCCCTGCTGAACAGGAAGCCTGACTTAAGGCTTCATCCCAAGGTCTTGGGCTCATGACTTGAGGCAAAGGCAGACGCTTAACAGACTGAGCCAGCAAGGCGCCCCCATACTGGTACTTCATTTACTCATTCATAACCATGAAATTGTAATTGACAGTCTTATTCTTGATTTTAAACCTCAGTGATGTATGTTTTACCTCTTAGCAAGAAGGCTTGGTTTGAATCCCATGCAGTTGGTAAAGTTATATCCTGGGATTATCTAAGGAAAATGTCATCCTGGAATTTCATGAATTTCATTTGGAACCACCTGCTGAGTTCCTAGTGGAATATTTGATAATTCAGAATCTATTTCTCCTACTTTTAAGAAGATCAGGAAAAGAAGAAGACACTTCATCATGAAGTCCCTTTCTGACTCTTTTCCCATAGCAAATAGATCTAAAATGAGTCTTGGGGGTGAATATCTGAAAGAAATGTCAGAATTTAAGACACCATATTAAAGCCATAAGTCTAGCAGAATTTCCTTTCCAAGTTTATCCTAAAGACTCTGAGGTTAAGAAAAAATAATCAAATAAATAAAGGTATACATCATATTTTTTAAGGAAAATGATATCCTCAGTGGATAGATTTTGACAAATTTGTTAAACTAAGTGTATTTATCCAAGATCCAGGGAATTTTGCTTTCCCCTAACTTAAGCTCATTACACTAATTTCAGATGTGTTTTATTCCCAAAGGAATTCTCAAGCTATATAGAACTGAGCTACTATAAAAGAGCAGGATAGGATGAAAATCAACGTCTTTATAAGGCAGAAGGATGGCGCAATCGTTGGCAAGGATCTAACATGTGCTTTTTATATTATGGTTTCCCTCATTCCTCATGTGTCACTCCAAAAATTTTATGAGAATATTACTTATGCTATCAAAACATATCCTCAGTCAAGATATAAATTTTCACAGGATGGCCATATATTTAGAAGTTCTCCTTATTGATCTATGAGCATGTCTCCATATGCTTAGCATATCTACTTCTTTACAAGGAAGAATAATGTATCAACTGCTGGAAACTTCTTGTTCCCTATTCAATGTGTATTTGGTCTGCCTCTTTCTCCCACTGTGCATACAGATTATTCTGCTCTAATGCCTGCTATGCTGTCAGAAGAGCTGAAATAAGACATGACACATGAGACCGAAGAGAAGACATACCCGGAAGGAGAGCATCCAAGACGACTCAGAAAATAAACTCAAACCAAACTCTGCTCTGGTCTTGGAATCGCATGCTGTGAATGTCTGGTGAAACTATAGTGTGCTTGCTTTGTCTACAGATCCATTTAACACAAATGCAAAATTCACTGGCGACCGAGAAGCAATGTGATGCTGAGCCCCACTTTACCCATTTCAATTTGGTTTTATTCTGCTTCAAGACTTTTGAGAGCCGACTGATACAAAATTACTCAGTTTCACAAATCTGTTCTAGTTTTCCAAGCTATCTTCAGATTTGGGGATTACAGTTAAAAAATTAAGAAAAAAGATGCAAAAAGATTAAAAAAAAAAAAAAAACTACCAGTCATGTATTAACTGGATTGATTTCAAAATGTGCTCACTATGTGATTCGTTGTAGATTAAGTAGAGGGGTACAAATAAAAATTAATAAACAGTTCTTTTTTTTTTACTTCAAAGACCTCAGTATTCACTTAAGAGTCAAAAGGAACACAAAGTCTAACCACAGTAAATAGCATTGGATTCATCTTTCACATAGCATTCCTAGCCTCACTTCCCTCTCGTCAGTAAACAGCTGGGTCATCGACAACCTACATAAATCAGGACCTAGTTGGAACTGGTAAATCACTGCTTTCCTAGCCTAAGTGCAATCACATTTAGCAGCTCTTCAGGGCCAAATGTGGTGTTCCTGATCCATCTTTGGTACCTGGCCTTAAAGCATATTATTTCATTTATAAAATCTCACTTAGATTCTCTTCCAGCCAGGCATATTTATTTTCAATTTGGCAAAGCTGGTGAGAATTGCAACCTACTTTGTGAAAAAGGAAACACTTGACCAGCCCACATTGAATTGATTATAATAACTTACTTGTCTTTAGCATCAAGATGTTCAATACAGGTTATTAAGAACATAGATCATATTTTAAAAACTCCTCCCAAGGTGCTAGACAAGAAATCTGGGTACTCAAAAATAGTTTAAGCACAAAGTAGGACAATATCCTTTTCTTTAACATTCATACCTATTCTGGTATGCCGAAATTTTGAAGCGGTTACAAGTGAACACTCGGATAAATGCAAAGTTTTCAAGTTGCCATATAACCTAATGCTGAAATTATACAATTAAGGACTTCCAAAAATATTAGCGATTATTAACACACACACTAAACATTTTTAATCTTCCTCCTTGTGTGAGCAGCCCTCCCTTTCCCAGGTGAATTCACAAATTTGATTGATTGTGTTTTCAAAACAAAACTCCTATATAGCCCTTTCCTTCCATGTCTATGCTAAACAAGGGCCATCTCCTTTCTGAAGATCTACCTAGGTCCCTACACCAACAGTCTCAGGCTCAAACACCCTCCTGTCTCCTGGAGAGGCTGAGAAGCAGGCCCCGCCTCACTTGGAACAACCTGCAACTCCCAGACCCTCATAAAGGTATGGCAGATACCTAGCTCCTGCTAATTGTTACCATGTGGAACTGCAGATCTCTTCTACCAGAGTCTTTGCAAACTTGTTTGTTGTGACTCTCCAAGTACTTTTAAGTAAGTCTTGGCATTTGATTCTTTATTTTCCTCCCAAATATTTTATGGGCCAGGTCATAACTGGTTACCAGTATAATCTGGCTCAAGCTGCTGGAGATGAGCATTCCCCTGTCCTCTGGGTCTGATAGGGAAGAGTCTCTGATTGATGCTTCCTCGTTATCTTTGAGCTCAAACCCAGCCCCGCTTGTCTGGCATACGTGGATTTCCATCAGCAGCCCTGATAGTCTCTGATACAAAACCATCTTCCATTTCCAGCAGTTGAGCCAAATTTCTCAATGCCAGATGACTACCTCATGCCTTTTTCACTTCTGGTTTCCTTACTCTTTCCATTTTCCCCATAATAATCCTCTGCCCTCTGACCTCTCCACTGAGCTCATTCTTACCCTTGATTTTTTAGTATCAGCCCAAAGCTTGTCTAATTCAGGATTCTTCTGACCACATCTGATTCTCTCTTCATCTCCCCCTCTTTGGAATCCCTTTGGCTTTATTGTCTGTACCATATTCACTTGACATTGAATAGAATGATGGAAGTAGTAAATTCAGTCAGAACTTGGACACAGTGTAGTCCAGCCCTTTCACGGCAGTGGTCCAGATACAAGAACTGATTTACCTAATACAGGTTAAAGACAAAGAAAAACTCAAATCCTGCTTATAATTGTTTCTTCTATTCATCTTGTCTTGTCAACAATATTCAAAACTCCACGAAGACAGAAATCATACTTTAGATGTCTTTTATATATCACTTTTATGACAATACCAAATGCAAATAGCTATAAAATTTCTTTTAAACTTCAAAAAGCTGAAGAATTCTTATGACTTTGCCCAAAACTAAAGCACTGAACATTTGGTCAGAGACAAAGAATGAACCTGTGTTCTTTGGAGGGGTGAAATATCCGTGATTTGCGAGGCTGTGAGCCACTATCCTCCACCTCCATTTGGTCTGGGACACCTTTGTCAGCCTCCCACCCCATGCACAGCTGAACCCAGGCGCCATGTTTCTTTGGATGAAGCCCATAAATATGGATTCCATGCCTGCGGGGACCACCGATGCTGATGTCCAAGTTGCCTTAGGCTGCTGTGATGCTGTGATACCGTCACTGGAGAGGCTGAACTTGGATTGATCTACCTACTACCACTTCACATAGCTAGAGTGGCTATTTCATCTGGAAAACTAACCCTCTTCATGGTAAAATGTGGATTTGTTAATGCAGATCATACCATTCACAGAGTATTCTAATATAACTTTTGTGATAAGTACAGTATGTATAAAATTGTGACAAACTTAATTAGTATGCTTATGCACATCAAATGAGACCGCAACGATACGATACATTGAACTTGTCAATTTGGTGAACCACCAGTTCCTGACCCTTCCAAACACTGTTTCTCAGCATAATTTTGATCAGTGAATTCATGAAGCCTGTTTTAAATTTTCTCTCCTTGAGTATTACGTAAATATCCTAATACCTTTTTGGGTTACATAAACCATGTTTGTTCTTTCTTCATGCTTTTTGGAGAATGATATAATATGGAAAAAATGAATATGAACTTTAGAACTAGTCAGGCCTGAGTCTGAATCTCAAATCCACAATTTACCTGTCCCTACAAATCACAATTTGCCAAGTAGGTTACCATAAATTACTTCCTCATTATACGTACACACATATAGTACCCAACACTGGCACCAAATGAAGATTAAAAACATGCCTGCTGCTGTTTCCTCCCAGTGTTCACAAAATAGAGTATGACTCCATGGCCACTGTGTATAATGGGGAAATAGCCTGGCTTTCTCTATCAAAAACAAAACAGGGAGAATTTTAGCCAGAGCAACTTAGATTAGATAACAAAAAGGACTTCCTGGATGCTTACCCTAATCAACAGAAAGATCACTTAAGTGGTGGCTTTCATGCCCTTGGTGGGAATTAGTGAGAAAAACACAATTAACTTAAGAGGCTCCCTTCTCCAGGCTTATTCTCTCAAAATCGTGTGCCTCAGTAGCTCTACTTCTCCAAATGGACCCAGCCACATTTGAAAGAAGACCTGCCATTAAAGGATTGGCACAAAATAGATTTTGTAAAAGCACAGGACGCAACAGAAAACAAAACAAAATGTAAAAGCAGGGTCTTACAATCTCAAAGGGGGCCCTGAGACTGTTTCTATGTATGGCTCACACACCTTCTACTGCTTCCATTTTCACATCAGGATTTCAAGTATTGGCACCAAGCTCAACTTGTAAGCACACCAGGGAGAATGAAGACTCGTCCGGACCCTCTGCTCCTTTTGTTAATCTGACATGCGACGGCTAATACGCTCTTCTGTTCTTATCTTACGAAACTCACATGTCTCTGAAAACCAGCATACAGCAGGAAAACAACCTGGATTCTGGCCATGGCTCAAGAGCTAAGCCAGACTTTGGTTCCTGCTGTAGAATTTCCTGATCTGGGAGTAAAAATTCCATCCTTAAGCCATGCTGTCATTTAGATGAGTTCCATTGTAATGTCATATCTACAAACCAACATTTTCTGAAAAGGTCCTTGTTCCATTTGGTGCTTTCCTGAGGAAGTTTTATCAGTGTTCTGATGTACAGTAACCTGATAAGCCTTTACTTAGCACCCATATATCACTCCTTAACCTTTAAGGAAGACTGAAGGCAGCCATGCCTTCCCCATTTGGCTAATGATAAAGCATTCACCACTATTTGAAGCAGATTAACCAGGAACTTTTTTGGCAGGAACTTAGGTTTTAAGCTTTACTAAAAGCTAACAATAATGTCAGACACTGCAGAACTACCTATTTATATGTGCAAAGATTTGAAATGTTGCAAACTTAGGTATACATAGAAGTTTATATTTCACAAAATCAGGATCTGATACAATTATGTTAGCTTAAATTAATGTGTCTTTATAAGAAAGACTTATACCTGAATACATAAGTAAAATCTCCAAGAAAAGTTATGCTTTAAAAAGAAATATATCTTGGTGGTGCCTGGGTGGCTCAGTTGGTTAGGCTTCTACTTTCAGCTCAGGTAATGATACTGGGGTCCTGGGATCCCATCCTACCTTGGACTCTCTGCTCAGTGGGGAACCTGCTTCTCCTTCTCCCCCCACCAACACTCCCCTACTCATGCTCTCTCTCACCATCTCTCTCTCTCAAATAAATAAAATCTTTAAAAATATCTATGTATCATTTATAGTGACTTTTCCTCCTATCTAGGCTATTTGCACTTTAAGTATATATAATGAATGATGTTCGGAAGTGTTACGGTAAACATTTTTTGTGGTTTGGCACATTATTAAAATCCACATCAAACATTCTCAGAGACAGAAACATTCTATTAAAAATCATGGTATAAAATAAAATGGTATTTTGAAATGAAAACAGTTTACAGTCCAAAAGTCACACTGAATCTTGTACCACCTAATGGAATGGGAGGAAGCACACAGAAGCATCATCAGGACGTCCGTAGATTATATGATGAAACAACCCACTGTAATCGAATTTTGAGAGGTTCTCATTTTTATTTACTTAAATTTAGTTATGGGAAGGATTTTCCTTAGAAGAAATTTGACTGGAACTTGCCCTTGAAGGACAGGTGATTATTTTTCAGACTCTGTAGTTGGAGAGACACTCTGAGCAGAAGGGATGGTAAGGTTGAACACGAAAGCCTCAAAGAAAATGGCATATTCAGAGAAGGGCTGATACCACGCTCCAGACTAGGCAGTGCGCAGTCCAGCAAGAGTCATGCGAGGACCTGCAAGTGGAAAAGGGGGTTGGGCCAGATTTTCATGCTCCTGCTGTACCCTGCACTGGAGTTTGTGGCTTGGATCTGTTAATAGTGGAGCATTACACTCTTTTAATCAGAAGATCAACCTGAGGGCACCTGGGTGGTTCAGTTGGTTGAGCGACTGCCTTTGGCTCGGGTCATGATCCTTGAGCTCCGGCATCGAGTCCCAAATTGGGCTCCCGGCTCCACAGGGAGTCTGCTTCTTCCTCTAACCTTCTCTCCTCTCATGCTCTCTCTCACTTCTTCTGTCTCTCAAATAAGTAAATAAAATCTTTTTAAAAAAAGAAGAAGAAAAAGATGATCAACCTGAGAATTGAGTGAGCATCACCTGGGAAGTTGTTAGAACATAAATACCCACCCTCGGCTTATGGGGCGGGCAGGCCCTAGTCATTAGGACTTCCCAATGATTCCTACACTCACTGTGCTAAGAGATGTTTATCAAGAGGGCTACACACAAGACATAATAATTAAAAATCTTTCCACAAGCTCAAATGTAGACCTACTTCTCTTTATTTGGACTGCAAAGGCATGAGCTTTTATGAATTATCCTTGCTTACCTCATGGAGTGTGTCTACCAAACTGAAGCTACTCTATCCTCCTATTTAAATGCTGTTGACCTTCCTAAAAGTTAATAATAATGATAATGGGGCACCTAGGTGGTTCAGTTGCTTAGGTGTCGGCCTTCCACGCAGGTCATGGTCTCGGGGTCCTAAGATCAAGCCCCCCATTGGACTACCTGCTCAGCGGGGAGCCTGCTTCTCCCTCTGCCTGTCGCTCTCCCTGCTTGTGCTCTCTCTATCAAATAAATAAATAAAATGTTTAAAGAAACCAATAATGTATATGGTATTATAGGTTTGTCTGAAAAAAAAATAGTATATACCCATACTTCTATAGATGCAGCACATTATTTAATTATCGGAAATAAGAGCGATCCCCTGCCCCCACCTAGAATCTTTACAAATGAGCAGTCACATTCATTCACAAGCAGCAAGGTCACCAGAGGGTAGTCAAGTTTTCTTCTAAACTGGTCGCCTTAGCCTGGATTGTGGCCACGGGGAACAGGGCCATTCTAGGCCTGTGTCACAGCAGGAATGGAAAGGTAATCCACAGGGACATGTATTCAGTGGAATTGACAAACCACTTAGACATATTTAGCACCTGGAGTCAGCTCTACTAAATTCTATCCAAAGTTCTGATGGGCTTCCAGTTCAGGAAGCATTCCACTTCTAGATCCTCTGAGCATCTCAAATACTCCCCAGCTTCCCTCTGACTGCATTTGGTTTACTTGAAGCATGTGCACGATCAAGATATCAAGACCAACGCCACAGAGCTGTGAAACCTGACCCATTAACATCCAGGCTGGGCCACATTAGTGACCTCCATAGCAAAACTCATGTTTCACTGTAATATTTTCATAGGCTGTCAGTCACCTTGACTGATTGGGTGTATGCACATCCCTTCTCTGCCTACTGCTGATGAATCCTTTCACTTCTCTGTTTATTTGAGTGTCAGAGGGGATGGACAGACCCTGACACAACTCACTGGCCCAGGTTGCTGCCGACGTTCACTACTCTGGTGTGTTCCAGTGCCTGCAGCTGCTTTCAAAAGCACGGCATGTTAAATGTTTCCCAGATACCATGCAGTTCTTTTCTCTGAGTGTTTAACATTATTAGCACAGTGCATACAAATCACAATATATATTCCTCACCAAACAATTTATTTTTTTTCTCCTCCTGCGTTGGTAGCTGAGCTGTTATAAATTACCGAGGAGTTCCTCTGAGTTTTTCTCAAACTGTGGTCTGTGAACCAACACTAGTCCAAAACCTAACGGATGGTGAAGGTAGGCATTTAGAATTTGCCGTTAACATCTTGGAATCTGCACTGCCATGACAACATCCCTTAGTGGATTCATCTCATGGAGCTGGACAGAGATGACTCAGGGCTTGGTTGAACCCAGCAAATTACATGTGTCGCAAGCTACAAACCTGCCATGTGCACCAGCCCAGACATTGTTACGTCGGCCCGTAACCGAGTGGAAATGCACATAAATCAAAACTTGCTTTTTCACCAGAGACAATTTGGGAAGCCCCCATCACTCTGCATATCAGAGGAAGAGTTCGCTGTGAGAGTAACAAAATCCGCTTGCCCTTGAATTTTAACTCACGCACATTGTTTAGATGTAGCTCCTCCTTAAGCCAAAATTGGAAAGTACATGGGAGAAGTCTGGAAGTTAAAGACTTGTGAAAGCTAAAACCACCTGAAAGTCAACGGATGGTTCTATTGATTTTTATAGATTTTCAGAGAAAAGAGAATTCAAAAATAGATGAGTACAGCTCAGCAGCCAATTACTAAAATATCGTGATAAGGTCTATCCTCGTTCGAAAATTCTGTGATTTTGATGTCAAGCATGAATCTGTATAAGACACGTGTAACACAAGATGAGTATAGCGGCAGGAGTTAGCGCGTGAAACATGTGGAGGTATTTCTACTTTTATGGAAGATGTTTTGGCTTTGGAATAAAAGTGCTTGGGAACTCATCTCCTGCTCTCCCACTCACCACCGACGGCAATCTGTGGCAAACCTCTTTCTCTGTGTAATGGCTCCATCATCTATGATATGTGGATAATGTTTTCTATTGTGTACAGATCCTATAGATAACCTGACTCCCAATACGTGCTCAGTGAGAAGTAGTTTTGAAATATTTCTACTTTTGTGTCATTAATGGTTTCTTTATATTTCAATAAGGGATGTTTTTAGTATAGGACAGCAAATCCTGAAACCTTTTGAGAAGCTTCTCATTTTAGTAACCCTGTAATGATCTTTAGCTCCACTCAATCTTGGTGGGGGTGGAGGAGTGGAAACCAATCCTGGCAAGTTAAATAGCTCTTAAACAGTGAGCATAAGAGGAGCGAGATTTGGGAGTGAATGGGGTTGTAATGGATCTTCATATCTATGTTTACACATTTGTGTGTTTATCTTTGAAAGCATGTGTACATCTGTGCACATATGAGGGTGGGAGCCCATTAAAATCACAACCTCTACATACACATATGTTGTGAAGTTGGGAATGAAATTAAAAGAAAAATACTTCTTAGAAAGTACGTTTGCTCAAAATTCACAACCACCGCAACAATTAGGTTCTGGTTTTGACCTGCCAGAGGGTAAAACAGTATCATTTTTTTGTGTTAGAGCTTTAAAATCAAGACTGCATGCAATGTAGACTGAGCAATAAACATCCACGGAGAAGAGGTTTCTAATTTTGGTTTTTATATTAGTATCCAAGGCCTCATAAGGCTGTGGGAAAGAGATAATAAAAATAATGTGAAATGTTTAAGATTATATATTTCCCAGATCTTACATATTTATATCATCTTAATTTTCCATCAACACTCTCAACTATGCTTTTATGATAGAAATCCTGGCATAAATGAAACTTATAGATTCATTTGAGAAATACTGCATCATTAGCCCATGGAACCGTAGCATGAAATTAAGGAGGACAAATACCTGAATTGGGATCTACCAAGTAAGGACTCCAATGAACAAAATTAATAAGAGAAGGAATTTAACAACTCTAAGTAGTGAAACTTGTCTGGCTTGTTCTGGAGTAGAAAGCTTGAGGTCTTCTTGACTGGACCCAGGCAAAGGAAGAATATCAAATTAAAAATACCTGGTATGCGGAAATTGGGCTCTCTCCTCATTGTGTGCACAAATTGTATCCATTCATGGACTTCCTGTTTTAACTTCCACATTCCCGCCATAGCGCTTTCCATAATCACTGCCTCTAATGTGTTAAAAGCCAGAAAGCATTTGTTTCACTCCATTCAGCACTTTACTATTTGTTCACATTTCTCTAGAAATCTTTTACATGTGTTGGCTTATCCTCTCACTATTGATCAAACTTCTTTGTAGAAAAATGTCATGTAAGCCTTTTGTATCTATCACAGAAACTATGGAGTATCTGACACATGGTAGATACACAGAAAATGAATTCTGTGAAGAAAAAAATCTGTCACAGCAGAACACACTCTATCTATACTCACTCCAGAAAGTTTCGTTAATTATCACTTTTCCCGATGATATCTTTATGTATATGCATGTGTTGGGTAGAAACAAAAATCACAAGTCGTCGTAGTATATAATTTGATTGCACGGGTTTAAAGAAAAAAAAATTGAGTCATACTGAATATCCTGAATTCCTACCAAGAGCTGATCACAAATAATTTTTAGTTATTACTAAATGCTACTTATATGTCACTATAGAAGAATGATTGGCATGTGGTAGGTTTCTATGCTAATACCCAAGCTAGTTTTAAGCAGAGACAGAACAAGATCATATTTTTCATTTATCTCTGAAAGGACAGTTTTTAGGGAATAAAGAATGAGTACAGTCTACTGAAACTATGGAAAATGTTAGTAAGTGTTTGGTATTCTATTCACTTCCCAGTTTGTTTAAATTCCCATCTACCCCTACTTTTAGGTCAGACTCTACCTTTCTCTGTCTATACATTTTAAAGAATATTTAGATATAAAAGAGATACCTGTAGCATCCCTGTGAAAGTCCTCCATTCATATAGAGAAAAAGCAAAACACAACAAATCCAAAGAAATTGCTTTTATAATCTGCAACTCTTATAAAAAAAAAAGATATCTAAAGATAGTGCTAAAAGAACATACAGAATAGTCATAACGTATTAAGAACACATTCATTTATTCATTCTTTATTCATAACGTTAACCACCGTTTTAGAGAGATAGTAAAGAAGGAAGGCATTTGTCTCAAAAACATTGCAGTCCATCCAGGAGTGGATGGTGCATCACCGACCCACAGCGCAGCGAGTTCTGGACACAGCACGGACTCCATGGGCGGGGCTCTTAATGAGCATCTGAGATGTTTAATATCAAGGGAAACACATTTATCTCTTATCCTACAACATTCTAAGTCTCCTGTAGACACTACAATCTCTCAAACACCACCTCGAGCACACCGAGGGCAGTATCTCTATGCAGATGGAGACTCAAGCATTCTTTAGCGACATTTTAAAGCCTACTTGAATAGGAACACTTGATTTGACAGACGGAGCACTTAATCTATGTAGCTATGTGCTTGATGGGGGAAAAAACAAGCTAAGACATCCTAAAGACTCCAAGTAGGTCAAAAGCTATTAAGTTCATCTTGTCGTAACTCTTTTGGCCCAGCGAGTGAGTGGTATAACTCGAAGGGGTTGAATGTCCTTGCCTTGCTCACTCTGTGCAGCATCTGTCTTTTGGCTTTTGAGAACCCCCCTTCTCTGCTTCCCCAAGGCTCTTCTGACGACTCACAGCCCTCTGCTCTGCATCCCCCCCCCCCCAGGAACGCTTCACCTCAAAGTAACTTCTCCCCACCAACTGCTTTCAAAATTTCTATCTCTTTAATGGAAATTATATCACCTATTTGGAGAAAAGTAATCTGATTTTTAAGCCATTCCATGCTAAAATGAAGGTAACTTTTCTGTAAAGCTTAAAATATACCAAAGGGCTGGTTGCATTTTAAAGAAAACACCTGTAGACCCAAATACATTTCTAGCTGGAGGAATTTCTTCAGGGAGGCAGTAGAGACCTCTGGATTCCTTCGCTAGGCCCGGTTCCAGGGAGCACTAAAGTCCCTGTTGAATGTGGCCTTGAAGCCCCACCCTGATCCATTTAGCACAGGGTGAAAACCAGTTTGAAAGTCTGCTCTCTGCTTGGTCTATTTATTCAAATTAGATTTCATTCTTTTGAAAGATATAAAGCTCTTAAAACCATTGTTAAGAAAATCTGCATTTCTGCACCCTACCCATTTTGACCACCAGAATGCCCAGTTCAGCTCCTGAGGGCAGGACTAGCTATTAGCAAGTTGTTCATATGTTAAATCCTCTTCCAAAGGTCCCACAGATGGACTGAGCCAGGGCTGGTCACTCTTACTCTGAAATATGGACAGACACTTTTCACATTTTTGTGTACTACCTTGTATTATAATTATATATATTTGTCCTTATCCTATGCTGAAATGACAGGTCTTTGAAGACTTGAAATCTAACTAACACATCTTAACACCTCTCTACCCCCTTTTGCCCTTGTTCACAGGGGCAAACGGAAATATGTGTTAATTAACACTAGGATGGAATCCTTCTAATTACTTTAACTACTATACTGATCTGTTAATAGCAGCTTCAATATTTTAGGAAAAGGCACATACAGTGCAAGCTGTTAAAAAATCTATCTCTGGCTAAATCTAAAAGGATGACAGAAAAAGAAATTACCACAACGAATGAAGTTGAAAGGTACTTCTCTTTAAGAAAAGGCCTATAAGGTCACTGACTTGCAGCAAAATCGTATTTGGATGTTTCTCCTCCTCTTCTGCTTCTTTAAATAAAGAAGAAGGAATGTTTAAGAGTGGGAAAGTTCAAAAGACATGCTCAGGCCTTCCCTTAATTATAGTTTGCTCGATACTGTATTAAAAACAAGAGCAGAGATCACTGAAAATTTTGATTTAGCTGTTACAGAACACATCCCTTCTCCTCAAATGTCTTCTGCATCCAAAATGAGGCCATTTTACCCATTAGTGGGGAAAAAAAATCCATTCTGCCTTTTATTTGGGTTCATTTTCATCTCAGGGAAATAATACAAATCTTGGCCTGCGGCCTTTCCTGCGGCTTATTAACCAGCTGGACCTCAAGCCATTTCGTTCTGTCAGGCAAGCATTAGTTCCCAGGAAACACTCTTTACCTCGATCATTATTGCAGAATTAAGACCATTTTGTGTTCCTTCAATGTAACATATCAATTATGGAGGAGAAATAGAACGACTGGAAAAAAAGTGATGACATTGTATAAAAAAAGAAAAGAAAGAAGAAAATGAGCATTCTTCGGAGTTTAAGAACTGTCCTTCAAAAGACAGCTAACATCCAAAGTAAATTGCTAAAGATCTTATTTTGATACTTCTACTGGAAAATTTGGCAAGATGGATAAACAACAAACAGTACAATAAAGAAGACACATGCCCTCAAATAAAAGAAGAAAAATTATATAGAATGGGCCCAGTCCTTTGGATTGTAAACTGCTCCCTGAGTATCATCTCCAATGTAAGGAAGCAGGTGTGCAAGAAACCACGATTATGGAGATCTTTTGGTTTAAAGAAAAAAAAAATGAATAAACCCCCTCGCTTATTCCTTCTCTGGATGATCTATGGACTTTGCATTAGGAAGGTGAGTAGAGAGAAAGGGACCCTATTTACACATATCTTGAGCAACAACTTAAAGCCTCTGTAAATCAAAGCGAGTCAGAGAGTGAGAAGCTGAAATCAAGGTGACTGAATCGATTTTAATAATATTCTTGAGGAAGAGAATTTTTAACCCAGGAAATGGTCCTGGCCGGTCTATTTTTTGGACTGACTCTGCTTAATGGCCTTCTTGTTGCACAGCCCATCACACTGTGAACCTCCCTCCCCATTCTCTCCTCCCCTCCTTCACCGAGGCTGAGAGCAGGCAGGCCCCAGTGGCCCACAGTGGAGTTGTTCACACTCCAACAAGGAAAAAAACAAAAAAGAGGAAAAGGAAACAACTGAAATGATTCTTTTACTTACGAAGGCAGGTATAAACTTCAAATGAGTGATCTGGTCAAGCTGTCGTTGGACAAGGACATTTCATCAGTACATATAGACTGTGTGGGTTTACATTCAAAATTCGTCCTCATAAATATAAAAATTCGGAGATTTTTTTGCTTTGGGTCCTTCTGTAAAAAGACATTCTGAAACACCGCTCTGGTGGGATTCCCTTCGATATGTAAAGTTAGTGCAATCTACAGGGATTTCTTTCTTTTTTTAAAAAAAGACTTTACTTACGTATTTACTTGAAAGAGCAAGAGCACGAGTAAGTGAGTGGGGAAGGAGCAGAGGGAGAAGGACAAGCAGACTCTATGCAGAGCACGGAGCCTGACAGGGGACTCGATCTCAGGACACTGAGGTCATGATCTGAGCCCAGATCAAGAGTCAGATGCTCAACTGACTGAGTTAGCCAGGTGTCCCAATGATTTACATGGACTTTTTACATGGGACTAATTTTCTCAATACCAGGACAGGCGAGGTCACATCCTGGGGAGCCCCTTGGCCATTTCCCCCTGCGTATTTATTTGATCTGGCAGTTGAATATTGGATATCGGAATTAGATGCTGATTTTATAATGTTGGAAATTGTATGTTGAACTTTGTTTTAAAAAACCTGTAAATAGGAACAGTATTCTTAGTTGGCATCAGTCAAGGAAAATGAAGTAATTGGCAACCATTTATCGAGGGCCAAGACTCCTCAGTTCACTGTGGTCTGCCCAGCATCCTAAGGTCTGTCTATGGTCTAACAGCAGGTCAAATCCATTCGTTTATACTAGAGCGTGGTCACTGTGCATTTGTATTTAAAACTGTTGATATAGCATTTTGAGCAATTTGGTTAATAACTGGTGCAGTAAAAGCTATTAAAATATAGATTCTTTGATGAATGTGTAGCTTATATTATTGGAGCACATTACCTCATGCATCGTAATCAATGTTTGTTAAATAAATAGACTGCTATTTGATTTAAAGTATTTTTGTTGGTAGCCCATCTAAAATTGTTTTGTGTTAATAAACAGGCTCTGAAAAGCACTGGATAGTTATAAATATTCATATAACTTTACATATTCATCTACTTTCCAAATTCACAACATATGTCCCTGAACACTTGTGTGCCCGGTGAGTCAGCGGACCCGGTTCCAGGTCTGAGAGTCGGCTCCTTTCCGGTTGTGACTCTATCAGATACAATCAAGCCAGTTGTAAATGAGAAAGCATTTTTACCTTTGCCTGTTAGTTTCTTCCACGTATGACGAGGGGTTCAGCAGGCAATTTGCTTTGCCCTCAGAAACTCAAAAATCACCATCTAAACATCCACAGCCTCTCTCTTAAGATTGAATAATCTACTACGATCAGATGCTCCTCCTCCTATCTGATTGGATACATCATCTTGACAGTACTTACTACCTGATTGAATCATAAATGGTTATAATCACAACCTCTTCATAGTCCACATTTTAGCCAGAATAGATAATGTGAGATGCAGCGTACTGTCAATTCTATATATTTTAAGCAAATAATATAGATAGATCAATATCAACAGACACTGTTAGAATAATACATACATGTGTATGTAGATAGCAAATTACAGACACCCACACCTAGTGCTTACGTCTCTTTATTTCCCTTCTCATCCATTATCAGGAGCTTACTAAAGCCTACGACAAGGTCAAGAGGCTTCTCTGAAGCTTCCTTGGTGCACTGTGTTGTCTGTGACTAGTGATTCTGTCATTCCTCCTCCTTCAATTTCAACCTATTCTAACACCGGTCAAACTCAGACACAAATCTCACTGCCATTTAAACAGTCAGCTGTGTTCAAGAAACAGAAAAAAGTAGAAATGGGAGGGGTCACTGTGCCCCTCCCAAAGGGGGCAAAGTGCACAAATCAGGTCGTCTCCTCTAACATAATCATGATAACAGGGGAGTCAGTTAAGATAGAGAAACTTTTCAGAATCAGCAATCCTCCAAAAAATGAATGGACAACCTCAATGCTCTAAAAGTGGTGAGATCTCCGTTTCTCCATTTGAATGTTTCATTAAATAGTTGCATCTATAAAATGAATTGTAGGTGCAGAATCACATCTGTGTTAAGGGATGCCTCTCTAGCTCCCAAATTTGGGACTTCCAACAGCTCTCTGACTGTATTCTCCCCCGGTGACTTGTTTGAAGGCTTTTTGAACTAAACAGTAGGAAGAGCTTAAAACAAAGTCCCACCAGGAAGTGGTTTTTAATGAAATTGAATGACACTGTGTTTCCCATCTAAAACACACTGATTTGGGGCACGTAGGTGGTTCAGTGGGTGAAAGCCTCTGCGTTAGGCTCAGGTCCTGATCTCAGGGCCCTGGGATCCAGCCCCTCATTGGGCTCTCTGCTCAGCAGGGAGCCTGCTTCCCCCCTCTCTCTCTGCCTGCCTCTCTGCCTACTTCTGATCTCTCTCTGCCAAATAAATAAAATATTTTAAAAAACAAAACAAAAAACAGGTACTGATTCTATGTGAGCACAGAGAGAGAGAGGACACCATTATGTATATTTATTAGATGTAGAAATTTTAGTAAAATTATTGTTTATTAATACATATGAAATATTGGGAGGTGACATATATTTAAGTCAGATGTATTTTCCCTAAGATAAAAATGGCTAAGTGTTTCTTGCACCCCAAACACCATTTATTTTTGCTTTAGTGGTTATTGATTTCATCATCAGTGCTGGTCAGTTATATTGCAGCTAGAGCTGAGTTATGGTAACTCATAAAAGAGCCAGAATGGGAAGACAATGAGATTTCCAGATATTCAGTGAGGTGCTTTTCACTTAGCAAAACATACAATATTTTCTGGGTTTGGTTGCAATACTCTCTTTGGAGTAAGTATTGACTCTGTGGTAATCCTAACCCAGTCTTGCTTATTAACAAAGACAAGTATCGTTTATCATTTTTTTTATGGGTAGGGAGCTGCACTTAGATGCAGATCTCATTAAATTGCAGTAAATGTAGGTTACTCAAAGTCTAAAACTCTGACAACCAAGAGCATACAGTGATCTTTCAACATTTATACCTTATTTACATAGATTGGAGAGAGTGCTTTATTTTTTTTTAAATTTTTTAAGGTTTTATTTATTTGTCAGAGAGAGAGAAAAAGAGAGAGCACAAAACCAGGGGCACGAGCAGGAAGGGGGAGCAGCAGGCAGAGGGAGAAGCAGGCTCCCTGCCCAGCAAGGAGCCCAGTTCTGGACTTGATCCCAGGACACTGGGATCAGGACCCGAGCCAAAGACAGACACCTAACTGGCTGAGCCACCCAGGCATCCCTGAAAGAGTGTTTTAAAGTCACATGACCATGCAGAGGGGAAGCTCCTGTGTCATATCTTGGCCTGTAGATTTCCTGCAACTCAGTCAGGGATTCTGCAGGCCAGTTGTGTTGCCTAACCGCTCTCTTTTGGAATCATGATCATCTAAATTTGAATCAAGTATTGAGCAATCAATGTGCTTATCTCATCAATACTGTTTTCCCAGCCAGGACTGTAAGCTGAGTAGGGAGCTCAGTTTTGATCGTCACCAATAACTCAGAGCCTAGAAAAGTGACTGCATGGAATGGATATTCAATAACTATATGGCGTATCAAAGAACAAATATTTGCCCTTATGGGCAAGCAGAATTTTGTGATACCTTTATTAATTGCATTTTTCCACATAGAAACGGACCTTGACAAACAAATTTTAAGTTGTGACACCACTGGTTCATTCGTTCGGTTTAAATATATTAAGTCTGGGGGCTTAGTCGGTTACGCATCTGCCTTCCCCTCAGGTCATGATCTCCAGGTCCTGGGATTGAGCCCCACATCAGGCTCCCTGCTCAGCGGGGAGTCTTCTTGTCCCTCTCCCTCTGCCCCTGCCTCCCTCACTCATGCGTGTTCTCTCTCTCTCTCTCTCAAATAAATAAATAAAATCTTTAAATATATATAAAATCTGAAATTTATTTAAATTTAGGAAAATAGTGAATGGACTAATAAATAACAAGTGAGTCATAAAGATTTCCAGAGTATACCGAAAGAATGTGACTCCCACTGAAAAACAGAAAAAGAAAAAAAAGACAGAGGATAGTTTTCTAAACGTTTTTTCAAATCTAATTTTAAATTATGATAGTGATCATTCTAAAGTACCAAACGGAAATCCAAATATACGCAATATTTTCTAAGCCTCCCCACTGCAAGTTTAATCGTAGAGAATGTCAACCATCTATTAGATGGTACTGGTAGAGCACAGTAATGACATGATGAAAAAAAAGGGATTTTTCTCCCTCTAAACCCTTAACGGATCCCTTAACAAATCACTTAATGTCCTAAAAATAATGTAATTAACAATTTTGTTACAAATATTAAATTAGATACTATGTATAAGTCTACAGAAAATATCAAGAAGCACTGGTTTTTGTTATTCGAATACTATCAGTATGATTTCAGAATTCTTTTTACTTTAGATTTTAGGACAATTAAGTAAAACAGATCAGCCAGGAGTCTGTAGGGCTTTGTGTAGGTTAAATTTAACCTGTTATTTTCATATCAAAAATACAATTTGAAAAGATCTGACAGATCCGAAGACATACACATTTAAATGGACAAGATTTGCTATCTGTTTAATACTTGCTGAAGTTTCAAAGCTCTGCTCTTTCGGGTTACTTTTAAGTATGAGGATTCTATCCAAACCTCGAAGTACCTTTTGACTTTTTATTTGAAAATGCACATGCATGTGCATTCACGAAGGGCAGAGAGACAATGAATATTCTCATCTGAGTCAGAACCAAATACAGTGGAGGCAGCTGCTGTGAACTTTATTATCACAATTCTGGCCTGACATGAGTTGGAAAACGTTGGAAGCATTAAGAGGCTGCCCGGTCTCATCCCCTTCACCTTCCGCTATGACTTCCGTTCTACAGTAGACATGGCACACTGCAGAACAGGATTCAGGATGCGTCCTCAGTCATTACTTGATTACTTTCTACAACCTCCATAGATTTTCCAGAGCCTGATAAATTCAGAGACACTGTCTGATATCCTGAAGTGGCCAAAACCCCTGTGATCACCACCCCTTGCTATTCCATTACTCTTTCCATACTTGCATAAGTTTTTGAAAGAATTATCGAAAGGAGTCATGCTTTATAGTTACTTTTCAAAATTGAAAGAAATGTTCTATCTCAAAATGCTCTGAAATTAGCAATGTAGGAATTTAGACTGACATCAGATACATCCTGTTTAGGTAACTGTATCATTGGAGCATTATCTCATCCAGGGTTCAAATCATTTCTTCACAAAGCTGCACTCTCCTATCAAAAACCAGTGCTCGCACCTGGGTGGCTCAGTTGTTAAGCAACGGCCTTCGGTTCAGGTCATGATCCTGGAGTCCCTGGATCGAGTCCCACATCGGGCTCCCTCCTCAGCGGGGAGTCTGCTTCTCCATCTGACCTCTCCCTCTCATGCTTCCTCTCTCTCATTCTCTCTCTCTCTCTCAAATAAATAAATAAATAAATAATATCTTTAAGGAAAAAAAAAAAACAATGCTTACCTCACATTGTCAGTAGGGATTTTAATGCAAGCAGAATATTAATTTTTTTTCCCTACAGGTCTTCTTTCCAAAGGGGGAAGAAATGGTAACTGTTAATCAATACAAAATTTAATGCCATGCTGGTGGAAGAAATGTGTGCTTGCTTAAAGCAGTATTTTCAGAACCCACATTTAATCTTTAGCATGGAAAGAAAAGTACCTTCTGCCTAGATGATCATTCAGACCCTTTGCATTTCTAGAACCGAATGGAGCTATAATCTCTTTTCCATAAATCCCAATTCCAGAAGGTCTTTATTCCTGGAATTATGTTACAGTCTCTTTAAAACCAGATTTGGAGAGACGGTATACAGAAATTTTTCAATGAATCCTTAGCTAGCTTTAAATTTTATATGCATACTTTTTCCTATCTTAGATATTTAATACACAAATGGAATTTATTTCCACACATTTGGCCGCCTTATTTCTGCACAGAATTATTACGGGTGTGAGTTTAAGAGAAGTCTTGCATTAAAAAGGCTATTTATAAAATTTTCCTGTAGACGCTTATGCAGAGAATGGTATTAACCAATCATATTGACTTGTAACTCTAGATGCCATTCTCCTGTTAGCCTGGCTGTTCACACGTAGATAACTAAAAAAGAAATTTCAGGTTTATTTAAAATTAAGAATATTTGAAATTTGAAGATCAAATGATCAAATATTGGTGAGAAGTATACAAATTAGCATATGGAAAAGAGCCAAGGATATTTAGGGAGACTTCATTGTTTAAAAAGAAAAATCGGCAGTAAATGGAGCAAATTTAATGAACTGCGGGTTGATATAATCTTAAACTATGTATTACATTAATTTAAGATGTGATACATTTTATATATTAATGTGATGATTACTATCTAATCTCTTTAGAACTTTTCATAGTCTGTCTAAATCCCTTTATTATAAAGAACATCTATAATTACACTGAGAAAAATTTGAACAGTATAATTGAGAGGAATCACTTTATCCATTTCAATAGAGTCCCTTTAAATAATGATCATTAAAATGAAAAATATAACACTTACTGAGAAAAACCCCCATTAAAATGTCTGTTTATCCTGCACAAATGTTCAAATGTTTTGACCAACGTGTTTTTTTCTTGCTGAAAAACAGAAGAATAGGCAATGTTTATTTTTCATTCAAAAAATATTGAAGTCCTAAATATATAACACTACAGAGGCCAAAATTTAAAAAACTAAAGATGCTATTTTTGACAATACACTGGGTTAAAAATAATAATTATAACATCCCGTTCTGTTGACTTTGTGTGGCAACAGTGGGAGTAAAGAAGTCGTAAGAATATAAATTGATACAAACTTCTGCACTGCCCATTGGCAATCCTATTTTTTATATGTGGAGTATGACTCAGGAGTATGAATTTAAATACTGTAATCTTCAGGAGTGCAGCATATCATTGGTGGAAAGTATGGTAGATAGACTCATGGACCAACAAATAGAAAGAAATGGCTAGGTGCTCACAAAGGTGTTGCTCCTCTTGGGAGGAAATGTGCCCAAATCAGATAACCACTGACAGTGATTGATTGACATATGGAGATACTAGATAGCCACTGAAAGGAATGAGCAAATCTATGTACACTGATATGGAATAAATACACATAGGCATGGAGAGGAACATACCCATAATAATAAAAAAAAAATTTTAACAAAATATAGATCACCGTTGTCAGACAGTAAGATATTTGAATGAGCAACATGTGAATTTGTTTTCTAAAATATTTCTCAACTATCAGGAAAAAGACAGCTCTGAGCAAGGCCAGGAAGACAGGACTTCTGAGGAATCAGGATGGCAGACAGGAAGCAAAAATTCCTAGACTGACAGAGAGATGTTTCCAACAAAGCCTGGCCTGAGCGGGTCTCGAAGTATTTACAACATTTGATTAGACAATTTAGTTAAAACTTTTCCCTAAAATGAGAGAATAAGACCTTTCTTATATAATAATAAAAGACAAAGTCTACTACCATGTAGTAATTGACTGGCAAGTAACAAGGCCAAAATAAATAAAAATAACTATATTAATAAAAAATTATTTTCGTCATAGTTTTCTTCTCCCTCTAACATCCAATCTTATTTGAGAAGTATTTTCTGTTTGGTTTTAGAGTTTGTAACAATATTTGTTTTGTCTTAATTTGTTTCTCTTTACAGTATTTCTTATGCTTGTCTTTAACATTTTCACATTTTTGTATTCTTCTCTCAAGGGAACGTGTCTGTGGACTTTAAAAGTCAAGAATTACAGATAAATATTTAAAATCTCAGTTTTAATCATATCTTTTCACAGGCTTCTTTAACCGTGGCATTTATATTTGCTTTCTGCCTGGAATAATTGCTTCTTACTTAAAACCCCCTCAACTCCTAAATTGAAATATTGGCTTACTATTCACAATGACAGTTTGGAAATCTCTTCAAGAGATGCACATTTTTCTTCTATTTTTTTTTTTTAACCTTTAAAGCAAACAAGTTTAAGCATGCTGGGGTATATATTTCTGCAAAACCAAGTGTCCTCTGCAATTGCACACTCTTAATTCTGTCTTTCAAAAATAAATGTCCTTTGAGGAAAAGTGGTCAAGCACTTCTCTCCCTGCCAAACTATTGCTTCCCCAGGGCACTATTTCCCAATTATCCTTTCCTGCCATCATCACCTCTTCTGTCTGGGCTCATCAACATTGCAGCCAAGTTCCTACGCTGCAAAGTCACTGGGAAAATCAGGACCTCACACCAAGATGATCATCTCCCAAACACACAAAACGACAACGGGGCAAGAGAGATCAAATATTTCGGATAGAAGAGCGGGATGTTTGCCTCGATCGGCAGCCTCAACGACTAGGCTGATTAGGAAAACTCTTTCAAGCACAAAATACAACTTGCTTTAATATGGAATCCTAACAAAATGTGAAAGCATCTGCTCTGAACCAAGTGGAATGTGGCAAACGAAACAGGACTGAAAACAGGGTCCATCGTGAATACAAAAGAGCAACTTTCTGGACAGAGGCAACTTTTTTCTTTAAATACATAAAACACGTACCTCATAGAAGACCGAGGTAGCTCCTGTACTACATTTATTTTTGCAGACACCTACGTTTCATTATTTGCCATTCATCAAGAAACAAGGCGGTGGAAAGAACTTCAGATGCAAAATGTTCAATTCCAATTTTGTTTTAGGCAACTGGGGAAGTGGCTTTTTTGTATATTTCTGTAACACGATAAATGTATACCCTACAGCCAAGGAGATGGTATAAATTTTCCCCTGGCATAGCTACTATTTCCAACTCTACTCAAGAGGATATTTTATCTTCGCTGTGTGTATAAATATACATCTTCAACATTCATTAACATTAGCATTTATTTTGGTTGCTGTTATGCATGTGTATACGTGCTTTTATTTAATAACGTTCGTTAACATTTCCTTCTTTCTGTAAATAATGATAGTATAATTTGAAAATTTTGGCCCAGTTCCCAGACTTAGGTCAAGCTAATATATGAATACATGTAGTCCAGTTTACTTTTTTATTGGACTTTGATGCTAACTGATTTATTTTGGAAAAATATTATTCATGTTTTAAGTTCTAAAAATGATTCTAAAGAAGACAAAACCTTGCTGGTTTTTTTTTTTTTTCAGAGTTAACAGTAATAAGGTGGATCTAATTTGGAAATTCTAATTTCCAGCATATATATTTTGGATAATGTGAGAGGTTTAAAATAATGTTGGGCATGAGAAATTTTTTCTAGCTTAGTTTCTGGCATGAAAGCATGTTTCTCTTTATTATTTTTGCTTGTTTTAGAACTTTAGAGAAAGGAAAAGTATGCATCCACAACTAAAGAGCAAGTAATAACAAGTGTCTAATATGTAAATAATAAATCCAAACTACTTCTCCTAATATTTTTGGTTTGGTTTTTATCTCAAAATACCATCACCTTTATCTCAGAAATGAGATTTAAAATCTTAAGGTTACTGCTGATTCTTTCTTATACTTGGCTTTTTAAGGCATTTTGCTTCATTTTATTATACTCTCAAGGATACAACTCAATATTGTCCTTCTGAGCTGTTATTCTAAATTGGGAGTTTCTATTTGTTCATCATAATTCCTTTTATCTTTCTAATATATCATTCATTTTGATGCCAATGCAACCTGGGTCAAAACCTTTGCTTCCTTTTAATTGTTTCTCATTTTCTAGTGAATCAAGTTCAAGAGAGCATTCAGGTGTCCTTACGATTAATCTGGCTATGTGTAAAAATTACTTTTAGTTATTTTTAAAGGTACTAATTTCAGGACCACATACATGAGATTCAAATTCAGTATACTGGGAATAACCAGGGTTCTTGAATTGCTCCCACAATTTATGGAATTTTCCTGATATAATACCACATTGGTCACATAAACCAGTAGCTGACTAATAACAGGTATTAAATATATTTCTGTAGAACCGATGCATTATTGAGTCTTTGTATGACTAGCTTATTCCCAAGGAAGCCTTTTTTGATCTCCTGAACATCAACTTCCCCTACCTTTTAAAAAATTCTTCACAGAACGTAATATGGTGTGAAATTATCTTTCATGTTCGACTTTTTTTCTGTCATATCAACAACATAGAATGTAAGCTGCATAAGAGCTGAGCCCCTTGTTTTTTTGGGTTTTGTTTTGTTGGTTGGTTTTTTGGTTTTTTTTTTTTTTTTTTTACCACAGAGTCTTGATGTCTGCAGCAGCATCCGATAGAGTAGGGTCTTAGGAAATATTTGCTGAATGGTTTATTGAGTCCTAAGACAAGTGAGAACAAAGTGGATGCATGAGCAATTATCACAAGAATGCTCTCAAATTTTCTGCTATCCAGTCTGAAGATCGGGCGAGGGCTCTAGGAACTAGCTACTTGTGGAATTCTCCAGCTCAACCACATAGGTTGGCAAACCTTTCAGCTAAGAGCAGTAAGCAGAATGTCACACTGCAATTCAGCATTTCGGTCCTCCAGCTCACAAAAGAACCTGGCTTGGTTTTAGGGGAGTACTGTAAAACAACTTTCTGCGGCTATGGGAGTGGTCTATAGCTTCACCATCCAATATGGCAGCAGCCGTAAGTGGCTCTTGAGCACTTGAAATATGGCTGCTGTCACTCATGAACTGAATTTTTAATAAAAATTTAAATAGCCATATACTGCTAGAGGCTATCATATTGGACAGTGTGTTTCTAGAATTATCTTTCTCCCTCCTAGTCAGATCTTATGATGTAGTCAAAACCAAGAGACTGGTATAGCTCCTACTACAGATATGAGAGTTACATCCTATAAAAGATATTTTATTAACCACTTCCACATTTTGTGATACTTAGAGCAAAAAAATCCCAGTTTCACTGAAAAAAGCCCCAGTCCATGAAGATACCTGGGGTTTTCCCACATCTATTTCCCTTAGTTGAGAGTCTGTCTGACCACAATGCTATCCTCTGTCTTCTTTTGCTTGCCAGTGTTGTGATGTTTTCACAGAGCCTTGTGCATAAAGTCAACTGTGGGAAGTCTCTAGAGACAGAATGAACTCCCCACCATTCCAACTAATGGAGTGTATTGCAAGCCCTAGGAGTCCCAAATCACCCTAATCCCTCATGAGTGTCTGGTCATTGGGTCTGCTAGAAGAATACACCAGTGCTCTTATTTCTGGCCCAGAACTAGTTGCTAACTGATGCTACCCACAGCTGCCCTGTTGAGTCTAGCAAGACTCAAAGTAAGTGGATTGCCATAAGCCCATACCAGAAATGGAACTCCACACAGATATCCTCCAGCTCTGCCTGCAATTACTCTCTTGGAAAATGCAAACTCTCACGTGTGAACAATATAAACACTCCACTATGCAAACAATCTCTCCTGCCAAAGTCTATAGGCTTATTCATTCCCAATTTTTCCTTATTTGTCACAATTACATCCTAAAAATTGGCATCAGGTGTGGCAAACTAGCATTTTAACAGTACAGAGTCTTGGGCAATACAAATCACTATAATTTTGACTGTCTACATGCAGGGCCTCAGTAAATAACTGAAGTGCTTTAAATGAGAATAATGAATACTTATTTAATATATTAGCATGCACAAAGAGATTAGCTGCAGCAGTATTGATCTTGAGTCAATTTCCAAATTTATGAAGGATCTGGGATATATCAAACACAGCATTATGTCCAGCGAAGTGACAGTTGGTATGGCTGAATTCATCCTAAAATGTGTGTCACAGACTGCAAGTCCCTGGGATGGAAATCAAAACAATTAATTCTGGGTGATTCCTAAGTGACCCATGTTGGGCTCAATAGATTTCAAGTATTAAGACCACAGACATTTGAATGAATATCAGTTTGAAAGAAGAGTAGAAGATGAAGGCTTGGACACCATTCTCTTTTCTTAAAATTCACAGGAAAACCAGAAAGTAGAGCAACTTAAGGAATGAGTATGTGGGAAATCATTACGTATCGATGCAACAGAAAGCAAAATTATTCACTACTTAGTTCTAATTATCTTTTGCTGCCTAACAAACTCCCCCCTCAGTTAGTGACTTAAAGTCAAAATTTATTATTAGGGGCACCTGGGTGGCTCAGTTGGTTGGGCATCTGCCTTCAGCTCAGGTCATGATCCCAGGATCCTGGGATCGAGCCCCACATCAGACTCCTTGCTCAGCGGGGAGCCTGCTTCTCCCTCTCCTTCTGCCTGCTGCTCTGCCTACTCGTGATCTCTCTCCATCTCTCTAATAAATAAATAAAATGTTTTAAAAAATTTATTATTATACATTTTGATTCTGTGGGTCAGAAACGTGGACGAGGCAGAGCAGAGAAGGCTCATCACTGTTCACAAGATCTATGAGTTAGCTGGGAGGACCAGAAGCTGGAAAAGAGAAGGCTGTTGGACTTCTTCCACCCCTCCCTATTCCTCTCCTGCCTTTCACACTTTTACAGAGTTAGCTTGAGATTCCTCACAGCATGCTGACCTCTGTATATGCAGACATCTTCCACAGTGGCTCAAGAAACTGAGTTGAGTGCCCCAAGAAACAAGGTACAGAAGCTACCAGAGTGGGAAGCCTGAGCCCAGTATCTGACATAGCCTTGATTCTGCCATTTTCTGTTGGTCAAAAAAGAACCTGTCCAGGTACCTCCCCTGAAGAAGGAGAGGAGACACCTTATGTCTCCCTGGGTGGAAGACCACAGACTGTGTGACCATCGGGAACCCACACAGGCAGACAGAGTGGTACTGTTCCAAGCTCTCATTCCACCTGCTGGTACTAAGTGTTTGTTCCCGGGGATTTCTTTAGCATTGTGTGGACATGGGATTTTCTTTGTGTTAATTTTCAGTTAAAAGGAGAGGCACTGGGTTGGAGATTTAGAACAGCAAAAGTTTGGTAGTCAGTGAAAGTTGGAGGGAACTGTCCTGTCAGCCACTTACCAGCTGCATACTTGCACCAATGATGACAAAATGGCAACCTCGATTTTCTCAATATAAGAAAAGGAAAATTTAATAGTTAATCTGGCTGGATTATTGAGAAGATCGGAAACAGTACATGTGACATGCATGATACATATTATGTACTCCATTAATGTTGGTTATTTTCACTCTCTTATGTGGGCTGGCTGTCTAGTAATCTGAATATTACCAATAATCACTTTAATTTTTGATTCAAATGTAAATTGGGTTAAATACTTCATAGGTTTTCAATGCTATAATCCTCTGAGAAAATCTAAAAACTCTTTAATCTCTATCACTATGTTACTTTTAATCTTTATATTAATTTAGATTCTTCCAGAAGCTAGATTAAACTGTGATAAAACTGCATAATGCCTTTGACATATTTTCAAGAGTAGAGAGACTTCAATTAACTTGCAAGATATAGGACTTCAATTTTTCCAATTAAAATATAACTTTTGGTTGCTGGAGTGTTAATAACCATTCACACTTACAGTTCAGAAAATGCAACCATGTGAAACATATAGATTTTTTAAAGTTTATAAACAGCGATAGCTTTCCATGAAAAGCCAAAAATTAAATCCTTTCCCTTAATTTCATGCTCTATTTGTGTAAAGTAGGAATTTAAGGTAGTGGTTTTGCTTTCACATGAAAATCTGGAAAAGAGCACTTTGTAAATATCTACATGCACAACCCAATCCTGGGTCCATCACTCCTCACTTAATTATCTGTCAATGTTAATTTTGTTAAATCTCTAGAGAGTTATGATTTTTTTAAAAAAGGAATAAGTTAATTATAGCTATTTCGTAGAGCTTTTCTAAACTATCATAATTAACTTAAAATATCACATGCCAAGATATGGCCTTATGTTAATTTACTATCACTGTCATAGCAAACTACCACAAATTTAGTGGCTAGAAAGCACATATTTTCATTATCTTACAATCCTGTACATCACAAGTTCAACACAGTCCTCACCTAATTAAAGTAAAGGTGTCACCAACGCAGCATCCCTGCTGGAGGCTCTAGGAGACAAGCCTGGCTTCTAGAGGCTGCTTGCTTGCTTGCTTGCTTTCCTTGGCTTTTGTGCTCCTTCTTTCATCTTGAAAGCCAGCAAGGGTTTAGCTCTCTAAATGAGCTTCCATCCTTGGAGAAGCTGGGAAAATTTTCTGCTTTCTTAAGGGCTCATTTGATTAGATTGGCCCCACCAGGATAAGTCAGGATACTCTCCTCACCTTGAAATTAAACGCACCTGCAAAATCCCTTTTGCTGGGTAAAGTAATATATCCACAGGTATTAAGACCTAAACGTCCTTGCAGCCCTCTCTCTGCCTACCTCAGCCTTTGATAACATAATAAACACATGTTTTTCTTAACATTTTTTAAATCCAATCTCATCTCCTCTGAAAGGTATAGACAATCGGTATTTGAATGCTAAGTTTTAGATACTCGAATTTTGGCTCATCTTAAAATTTTAATTTCCAACCAAAATTAATGGTTACTTGAATATTCTGGCTACCCAAGTCATTTTATTTACTTTTGTTTCGTAGAATAATCTTATTTCAATTAATAGACTATCTCTAACAACACTGAAAAATTATGTTAGCTTGAGGGTAACTGATATGAAACAGATTGAAAGTCCAATCAATGCCTCATGGAATAATTTCAGGAGCAAAATAATTAGAAACAATTTTCTTTGTAAGGCGTGCAGTATGTTAATTTCTTCCACTTAGCCTTTAACAAAGCTAAGAATGTTGGAATGAAAACAAGCTTATTGTCTCCTAATGATGGCCATGCCTTGGAACACTGTTTCCTCCAGAGACTTGTCCCTAGTTTGCGGCATCACAATACATTGTTATGAAAATAATTGTGGATAAACAGAGTGAAACAGCATCAAAAGGAGAGGGATCTTGGAATAAATATCTCTTTCATGCTAATCTTGATAGCTATGCAAATATATGAATAAGGATCACTGGGATAGCAGAGAAAATTTCTGCAAATCTATGTTTCCGTCAGATCAAGCCTCGATTTAAAAACAAGTGTAAAATTAGAAAAGCACCAAAAGCCAGTATGCTTCAACATATAGAGAAATAAGTTGGTAAGGTATCTAGCTTTTTCTATAGGAAGGAGAGATTTATCATCCTGTTTAGCTACTTAAGGATTGTACCAAATGGTTCAATAATGCTAGTGCTAGACAGGATTCTAAAGCCAAAACAGCTGGAGTACAGAATTTTCTCTGAAATTCCCTTATGATTCCTTCAGTCTTAACCTCCTAGATGCATCCTGTTGGGCCCTGACTATATTTCTCTCCTTCATCTTACAAACCTTCTCTGCTTTAAAATGAATTCTCCTGTGTCCTATGTTTATGAGGGCCTTATGTTCTAATGATGACAATCAGTGAAAGGTAACAGATTTTACAAACTCAAGGTTATAATTTGCTTTCCAACTCTGGTTTCACTACTCAAGAATAATTTAAGTGGATTCAAATTGACTTTCCGGGTAGCATTCCTTCTTTTTTCTTTCATAGCTCTGATAAAAGAAGGCCCTAAAATTTGTAAAGGAAAAAAGAAAAGGAGCATCAAACTGATTTTGGGGGTATACAGGGGAACCAACCGAAGAACATTTACTGTAATTACTTAATTTATTTTCATCATATTTCCAAACACTCACAAGCAATGTTTAATTTTCTGGAAGTTGTATTTTCCCAAATCCTGTTGAATACAAAGAGAACCTCTCCATGTCCTTTTACCATGTACTGAGAGACATTTTTCAGTTTTCTATTTCTTGAATGATCTCTTATTATTTGCTTTTACAATAAATTCCAACTGCTGATCTATACTTGGTTTCATGGGCCTAGCCATAATTCAGTCCATCCGTTTTCTTGTCTGTCTTGACATCTTTCTTTGCTGAGTTAATTCTCCTGCTCATTTAGAATTTTTTGTTGGGGGAGAGAGCCTGGGTTCATCTATAATAAGAACAAACTATCGAGAGGAAAAACAATCTCTTAAGGATTACCGAAAATGTTTTTTTAATACAAA
This sequence comes from Nasua narica, assembly GCA_028533885.1. Lineage (NCBI taxonomy): Eukaryota > Metazoa > Chordata > Mammalia > Carnivora > Procyonidae > Nasua > Nasua narica. The sequence continues at coordinate 5,537,992 of CM052810.1, read as the reverse complement.
GCAGGTATCTGTTACATAAGAAGGAGACTATAATGCTCTTACTGTCTAGTTTTTAGGGATTTAAAATTTCTATCTGTAGCAATTCATTTCTGTTTCCTTCTCTTTTTTTTTTCTTTTCTTTTATCACCATGGCTAATAAGTAAATAATACTTTGTATTTTAGGCCTGTTTTGTTTTTCTCATTTTTAAAGCAAATGGCAAAATAAGAACTGACACACGCATTAATATTGACTACCTACAACATATTAGATACTTATGGATTATAGAAGCTCGGTTTGTTAAGCAAAATTCATTAAGAAATCCTATCTATATGGATATAATAAAGCAGCACATATATGTAAAGTCAACCAGAATCCCTTCTGCCATAAAAATGCTGTGCGATATGTGAATTAGAGTAATAATATCAAAATAATAGTGGTCCTATCAACTATACAGCAAATGTACTTCATATTTACCAAGGTGAAGGCAGAGAGAAATGGTGTAAAATCTGGAGTAGGTGCCCATTCTATGACAAAGACAATACTATCCTAAATTTGAAATGATAAATATTACCTAGAATACAATGTTTCCAAGGGGACTTTTAGTAAGTGTTCATACTTAACCTAAGTCGATGGGCTGAGGATTTCAAGTAAGTTTTCGTGATTTACTAGAAAGTAAACAGGGGAGTGTTTATTAACTAGAAAGTAAATTAAATGGTGTTAAATAATAATATTTTAAAACTGTTTAACGAGCACACTTGGGAGGTACAGTTGGTTCATTGGTGGACTCGGTTTCAGGTCCTGTTCTCAAGGTGGTGACATTGGGCCCCTTGTGGGGGTTCTGCTTGGATTCGCTCTCCCTCGTCCTCTGCCCCCACTCCCCCCAACCCTGCTCCTGTGCACTCTATCTAATAAATAAATAAATCTTTAAAAAACCGTTTAATACTAAATGCACATAGATTAAAATGAATACATATCAAACATTTTACTTAAATGATTAATTAATGGGAGAAATGGCAAGATGCTACAACCATTTCAGAGGGGAATTTAAAGTTACATATAGGTAAAATATTTGCAAGGCAACAATCAATTGCATTTCACCGGACAAAACCGCAATTTTTAAAGAAACTCATTTGCATTAATATCACTGTCTTTCAATTTACAAAGTTGTGAAATGGCTCAAAAACAATGAAAGGCAGAGGCATCTTGGAAGATTGGGCCGGATAGTTCATTTACTCATCTTTTTAATCCATTTCAATTCTTTCATATTTTCTCTTCATTCACCTTCACAGTCCATTTCCTTTACACACCAAAGTTAAGGGAACAATTTATGCCCAGATAACCTAAGATCTCCTCTAACCCTGCCTATGGTCAGCAAGTAAGGAAAGGCCATGTCATATGGAAGAGTAAACCTCATAAGGCTCACCCAGGGAAGAGATGAAGCGCCACTAATTCATAAGACATCCAACCTCACAAAGACTGCGCATGTTACTTAAGTGTTGTTTGGGCTCTGCATTTCATGTGTAATGAAGGGGGAGGCAACACATTTAGTTTTTGTTTCTTGGCATCTTGGTATTTTGTTTTACCATAATTAAATGATTCGAAGTTTACTCTTATCAAGACAAAGGAGTCACTCTTAATTTTGGGCAGAGCTCAAAGCATACTGTGTGAATTTTAGGCAACATACTACATTTATTACAGTCATTTTAAACAGAAATTTAGTTCTAACCAACAACTTCTTCAAAATTAGATAAACTGGAGAATCCCTATAATCTCTGCACAACTATTAAAATAGCACATATATTAAAAGATGTGATACAGTTAATATCCATATTTGTCAATTTAAGTACTGCTACTGGAAAGGAGACAGGGATGACACAGACAGGAAAATAGAAGGAAAGAAGGAAGGAAGGAGGGAGGGAGAAAAGAGTGGAAGGAAGGAAGGACATTGAGATGCTTATTTTCAACTGCCAAAGGACCTTTATAGAGATAATTATGTATTTGAATCACTTACTCTCCAAATGCATTTATTTAAGGAGAAAACAAATTTACTTCATTTTAAACTTTGAAGCATAAGAAAACCGAGTGCTTAGGCTGAACTTTATGAAAGCAACCTTTCTGGATTTTAATATCAGATAAAATTCTATTTTTAATTTCCTTCTAGTTCAAAATATATTTATTTTCCTAAGGTATAGTATCTATTTTTAAAACTTTTTAAACATAAGTATTTACAAAATTATGATGAATAACATCAAAGGACTAAATAAGTGGAGAGAAGTCCCATAATCATGGATAAAAAGATTAAATCTTATTAAGATGTCACTTCTCCTAACTTGATCTATAGATTCAGAGCAATCCCAGTCAAAATCTCAGTAAGTTATTTTATGGATATTGAAAAACTGATTCTAAAGTTTATATTCAGAGGCAAAAGACCCAGAATATACAACACAATATTGAAGAAAAAGAACAAAGTTAGAAGGCTGACATACCCTATGTTGAGACTTATTGTAAAACTATAGTAATCAAGACAGAATGGCATTGATGAAAGAATAGACAAATCAATAGAACAGAATAGAGAGCCCAGAAATAGAGCCACGTATATAGTCATCTGATCATTGATAAAAGAACAAAGGCCATATAATGGAGAAAAGTCAGTCTCTCAACAAATGGTGTTGGAACAACTGGACATCCATATGCAAACTAACAATCATCTTCATCATCATCACCATCAAATAGAGATATAATTATACCCTTCACGCAAACGAACTCAAAAAAATCACACGGCTAAACATAAAATTATAAAACATAAAACACGGAATTATAAAACTCTTAGAAGATAACATAGGTGAAAACCCAGATGACCTGGAGTATGTTGATGGATTTTTTTTTTTTTTAGATATAACACCAAAGGCAGGATTCATAAAATAAGTAATTGATAATCCAGATTCCATTAAAATTAAACACTTCTGCTCTGTGAAACACAATGTCAAGAGAATGAGAGGATAAAGCACAGATTGAAAGAGAATTTTTCCAAAAGCCCTATCTATTTGATAAAGGACTACTAAACAAAATATACAAAAAAAAAAATCTGAAAAAACAACAATTAGAAAACAAACAATCTAATTTTAAAAAGTGGCCAAAGATCCAAGAGACACCTCACCAAAGAAGATATATAAATGGCAGTAAACATATAAAAAGATGTTCCATATCATAAGTCATCAAGGAAATGCAAATTAAAACAAGGAGATAGCACTACACACATACTAGAAATACAAAACAGTGACAACACCAGCTGCTGGTGAGGGTGTGTAGCAACCGAAAGTCTCATTCACTGTTACTGGAATGTAAAATGGTGCACTTTGGAAGACCAAGACCGTGTGAGAGTTTCTTACAAAACTAAACAACATCTTATCATATGATTCAGCAACCCTACCTCTAGGTATCTACCTAAAACGTGTGAAAACAGATGTCCACACGAAAACCTGCCCACAGATGTTTACAACAGCATTATTCGTAGTTGTCAAAACTTGGAAGAAACCAAGGTGTCCTTCAGTAGGTGAATGGAGAAATAAAATAAATCCAGACAATGGAATACTATTCAACACTAAAAAGGCAGAAACTATCAAGTCATGAAAAGAAATAGGGGAATCCTAAATGAATTTTACTAAGTGAAAGTAATCTGAAAATGCTACCTACTGCACGTTTCCAACTCTATGACATTCTGGAAAAGGCAAAACTATGGAGGAAGTTAAAGAAAAATTAGTGGTTGTCGGGGCTGGGAACGAGGAAGTATGAATAGGTAGAGCACAGACAATTTTAGGAGATTGAAAATGCTCTGCCCGATACCATAATTATGAATACATGTCATTATACATTTGTTCAAACTCACCAAACGTGCATCACCGTGAGTGAAACCTCATGTAAACTATGGAGTCATACAGTGATTTTGACATGTCAACACATTTTCGTCCTCCGTAAAAGATGCACTATTCTTGTGAGTGATGCTGATAAGGGGGGGGGGGGCATGCATGTGTACCAGAAGAAATACATGGGAACTCTCAGGCTCCTCCCCTCGATTTTGCTGTGAAGCTCAAACTCTTCTAAAAAATAAAGTATTAATAAAAACAGAAAGACGGTAATTGATTTCTTCATATTTTCTTATCACACCCTTTCTAGTAGTTGTTCTTAAATTTTCTTTTTTCCAAGAAGTACTTGGCAACTTTGTGAATTTGCAAGTTGCCAGGCATTACACCTGCAGAAAATCTGGATCATCTGTAAAATAGCTATATTTATCAAGCATCCTGAGTGATTCCGATGCTGGGTCCCACTTGAGAACAACAAAGCTACAGAGAAATATGGAAATAAACTGAAAATTAGTTCTATATACACAATGATAATATGAAAAAGGAAAAGTACAAAACTCAGACTGCCTGTTTTACTCCTTTTTCACTTGTTTCAATATAAACTATTTAAAACAGTTTTCCAGATTCTTTATTTTTAAGGTTTTGTTTATTTATTTTAAAGAGAGAGAAAAAGAGCAGGAAGGGGCAGAGGGAGAGAAGCAGGCTCCTCACTGAGCAGGGAGCCTGACCTGGGCCTCAATCCAAGATCCAGAGATCATGTCCTGAGGCAGACGCTTAACCAACTGAGCCACCCAGGTGCCCCTTCCAGATACTTTTCTTTTCTTTTCTTTTCCCTACTAATACTCAAACTCTATCCAGCTATAGTACCTGATTCCATCCTTCTCTTGCCCCTTATAACAATCTTTTAATTATTTATTTAGGTAATGGTGTCTATTTTGCCTTAATAATGTTTTCTTTTTAAATTTTCTGTAGGTTAGGCATAGTGGAACGTAATTGAAATTGGAATAATTTCATTTTACCTTTTAAGACTTGTATAAAAAAAGAGAGTAAGCTAAAATCAGTTACAAACGTGATTTAAAAAAAAATACTTTTGAAAGTCAGTGATTCATTTTTTTCTCTTATTAACCATTGATAATTTAGTGTTGACTTATGGTGTTTTATCTGAGACTATTTTAATTTGTCATTTACAATATTTCTGAGGGCCGTCAGTTTGATACAGAAAAGTATAGCCGAGCGGCTAGAAAATGGAAAAGTCTCTCAGTAAAGTTATATTTATAGGCATAGCAACAGAATTACTACAGAGCAATTCCACAGTGATTCTTTCGTCATACTGATGAGCTATAATCTGTCTATAATGTTGTAGAGGCTATAGTTTACTGGTTTGAAGCCAAGTTAAATTTAGACAAGCTCTGTAAGAGGTTATTTCCACTAATTTTCAATCTTGAGCTCTAATCAGAGCTACCTAATCTTTGGACTACAGGAAAGCTACTTAAATAAAGTCTCATATTTCCAAAATGAAGCTAAAATTCTTTGATTTTCTTACTGAAATCTCCTTTGGAATATGGACTTAGGTAAGAAGGCAAGGGCATGCTACAGGTACAATCCTGTGAAAATCATGGCTATGCTAGAAATTTACTTGTCAAGAGAGTTCGAGTTAGGATTCTCAATTCTGAAACAAATAATCTAACTTTAAAATATTTATATTTATTTTACTTATATTCAGTAGTTCCATAACTTATTCATTATAAATAATGAAACTGATCTTTGATACTGAATGTATCTGTCATACTCAATACTTGATGCCTATGTCTTTGATTTGTTGACATAAATGTCGATAGGGTTATGATGTTTCACTATAGCCCTTTTCAAAATACACAGTCACAGGTTTCTAAAGGAAATACTTGTTTTAACTTGCTAGACATCTTTCCAAAAATGTATCTTCAGAATGCTGCTCATTACTAGAAAAATACATATGTAAGTATGTGTATTTTAAGAGTGTGACCATTTGCTACTCTTAATTAAACAAGGACCCCATTAGACCAAGGAGGCTTTAATGCTCTAGTAGCTACCTATGTAAGCAAACCAAAGCCTAAGACTGAAATGCCACAAGATTAAAAAATCAAAACCTAAGGATAGCCAATCACTAACAGTCAACTAGGCTTTCTCAATTAAGGCAACTACTTGAGCTAAAAGCAATCAAATAATTCAGTTGCTTTGCTCTGCCTCTTCTTTCTAAGAGTCTCTCCCAGATCTTTTCTCTTTTTTTCACTTTTGGGGTCAAAACTTTATTTTATTTTTTTTTATTATGTTAGTCACCATATAGTACATCATTAGTTCTTGGTGTAGTGTTCCATGATTCATTACATATAACACCCAGTGCTCCATGCAATCCGTGCCTCCTAATACCCATCACCGGGCTCACCCATCCCCCACCCAAATCCTCAGTTTGATTCCCAGAGTCCATAGTCTCTCATGGTTCATCTCTCCCTCTGATTTCCAACCCCCTTCATTTTCTCCTTCCTTCTCCTAATGTCTTCCATGCTATTTATTATGTTCTACCCCCAAAGATACAGTTGTAGTGAAAAGAAGGATCATATGCACCCCAATGTTCATAGAAGCAATGTCCACGATAGCCAAACCGTGGAAAGAGCTGAGATGCCCTTCAATAAATGAATGGATAAAGAAGATGTGGTCCATACGCACAATGGAATATTATGCAGCCATCAGAAAGGATGAATACCCAGCTTTTGCATCAACATGGACGGAACTGGAGGAGATTAGGTTAAGTGAAATGAAAGTCTCTCCCAGATCTTGTTGGTAGAGTGCTTCTACCCACGTGCAATTTAGTTCTGCTGGATCTGAATCAATTTTTGCTCACATAGACTCTTAAAATATTTACCTATGCCTCAGTTTATCTTTTAACACTTCATAGGTGTTGTCTTACAGGTCACATCTCAGCCATCAAGGCTATCTCATGTTGTCTAAGGACAATGGGAAATGGATGAGTAAATAAATGACAACATTCTATCCACTTGAATTTTGAAACATAAAATTAGACTCTTCCACAAATTCATAATCCATCATTTCACAGTTACATGAATCATCTGGAGGGTTTGGGGATGGAATCTAAAGTCAGTAACCACACAAGCAAATATAATGTGATGAAATCTGATGTGCATAAATTTATAAAAATTAGATGAGACAAATCAGCTCCAAGACAATATTCCAGAATCTGAAAAGTTAACACTGCAATTACTGCTTTGAACTTGGAATTGGGAGGAGGGAGGAGAGGAAGTCGGAGAAGTGCTAGCATCACAACCTCCCAGAGCAGCAGGCAACAGTCGAAAGAGCATCCTTTCACAGGCGTCTTCAAAGCTCTGGAAATGTCATTCCTCTCCCAGAAATCTCACGACTTTTAAAAAGTAAAACTCCGGATACAATCTAAAATTAAGCAGAAGATCGTACTTCCCTTTGCTGAACACTCACCTCATTTTTTTCTGGACAATTCCAGTGTGACTCTAAATGGCAATTTGCAGTGTCATTTTAAGAGCATTTCTCAGCTATGTGCTAGGCATTTCATGGAAGGAGGCACTGAGGCAAAGAAGTTAAGCTGCGTGCCTACAGCTAGATAAGAAAGCAGAAGTTGAGTCAATCTCAGAAACCAGATACCCAGACTCCCCCTTACTTCTTAAGCCACGCTCCCATTTAATATAGCCACTGTGGCTTTTACCACAGACAAAAAAGTAATTGGATCCATGAATGTGGAGCTTGGGAGGGTGCTATCTGCATTACACACTATCTTTCATCTTGAAATCTCACAAAGCTTTATTAAACTGTTCAAAAAGGAAGTGTTATTGTTCCCATGTACCTCTCTCTCCCCAAAAAAGATCTCAAGTGGATTTATCAGGTGGCTAAATGGGAGTACTAAAGAGGTTAGATTTAATTCAGGGGGAGATATTTCCCTTATGAACAGAAGAGCTTTTGTAATGTTGGTGCTAAAATGGTCCCCTTGTCAAAGGACTTATGTCCTATGAGGTCCTCCAAACAAATTTAAAAAAAAAAAAGACAGGAAATTGGTCACAGAAACTGTGTTGGGTACATTTGAGAACGAAAAAGTAAATTTTCATTCCATGGCACACTCTCATGCGGGAGCAACTAAATTATATTAATCGAAAGCCACACTTATGCAAGCAAAGGGAAGAATTGGTTTAGAAATTATCTGGCTAATTTAAGCTGAAAAATATTACTTCATGTGCCTTTAAGATATGAAAGCCAAATATTTTTTCATTTTAAAAAAGTTAAATATGTAGATACTGTCTACTATGTTTAAAGCAGAAGGTAGGATGTCAGTTTGTTTTTATTGGAATATTTACTTACAAAAGTGAGTGGAAAGGTGCCTATATAATGGCTTCAGTTATTCATATTTATTTCATGTGTTTACTATAAAGAAAAGCTAAGAACTCTAACCTTTTAGAAACAGACACATATATAAATACTTTTTTTTTTAGGTCAACTCTAAGTAATAATGATTGGACATCCTCATTCTTATGCCAATTCACTAAAATCTTATCTCGATAATTTCCCACATTGATACAATCTACTATTAATTTTTTCAGGCCTTTCCGGGGACATTTTTGCTCACCAGTTAAAGAAACCAACAAGAGAAGGAAAAAATGTTCTTATCTGGAACTTAAATTTATCACAACTCACTTGTCTAGAAATTAGCCTGGGAATATCCAGACATTGGAATTTCTTCTTGCCCCCTTCCCAACTTTAAATACTGAAAAGATAAAGGTATTTCCAAATGTGGATGTTCTGAATTTTCAAAGAGACCACATTTAAATCTTTGTGAGAGTATAATAATTAGCTTGCCTAATGATTCCAATGCGACTTAGCTATCTTTTCCATCTTCATAATAATTTTCATCAGCAGTCTTTTAACAAAAGTAAAAATGATGACTTCCCCTTGCACCAAAAATCTACTTGTCCCCAAAACATGGGTCTTTTTTTTCTTTTTAAGTTACGTATGAGGTACAAAAACAGGGAGGTCATCAGGTCGGATTCTCCCTTGGGGGACTGATGATGTGGACGAAGGAAGGGAAGTGAGTGTATAAAATGAAGATTTCTTGTTCCTTCTTGGGAATCGGGCAAATGGGTGTAGAGGGGACATGAACTTCCCTGCCAGCTACAGTCTCGATTACTTCCGATTTTCTTTTTTTTCTAAAGATTTTATTTATTTATTTGAGAGACAGAGAAAGTGAGAGAGAGCATGAGAGGAGAGAAGGTTAGAGAAGAAGCAGGCTCCCCGTGGAGCTGGGAGCCCGATGTGGGACTCGATCCTGGAACTCAAGGATCATGACCTGAGCCGAAGGCAGTTGCTCAACCAACTGAGCCCCCCAGGCACCCTACTTCCGATTTTCTTACTCTCAATTCCTTTACTCCAGTTACACTGTCTGGCGACCAGCTAGTAGGATGCTCGAGGCCTTGACTTAGCAGGGCTCCAACATTCTCAAGGGCCAGGCAGGCAACTCTGATTATGATTTTCCCTCTACAGCTTTTTCCCTACAAAATCTTCTGAGAAGCCATCAACAACATTCTGATGGAATACGTTAGCGCCTACAAGTTGGTCCAAGACCTCCACCAATCTTCCTTAGTGTTTTCCACTTGCCCCAACTCTCCCTTCTTTTTTTTTTTTTTTAAAGATTTATTTTATTTAATTGAGAGAGAATGAGAGGGGAGAGGTCAGAGGGAGAGGCAGGTTCCCCTCAGAGCAGAGAGCCTGATGTGGGACTCGATCCTGGGACTCTAGGATCATGACCTGAGCCAAAGGCAGTTGCCCAACCAACTGACCCACCCAGGCGCCCCCAACTCTACCTTCTAATCCGAGCCCGCTGTTACACCCCGACAGGTGCATTTTGTACATCAGAAGCCAGATCTCCGACTGATGGGACATAAAACCACAACCCAGGATCTGGCACGTGTTCATCTTTGCTTCTTTCTCCTTCAACGTCATTGTGGCCCATCAGTACTGGGACACCAGTTGGGGTGCAGCCCATCAGATGCAATTTCCACTACTTTCCTAAACTTTAGTTCCTCTCATCCAGACAGATTAGCAATGTACGCCTGGGTTATATACTTAAAATATTTTAGTTATACAAATGATGCTACTCAAATGAAGATAAAAATAAAGATTTTCTTAAAGATTCACATAAAAATGAACTGATATAAATATAAAAATCATAAACTAAAAACATTTAAAAAATTATTCATGGAGCATTTTAAAGGCAAATAGGCTTTTTAAAGAAAAGGTCATTAAATATTTTAATAACAAATTAAATATGACAGAAAACCAATTTTTGAGAAACATAATGGCAATATCAGAGCAGTTTTAATTTCTAAAATAGGCACATGGATCTTAATATAATAGAGGGCTATAAGAATCATTTCCAGAATTAATAATTCTGTGCCTTGGACATTAATTCCTATGCCTGTCGAATTCCATTAAAAATTGATTTAACTGCTTATATTTCAGCTTTTACCCAATCTGAAATAGAATCTATAATTCAAAATAATTTTCACAAGATCTCTACTGTTCAGTATTATCTAATAGTCTGTAATGGTAGTTCATACCATGAAACACACTTGGTTTCATGGTCACTTCTGACCAATTAAGCCAAAAGCTGATTAGAAACTAGACTTTAAGTTGAACTATCTTAGAATGACATCTAATGATACAGTCGCACTTCTATTTGAAAGTACTATCATTTTTTGCACAAATGTATCTTATACAAATGCATTTTTCAATGGGTGCCTGGGTGGTTCAGTCAGTTAAGTGTATGCCTTCTGCTCAGTTCATGATCTCAGGGTCCTGGGATCCAGCCCCACATCGGGCTCCCTGCTCAGCGGAGAGTCTGATTTTCCCTCTTCCTCTGCCCCTCACCCTACTTGTTCTCTCTCTCTCTCTCAGATAAATAAATAAAATCTTTTTAAAATATTCATTTTCAAATAGATCTTTTCTTGAGCTTCAGTAGGAGATCACAGTGGGTTACTTTCGTTACCGACTTTCTACAGGGGTCATTATTTGTAGCTTCAGCCCCTGAATGGAGACTTTACTTTTGTATATGTTTGATAATCAATAGGCACTGAGCGCTGGATCCTGTGTTATTACTGTGAACAAACATTTTTCAAAGCATTACAGATGTTAATGATTCTGTCTCCAACACAATTGTTGAAAAATTACCCAATAAAAAATGACAAGCAGACCCGATGCAAGCCTAATATGAACACTGGATGTTTTGTGAGAATTAAAATCAATTATTAATTGTTATTTTTCAGGTGAGGAAATTGAGGTAGTGGGGTTAAGTATCTTTCCCAGGCATGCCAGATGAGCAGGCAAACTGGATCACACCATTGTTCTTCCTGAAACTCTTAGTGGCTCCTTATTTTACAGATGAAGCTGGGGATTTTTAATATCATCTCCTATTACTTCTTCTAAATATTTTATAGTTTGAGGTCTTATATTTAGGGGTATGATCATATATAGTCAGATAGTTATATATGTAGTTTTACATACATATAGCTAGAGATACGGATCAATACTCAATTAATTATTTTACAACAAATACTCAAATTGTTCCAGCACTGTTTGTTGAAAAGATGACAAGATGACAATTTCCTATGAAATTGTCTTCACCTCTTTGTTTAAGTCAGTAGTGCATATGCATATGGGTCTATTTTGGACTCTTTATTTTGGTCCATTGGTCTATTTTTCTATCTTAATGCCAATGACTATCTTAAAATTATTCTTTGTTTCTTTTAAAAATTATTATGACTATGATATGTGCTTTGTATTTCCACAGAATTTTAAATTCAGCTTGTCAATCTCTACACACAACTTCCCGGTGTTACATGAAGTCTATAGATCAATTTGGGGACAGTTTTTATTTTAAAAATATTGAGTCTTCTGACCCTAAAAATGGGTCTCTGCAATTTTTTAAGTAATCTTTAATTTTTCTCTGCAGTGTTTTATAATTTTAACTATACAAGTGTTTCACGTATTTTGTCAAATTTAATCCTAAGTGCTTCATATTTTATGCTATGATAAATCACATTATTTTTCAAAATCTCAGACTTTTCATAACTTGTTTAAAATAGCACTGATTTTTGTATATTGGGTTTATATCTTGCAACCTTGCTAAAATCACATATTAGTTCTAGTAGCTTTTTAAGATTCCACTCCATTAAGTTGTTCATGTGGATCATTATATTGTCTGTAGCTAAAATCAATTTAATTTCCCCTCTGTAATCTGTAAGGCTTTTCATTATTTTTCTTACCTTACTGCTCTGGCTGGAATCTTCAGTATCATGTTAAACAGAACTTGTAAGAACAAACATCTATACCTTGTTCCTGATCCTGGATAAGCAGTTGTATGTGGCAAAGTTTGTTTGCTTTGCTTTTTTGTTGACTTTCAAAGATGACTGTCCTTGGCTGCATCGTGTCCCATGTCCTGCAAACCATTGTTTCAAATATTTCGGTTTTTGTTTGTAGGTTATTTCATATGTCAGGGTAAATCTGGTCCATATTTGTCCATCTTGGCCAGAAATACTAGTTTGTTTTTGGCCTTTTAAATTTTTAATGTTAGCTTTGCGCGGTGGCAGTATCGTAGCCAATGAGGTTTATCCGAGGCGTGATTATTGCTAATTAAATGTTTAATGTTGATATTAAGATTTCTTTTCTTCTGACTAAATATTGTCTTGATGGAGAATGTTTTCCACTTTCAGAGCTCTAATTAGTATTTGTATACAAATGACTCTCACATTTAAATCTCCAGCCCAGATCTCCCATTTTAAATTCAAAGGCATTTTTCAGTCACCAAGTCTACATACAGTTCCATGAGAAAATTCCACAGATGGGTCAAACATGGCATGTCAAAAATGAACCTATACTCACCCCACTACTCATTTGATCTATTGAATTTCCTGCCTCAGCAAATGGTATCATCATCTATTAGGCATGTCAGAAACTTGGAAGTCAACCGTAACTCTACCCCATCTTTCAAACCCCACTCAATCACCAGGTCCTGTTGAGTCTACCACCATAAATACACACTAAAATCTGTCCAGCGGTCTTTTCAACTACCTATCTTCTCATTTCCTTGCAAAGCCCTCTGTTATGGGTTAAATTATGCCCCCCCAAAAGATATGTTCAAGTCCTAACCTCTAATACCTGTGAATGTGACCTTATTTGGAATAGGACTTTTGTAGATGTTACTAGTTAAGATGAGGTCATTTGGGTGGGCCCCAATCCAATATGATTGGTGTTCTTAGAAGAAGAAGAGGAGAGATGCAGAGACAGACCCACATGAGAAAGATCATGTGAAGACATACAAGTAAAACACAATGAGATGTTGGAGACTGATAGGAGTGATGTACATACAAACCAAGGAACACCATGGATTGATTGCCAGCAACCCTATAAGGTAAGAGAAATGCACAGAAGAGATTCTCCTCTAGAACCTTCACAGAGAGCACCACCCTGTTAACAGCTTGATTTCAGATTTCTAGTCTCCTGAACAAATCATATTGTTTAAACCACCCGGTGTGCATTACCATGTTATGGCAGCCCAGGGAAACAAATAAATGCTCCATTACATCATTTCAACAAAGGCCACTGAAACGGTTTCCCTACATTTCACCTGGAATCATTGTTAACCTCATCATATGCTACTCTCCATAAAGAAGCCAGAATGGAATTTTGTTTTATTTTATTTTTTTATTATTATGTTCAATTAGCCAGCATATAGTACATCATTAGTTTTTGATGGAGTGTGCAACGATTTATTAGTTGCGTAGAACACCCAGTGCTCATCACCACACATGCCCTCCCTGCAGGAACCCTCAGTTTGTTCCCAGAGTCCTTTAAAAAGGCAAATCCAATCATATCATTGCTCTTCTTAAAACTTTCCATAGATTTTTATTATTTTAAGGATGCAGTTGAGGATTTTTAACATGGTCTAAATGTATCTCAAAGTCACCTCTCCAGTCTTACTTCTGAAATGCTTTCCTCTCTTCAGTCTTTTTCTTTTCCTTAAGAGTCATGCTCTTCTTGGCTTTGAGTTTCACGAATGTCATTCCCTATGCTTGCAGTAATCATTTGCCCTGCTGAACTTGTATATATTCTTTAGGGATCTACTGAGATGCCATTTCCTCAGAGAAACCTCTCTAAGGTAACAGATAACAAAACTTTATTTAATTCTCTTCCATTCTCAGTGTGCTTATTTATTTAATTCCTATAAAGAATAAGATGTAGTACAAACTCTCCTTTGGAGACAGTATCCATGTGTATGACTGTGTTCTCAGCTTCAACAATCTCAGTATTTTTATATCTATGTTCTTCATGGGGTGCCAACTCTTCTCTCCTTGGACTTTTGTTGTTGTTGTTCTTTATTGAGTCTAAGTTGTTTGTTTTTTTAACCTGATCTAATTTATATAATAATATTCTAATGGCGATAGGGATTAAATGATTTGTTCTATTGTTTTTATGAGAGTCTCTGAGTTCTGCACCCTGTATTGGCAATCAATACACAGTGGCAATCACTTTTAACATTCACTATTTTTGAAACTTACATTTTATTACTTTGAAGATTTTATTTATTTATTTGAGAGAGAGAGAGAGCATGAGCAAGGGGATGGACAGAGGAAGAGGGAGAAGGACAACCAGACCCCTTGCTGAGTGCAGGTTCAATTCCAGTACCCTGAGATCGTGAACTGAGTTGAAGGCAGATGCTTATCTGACTGAGCTACCTAGGGGCCCCTGAAATTTGCATTCTAGAAATCATGTACTTCCCCTCAAACCTTTGCCCTTGTGATAAACAGAAGCTGTGAAACTATTACAGGGGAAAAAGTTTATAAAATAATAATCAAATATTAGAGGGAATGAAGTACATAATCATCTATAAATTTGAAGTGAAAACTAGAAAATGATTCAACCAATATTGAAAATAAAGCTATGTACTATTTTAAATAAACATCTATGTAAAATATAGTGAACTTCAAAGACCTGATATAGGTCTTAAAATGAAATATTTAGAGGAAATTGATCATCAAAGCCCTGTTAAACACAGTTTCTATAATTGTCTGATACCTATTTCAACATTTCCAATAAAGTAAATGGAATGACCAGTGTCAACAGGCAGCATTTAGAAAGCCATTTCTTTGTGATTTAGAATACTTTTGCCACCCCTGGGGACATGCTTTGAATCTGGCAAGAACATTAGCTGATCATGCTACTTCAATCTGACAGCTTCAGATTTTTAACAGGGGAAAAAGGCAGAACTAATGGATGTGAATAAGCTTAAAAGCAAGAGAACTTATCAATCACTGTAAACAGCTGTATTTTTGGAAGCTAATAGAGGTACTTCTAAAAACATAAAAAGTCAATAGGTGTTTTTCTGGCAACTAATAATTTCAATCAGGTCTTCTTCATTTGTCTCTTTCCCAGCCCCCAACCTGCCCACCTTCTTTTTTATTCTGTATAATATTCTTGTCAGCATTGATTAACATGAAAACATTCTCTTTACTTGTACCGTTCCACTTTCCAGAAAGGAATAACACAGCATCTAATTTTATGAAAAGATAACTCAAAAGATGAACGAAGCAAATCAAATTATTAAAATGATTATAATCCGTTTTCTTCCCTTTCTGATTGTATAATAGAGAACTTAATACACAAAATGCTACCTATAATTGGTACATTACTGCGTAATGACTATAACCATCTTTTTATTCAACCTTAGGCACATAACATTTTACATATATATTTCAAAGAGCTTAAAAACATGATTATCTGTTTCGCTTTACAATTATTTCAAAATATTCTACTATTGTATTCCTCTACAGAGGCATCTGACCCATTCTTTTCCAGAACAAATTCATTTTAGAAGGAATCACTAGTGTGACAATTATTGAGGAAGCACAATAAAACCCTGCTTACTCCACTGGAAAAGTGAAAAACATTTCATTTTACTCTCTAAAGGATTAGGACTGGGCCAAGTCATCAGGCCTTAGAAGAGCATGAAGAAAATGGCTTCAGAAGGAATCCCCAAGGCTACAAGCCTGTTTCAAATACTACGATGGCCCTCTCTCAAACTGAGAGGCCACTTTTCCATTAACATAGCTAGACCTTTTTTGGTAGCACTTAAAAGGCTTCAGGATTAATTTCCTCCTATGCACCAATGCACAGCATCGTTTGCAAGGGATAACGCAACACTTAAGACACGGTCATGCTCTAGTGAATTAACCGGTTGTTCACGAGGAGAGCCTAATAGTGTGAACGCACTTGCATTAGAATGCAACTAGACCTGGGCAATGTGGGTAGAACTCACAAGATCTTGCAGTTAACTATCTACTTGGTGCATCTAGGACTTTTTTGGTAGAAGGGAATACGGAGCTAGTTGTTAAAAAATTGATTTTTTCCACACAGAGACAGTAAGATTTGCATATAAACAGGTAAAGGTTAAAGTCAAGTTTAATGGCATCAGCTCAGATGTCAGTTGCCTGAATTTGAATCTCTGCTCCAACATTTTCTAACTATATGACTCTGGGGAAGATACTTAACCCCAATACCTCAGTTTTCTCATCTGAAAAACAAGAATTAGTCATTGATTTTTTAAGTTTTTCAAAATACCTAGTGTTTACATTGGGTTTAAATCAGGGTTTAATATTCCAACAATTATTTTGGAGGGAGAATCTTCAATATCTGTCATGTTTTGAAAAAACGTTTTGTTTTTGTTTTGTTGATGGATATAATTTTTCATAGACATTGTAATTAAATATCCAAAATTCTTAGGAAATCCCTATAGTTCTTTTTTTTTTTTAAAGATTTTTATTTACTTATTAGAGAGAGAGAGAGAGAGAAAGCACGAGAAGGGAGAAGGTCAGAGTGAGAAGCGGACTCCTCTTGAAGCTGGGAGCCCGATGTGGGACTCGATCCCGAGTCCCTAGGATCATGACCTGAGCCGAAGGCAGTCGCTCAACCAACTGAGCCACCCAGGCGCCCCCTATAGTTCTTTTTTTTTAGATTTTATTTACCTATTTGACACAGAGAGAGAGATCACAAGTAGGCAGAGAGGCAGGCAGAGAGAGAGAGGGAAGCAGGCTCCCTGCTGAGCAGAGAGCCCGATGTGGGGCTCAATCCCACGACCCTGAGATCATGACCTGAGCTGAAAGCAGAGGCTTTAACCCACTGAGCCACCCAGGCGCCCCAGAAATCCCCATAGTTCTTATAAACTTTTGTCCCTATCTATTAGATCTCATTCAAACTTACCCAGAACAAGTTTATCTAGAGTCTCCTTGTCATTAGGACTCTGTCCTGGCCCACTGAGGCGAGACTGACTTGCAGGATTGATGAAGCAAATGACCATGTTGGAAAAGTCCTCCTGGCTAAGAACTCTGGGTGGCCTCTAGGAATTGCAGGCAGACTCTAAACCTACTAAAAACCTCCAACCAGTGATAGAATCAAACTTATAGCCACAAGGAAATGAATTCTTCCAAAGCCAAAAGAGTTTCGGAAACAGATTCTTCCCCAATCAAACTTTCAGATGAGAACACAGTCCAGCCAGCATCTTAATTGTAGCCAATGGAGCATGGGGTCTTATTTGAGACCTGGAGGATGGGATCCTGCTAAGTCATGGCCAAGACTCCTGACCTTCAGACATTATGAGCTAACAAATATATGTTGTTTTAAGCCATTAAATTTCAGGGTGATTTGCTACACAGCAACAGAAATTAATACAAGAGGTAATCAAAATGTTTCCCTTCACTTGATAACATTCCGTCTCTAAATTATTATTTGAAGTTACATGGTCACACACACACTGTTTGTGAGCTATTATCATCAGTAAAGCAAACAAAAAATAGAAATGCAAGACTCTTGTAAAGTGTTTGAATTGTTAGTGAACTTACCTAGAGAAAAAAAATAAAAAATTAATTCATCTCAAATAGTAATACACATCTCCCTTCACTATCATTATGGATCTTTAATGTGGTACATTAGACATTACATGTGCAATTTATACTACTGACGGACACTTCCCTACTTTCACAAATTCAAGCTATTGTTGTAGGGGGATGGCCAATGATTAAAATGTTACTTATCAATTTTATGAATTACTCTGGAAATATTTGTTTCCTATGTCCTTTATATGACTATTAGTAAAATGACAAAAATTACTTCTGAATTATGACTCACTTTCCTACAAAAGAATAGTAACTCAGCATCTGATTAAGTAAACCAAAAAAGTAGAATTAATTTGTAAATGCCCATTGAGATTCAAACTGACTTATTACTAAGTTTTTTTTTTTAACAGCACTTTTTAAAAAGATGTTTGGATTATGTTGCAACTCTCTGTTCAGTAAGTGATAAAATACCATTTCTATGCACCCACCTTGCCCTGTGGATCTTCCTTTTTTTTTACCATGCCCTCAAGATTAACAACTGACTTTTGTTAACAATATGATTAATCTGCCTGTGTCTGGCAAAACTGACAATTTGCATATCTCACCTCAGCAAAGCTGCTTCAGCTTGGGTTGATCTTTGGTAAATACCTCCCCTTGGGGGGGCGGTTTGCAGGAAAGAAAAAAATGATGTGTCTAGTAGATAGCTATAAAGGAAGTCTTCTGTTCTCAAGGGATCATATCTTGTAGACAGTGTGCTTGGTCCTCAGACAAAACCAATCAAATGTAGATCTCATTCCAAAGATGGGTGCTTTATTGTCTGTCATTTCTAACAATGTACCAGTTTTTATTGGAATTCATATATGTGCATATTTTTAAATATTTTTATAATATATATCATTTTTATATATGTAACAAACTTTAACACATATACTATATTATATACAAAGACTTTACAGGTACTAGGTTCTATCTTATTTCAAGACAGCACAATGTATAAGGAGTCACAGATGTAAGAAGCAAGGATAAAAGAGAAAAGAGCAAAGGCATTTTATACACAAACAATGCAGTCATTTTTTTTTTTTTTTTTTTTTGCTGCTGGATTTTGGTCCAGTCCCTAAACTGTTCTAAGCCACAATTTACACAGTTGTGAAATAGAGATAATAAAATGATTTATTTCACAAATCTGTAAATGAGTTAAAGCCTGAAAAAATTGTTGGGTCCTGCCTGATACCATAGAAAGAGCGCAATAAATGTTAGCGGCTGTGGGGGGATTTCTACATGCTATACATTATGAGTTGAGAGGCACTATGCTTAATAGATTGGATATGCTACTTTGCATTGTGCTTGGAAGGTTGAATTGTCTTGTGTAAAGATTTATATAAATGTAAACCAGGTGTCTCATACTTATTCAGCCTTCAGGGGTGGGTCATGCTTGCCTTTAATGCCTAAATAGCAATAGCCCATGTCCCTTTGTGTATTATGGCAGGAAAATCTAGTCTTTTATGGGGTTTCTCTCCCCGAGAATTTCTGAGAATCCTCTAGAAAATGCTTACATAATCCCACCACTTTCTATGTCATACTTGCTGCTTGCCCCTCAGCGAACTATCTGGTTCCAGAAGCCTGGAGCATTCTTCCACACTCATCCTTTGTTTTTTTGGTCTGGCTTCGTTGGGCAGATATGGGTCCCTCCCACTATATAGCAGCATGTCAAGATTGGACCCTGTCCTTTAGTCCTTTAGTCCCCAGCAAAACAGCTTAAATCAAGCTTTCACGGGGCATGACTTTAATAGAAGCTTACGGGACACAGCAGACGTCCATAAAGAATGCACTGCATTAGTCAAGTTTCTACTGCGTAATGCTGCTTTATAAACCACCACAAAAAAAATGATTAAAAGAAAAATAAACCACTACAAGGCTCACAGGCTTGCAACAACAGTCAGTCCCTGCTCCTGGCCCTGCTGGTCAGCTGTGGCTCGGCCAGAGGCTGCTGGGATTGGCTAAATGTGGCTCAAGGAAATGAATTAGGTCAAGCTCAGCCACATGTATCTCCTCCTGGAAGGACCCATGGGGGGGTCTCCTGACAAATGGCAGAAGCACGGGAGGCTGAAACATATCACAGGAGTTCACTTAAAGTCCCTGTTCCTCATGTCTGCTCAATTTCCAGTGGCCCAAGCAAGTCAATAGTTAAGACCAGAGGCGATTGCCAAGGGTTGTGCAACCAACATACTTTCCTGAAGGTTTTGCAAAGTCACATGGCAAAGGGGGTGGAAGTGGCATTCTGATAATGAAGGAATGAGGAGTTGAGAAACAGGACATCACCTATGACTGCTCTAAGAATTCTTAGACTAAGCCCTGTCCACGGGGGTTTCAATTATGGTCATTTCCACCCCCATACCTTCACCTTTTCGGCATATTACAAGGACCAAATTATCAGTGGAAGTGCATTTGACAGATTTCTTACCAGAAAGCTCTTTGTAGCATCCAGAGAAGACTATATGGGTTTACAGATATATATAGATTCCCATTAGAAATAGTGTATCAGGTGGCATTATACTGACACTTAAAAAAAAAATCTTTCACAATGTTAACAGATCATGGCACATGTTTCACTCCTAATTTTTTTAAAACTGACATGGTTCTGAAACAAAAAAAGTTTGCTTTGTTTTGGAGAACCAAATAACTCATTTTTTCCCCCATCCCAAACAAACAAACAAACAAAAAAACAACAGTGAACACCCAATGGTGAATTCAAGCTAATTCTATGGGAAGAGGCACCTTGTTGGCTGCCTGAAGTGGCAGCTTTTCTTTACTCTCAGTCATTTATATCTGAGAAATATTGAAAGATCTAGCCTCCGCTAGGATTTTCCATTACAAAATGTCTTAGGTGATAGATCTGAAAAAGGGTTTGGCTAATTTCAGAAACTGGAGGTCAGTAGTCTGGTAAAAGCAGCAAATGTGGGTCAAAACAATGTACCTGCTCTATGGGTGACAACTGCAGTTCTCCTCCAGTGACTGGGAGGATCTTTGCTCTTATGGGCTCTTGAGGAGATGAGCCTGTGTCCAGCAAAATTACTGCAATGAACAGGTTGTCTGCACAGAAACATACAAACAAACACCCGAGAACGAAGACGGGTTGCATTACAATGGACAATTTTGCCAAGATTAGAAGAGATGCTTTGGAGATGAGATGGATAGATACTCGAAAGTAAACACAGAAAAGCCAAAGGTTAATTCATTTCCCAAGAACACGTTCAAAAGTACCAAGTTGTGGTCCTGGCAGTTTATGGGTTCTCAGATGAGCCAATTCATGTTGCCCAGGTGTTTGTCCTTCCTTGTGCTCTCAGCGCCACCCTTGGGTGATCACTGGGGAACTTTAGCAGCGCCATTTTGAATCACAGAACATTAACAGTAAAGCACAATAGTTTGTATCATATACTGAAAGATATTCAACAAGCCAAATTTAAAAAAATAGAATACCAATACCCAAAATTTGGAATAAGTTTATTTTTTTATTTTTTTAAAGATTTTATTTATTTATTTGACCGAGAGAGAGAGAGAGAGCAAGTGCCAGAGAGCACAAGCAGGGAGAGAGTAAAGGCAGAGAGAGAAGCAGACTCCCTACTGAGTGGGAAGCCCAATGTAGGACTCGATTCCAGGACCCTGAGATCATGACCTGAGCTGAAGGCAGATCCTTAACTGACTGAGCCACCCAGGTGCCCCTTGAAGTAAGAGAATTCTATTTTCATTTTGTTAGATGGATAAAGCTGAGAAGATTTATGTTTATACAAATATGTACTGGTGACAAAGTCAGGAGTCAATGATAATATTACTTAAAATTTAAAAATATCCACAGACAAAAAATAATAGAAAACATAAAAGTCAAATATTCCATACAGATGAACTTATCAAAAATCCTTTTAGCAGAGCTTAATTTAAATTATTTTGAGAAAAAAGATTTGCATTCCCCATGCAGTTGTGTTTACATTGTCTTTTCTCACTCTCAGCAAAACAACAAAAGCAGAAAAACGTGGATCCAGAGATCATTCAGTATTAGTAAACTCCCCAGTGGTTTCCCTAGAGTCTGAAACATATCCTGGGAAATTGGCAAATTGCTGTGGGCTCTAAAACACAGGAACCTTTACAAAACCTGTTCTTAAAAGTCTCCCCTGCATGTGGTCCAGATCTGCCAAAGATGTGGCTCTATAGGAACCAGGCAGGGGTGGAGAGGGCAGAGAGAAGCAGAGTGGGAAGGAGAGCGAGGCTGGTCTCTGACAGAGCTTTGTAGGGGTGCTGAAGAGAGACGCGCAGGACAAAGAATCTCAGATTTCATGTTACAAATGCAGAGGATATTAAGTTTCTCCTTAACACTGCGGATGAGGGAAAATGATCTCTTCAGTAGAAAAAAAAAATTACGATGAAGGTTAAGAAAAATAGAGTTAATTAGGTAGGAAAGAAAAAAATCCGTTTTGTTATGTTTTATTTTTCTCTAAAAACATACCTTCTTCAGAACTAATATTCATCCATAGAGTAGACCAGATGCTCTTGTTTCCTTGTACCAGTAAGACACTCAGGGCTTAAAGGCGGATGCATGGCCATGACAAGGATAAGAAGAACGACGAAAGTCTGATTTTTCCTTCCCTTCTGCTGGGGAAACCCTAATGCGCTGGCTGCTGAGGGAAGCTGGCCAGTGGAGGATGGTGGTAATTCAATGGAAATCAATAATTAGTCATGCCTGGCATGGTGAAAAAATGAAATTGCATAGAAAAATGAAAGGACAGAGTATGAACTGCAAAACACAGAAGCAAAGAGGCTGCTTTCCCATTAATTCACCAAGGGGATAAGCAAAGTGCATTTCCATATGCCAGAATCCTAAACACAGCCTAGAGTCTAGGAGGCTGGCGGAATTTTCCAGTCACCTGCAGAGTACACACTAAATTCCTCTCCCTTTCAGAGGCAGGACAGACTACGTGTGATTTGGCGTGTCTACATAAAGGCACATCTAATTTGTGCTGTTTAGGGCACCTAGAGATTTCACTTCATGTGCAAGAGCAGTCTCTTTTAAAGTGTAACAGTGTTTTCTTTTTCTTTTTTTTTTCTTTTCTTCTCCCTCCCCTCCCTTCCCCTCCCCTCTTCTCCTCTCCTCTTCTCTCCTCTCTTCTCTCCTCTCCCCTCCTCTCCTCTCCTCTCCTATCCTCTCCTCTCCTATCCTCTATTTTCTCTTTCCTTTCCTTTCCTTTTCAAGAAAGACACAGAATGGAGGGGACAGAGGGAAAGGGAGGGAGGAAATCTCATGTGGGTCTCAATCTCACAACCCTAACATCATGACCTGAGCTGCATTTAAGAGTCGAATGTTTACCCAGGCACCCCTGTAACACTGTACTTTCAAATCCTGTTCTTTCTTATTTGTCAAAATGTCCATATTTGACA
>CM052810.1:5492600-5514270 GCA_028533885.1 Nasua narica | reverse complement strand
CCGCAGCTTCTGCATCCACAGTCAGAGCAGACGGAGTGTGGGGCACCCCTGCTTCATAAACACTGTTGCCCTGAAACACCACGCGTCACCTTCACGACGAGAACTCAGTCACATTCCACACCTCATGGAAAGGACGTCTGAGGAACAAGTGTCGCTGGGGGAGGGATAGTCCAAAGAGAAAGGGGCTGGATTTAATGGCCACTCTGCTACATCACTGTCCCTGACTGTGCTACCCCAGTCTCTCACCTCCACCTCAAAGCTCTCTGCTGGCTTGCTTTCTGCTCTGTCTGTAATCACTCCTCCTCACCTGGCTTCTCCTCAGCATGTAGACAATGTCATATCTCAACCTTCCGAAGAAATTATTTTCTTCCCTTTCTTTCATTGTGTCTCCTCTAAAGAACAGTAATCACAGTGCCTGTGGTTGGTCATCATCACCGCCATCACATACACTCACCCTATCAACCAGTCTCCTCCAGGGCCTTCTTTTAAATACCACCATATCCTTGGTCTCCGCCGACAGTACCTGAGGAGTAACTATCAGTGACCTTGCCGTCAAATTCCATAAGTTCTTCTTATTTTACATTTTGCTCTACAACTCTCCAGAATCACACACTGCTGACAATCCTTCCCTTGTTTCCATGACACTGGAATCCCCAGTTTGCTGTCTTGCTTATTCTGGCCAGTTTTACAGTCTCTCCCAAGGCATTTCCTCCAGCCCTCTTCTCTCTGCACACTACCGCTCTTGCCAAGACTCTATCATCACCTAATGACTTCGACAATGACTCTTCTCAGGAATACAGCCAAGTGCATTATCTCCACAATTCGCCATTCCCCAAGTTCCAGCCCCACGTGTTGGGCTACCATCAAACCCAACCAACCTGTTGTCTCTCAGACACTTCAATCAACATGAAGTTGAAACTCAACTTACCAACGAGCAGGTGTCTACTCCTCTCAGAATGCCACTCATCCCCCTGGTCACCCACGATGGAGAACTTAATTCACCCTCTTCCCCATCATCGTGCAGGGTTACTCTGGGTGCAGTTGTGTTAGCGCTACCTTCTTGATCACTCTGGAACCTTCACCTCCCACCTGCATTCTGACCATCATGTTCTGACTGTACCGGGGCTTTCCCTTCTCTATCTGTCCTCTGTATTGACAACAAAGGCAATCTTTGAAAACGTAAGGCTGATTAGATCATTGTCTGGTCTAGAATTGTCAATAACTCTCATTATACCGGGTATACTTGTTTTCTACTGTTGCATGGCAAACTGATAACACACTAAATGGCCTAAGATAGCCTGCTCTGATTATCTCACAGTTCTGTAGATCAGAAGTCTTGCGGGAGGGAAGCAGGTTGACTGGGTCCTCTGCTCAGGGTCTCACAAGGCTGAAGGCACCTGCTGGACTTTCAGTGGGATACTGGGAAATATCTGCATTCCAGATCAAGGTTGTTGGCAGAATGTGGAACTATTATTGTAGCACTGAAGTTCCTTTCTCCTTCCTGGCAGCTGACCAAGGGTCATTATCAGCTTTTCAAGGTCACCAGCATTCCTTGTCCTTTGGTCCCCTGCATTTCCCAATCATCATGGCACGTTAAGATATCTCTGTGTTCCTCCTGTCCCTTATCTCTCTCCATTCCTCTCTGGCTTTTAAAGGCTCCTGCTTTTAAAGGCTCATGTCTTTTATCTTTTTCCATTCTTCACCAGCTTTTAAGGCCTGCCTGTGGTATCCAGGATCACCTATTTTAAGGTCAGTTGATTAGCAACATTAATTATACTGGCAAAATCCCATTTGCCATGCACACGCCATAACTGTGGATGTGACACCAGAAAGCGAAGGTCATAGGAAATAAAATTACGCCTGCTGGGTAAGGTTCAAACCACTTAGCATGGCATGTAAAAAGAGCCATTTTGATTCACTTCCTACCTTATTAATTGTCCAGGTTGACTGCTCACTCAATATTTAAGAAAACTAAACATCTCAGTTTTCCTGGGATGATTCTGGATTTTACATATTATTCTGGGATCAGAGTGAATAGTATCCTTTTAATATTCCAAAGTGTCCCATATGGACAATAAATTAAATGGTCATTATTGTAGACTAACTGTGTCACTACAAAATTCCTGTGTGGAAGACTTACTCCCCTTTAAGGGAGTCAGGGAGGTTAAATGAGGCCATAAGGGTGGGCCCTCATCCAATAGTGTGAGTGTCCTTCCAAGAGGAGAAGCAGAGAACTACCTCTCCCTCTCTCTGTGTGTACACACACTGAGGAAAACCATGTGAGGGGGACACCGGGAAAAGGTGGACATCCACAAGCCAGGAAGAGAATCCTCGCCAGACATCAAATCCTGCTGAGCCTTGATCTGGTCTTGCAGCCTCCAGGACTGTGAGAGGATAAATTTCTGTATTTAAGCTCCCAGTCTATGGCCCTTTGTTAGGGCAGCCCTAGTGGGGTCACTTACCTATATCCTATGTCCTTCCCATTGTTCCCTACTTCCTGGTTTCCAGAAATCAATAGCCTTTCCAGAATTTCTTGACTTTCTTAAGAGTTTCTGTTTCTTCCATTGTTCAGAATGCCCTTGTCTTAGTTGTCTGTTAGGAATTTTTTTTATTTCATAGACTCAGACTCCTCTTCTATGAAGCCACATCTATACCCACTCCTGATAATGCCTTACTCCTTCCTTTGTCTCATCCCTGTATTTTCCATATCACTTCCATAGCATCTAAAACTATTCTGTTTTTATTCCTCTCTTCCCTTCCTAGGCTATCCTTCATCAAGCCCATATACTATATCTTATCTGGCTTGATATTGCCACATTTTAAAAGACTCAATGAGTGTCTGGTCCTTCTACCGATCCTACCTGAAAAGGAAAAGTGTGAAAGAGACACTGAACAGAAACTGAGTGTGGCTCTACTGAGTGTATTCGGGAAGAAAAATCCCAAAGGAGGGCCTCCAGTCAGGTGAGTTCGATAGAAGTTAGAGCCAACCATCTCAGTGCATCACTAACTGAATGAAGACAGAGAAGCTGTCAGTAGGAGAGCACCAACCATCAACACGGGGCATGAGATGGAGCTTTCTCACTCTAGGATGACTTGGGCAGAGAAGGGATTTCAACTAGATTTTTTTCTCTGAAGTGTTTGGGGCTTCAGTTCTCAGAACAAGAGTAGTTTTACCACTCACTGAAGAATGAGGTGTGTTAACATACTGGTCAACCTTCCTTTTGCACTCCCTGGGAGAGCGATGGAGAAGCTGGCACTAGATGGTCATCAAGAATTGCAGGGCGGGCTGGAGAAGAGGAAATGGTAAGCAAAGTCATGGGATAAGCCTCCTCTACCCTGCCCCTTGGCCTTACAGGTCAGTGTAAAAGAACGATGCTTTCTTAAAACCTATCAGAAAGCGGACTGACTGACAAGTAGACGATGTGATGTCCCTTGCACTTCTGTGAATTGCCAGCCTGCTCTAAGTGCTGCACATTGATGATAGGGATGTAATTGGCTGAATACGGTAAATGTCAATTGTACATGGCAGAAATAGAATTGCTGTGCATGGCAAACTTTGTGGAATGTGTGCATGCTGTAGCTTGGAGCCTCTATGCAAGGTAGATGCTAAGCTACATTTCCTAAAGCTCAGCAAAATGAATCGAAAACCTTCCTGCAGAGGAAAGCATTTCCACACTCCACATACTCTTAGGGAGGAAAAAAAAAATCATGATTTGCAAATACAGGCAAATGAATGTGCATTTCCAAGTGACACCGCTTAGACAAGGTGCTTTTTAAGAAAACTCGTGCTTCATGTTTGGCTTTATTACAATCCTCCACCTCAATCTTGCCCCTTAGAATCTGTGACAAAACTGCATCTTTAGTGCATCTCTCTGTGGCATAATGGACTGAGTAGCTCCTTAAAATGTAATAGTAATTTTTTGTACTACACAGTTGATGGTTTATTCTGTAGTCAAATTACAGCCTTTTTTTCTTTAATATGGAAAAAACAAGGTGATGCTAAATTCTTCGTAGTTGAGAGGCTTATAGGTCTTTTTTATGACAGAATTTGAAGTCCCTACAAGCAAAATTGTTTAGTAAATAACTTATTGTTACCTCAATAATTTTTACATTTTGTAAAACAACTACAACCCAGTCCTGATTAGTCTTTAATTTGGGTAACTAGCGGACTGTGTGCTCCTTGAGCCTGCACAGAGATGTGTTTTCCTCATATCCCAAGTGTCCTAGAAGGAAAGGAAGAGGGAATGTGGCATTTACTGGACACTTTTATATGCCGCATGCCTTTACATTTTTTCATTTAATCTTCCGTCTAACAATACATAACATTTATTAAGTGAATCCTCACTGCCTAACATGAATGATTCATATGGATGGTCTCACTGAAGCCTCGTAATCCTCCATGGGGCAGGTGATACTTTCATTATTTCACAGATGACATATGACATGTGACATGGGGAAGCTAAGTCGTGTGAATGTAGCCTTTATGTAACAGAGATGAAATGACCCCTGGTAGGTTTTTCCCTATCCAGAGATGACAAGATCATCTGTACAGAGTGTCAAAAAACTTGACAGTAAGATTCAGCATTTTATTGATTTTAAGTGGAAATTCCTGGATTTGAATACTGTTCTGCATTATGTCAAAATCAAAGTAATTTAGAGGATGTTGGGGAACCCTTTTTAGGAACAATGGAGTGCCATATGATGCTCTAAGAAGAGACACTCAAAACATCTGCTAGAATCTGTCACAAGAGAACTACTTCTACTATACAGCCTGTCCCAATAATTCTTCTGTTCCAGTTGTTAGCAGAGATGCATTTATCTATGAAATCTTCAGCACCTCATGGCATTGCTGGAACTCAGTCTGAACCTCAGGGGCAAACAGACTGGTCTGTAAAGTCCCCATGGGTAACCTCACATAGCTAGCATGGTGGCAGGACAGCTGGGATTCTGGGCTTCGATGGAACCGGAGAAGAGAGCACCTTCATGTGGCCTCCCCAGAATAGTATACTTACATAGCATCTCAGGTCTAACGGAGACAATGTTCAAGGGAGCTAGAAAAAAGCTGCAAGGTTTCTTAGCATCTGGTCTCAGAAGTCCTAGAACATCATGTTATCCTACATTCTGTTGGATAGGAAGTCACTAAAATGAGTCTACCATCAAGATGAGAGAATTAGCCTCTGCATTTCTTTTTCTTTCTCTCTCTCTCTTTTTTTTTTTTAAGATTTTTTTATTTATTTAAGTGGGGAGGGGCAGAGGGAGAGGAAGAATCTCAAGCAGACCCTTGCTGTGAGCATGGAGACCGATGCAGGGCTCCATCTCATGACCCTGAGATCATGACCTGAGCCAAAGTCAAGAGTTGGATGCTTAACTGACTGAGCCACCAATGTACCCCAAGAATTAGCCTCCACATTTCAGTGGAAGGACAGCAAACAATTTGAGGTAAACTTCAATTTCCCAGGGGAGGAAAAATGTTATCAAACTGTCAGTAAACAGAAAATTGCTAGTCTTCTTTATGGCAAAGTAACTGCTCCAGGACTAGCCTTCCTGCTATAAACAACCATTAATAACTATTATTATGATTATAATAGTGATGATAATCATAATAATAAAACTAAATGCAATGAATTATAACCCATCACGTATCACCTGCCTAAAATCTTCATTTTAAAACTACAGCAATTAAGAGTGTGATAGTAGCATAAAGATAGACATATCCATCAATGCAGCAGTATAGAGAGACCAAAGATAGAAATAGACAAACACTATTATTTGATTTTTGACAATATCAGAAATCAATCAGGTAAAGGACACACAAAATTTCTCTATCATTCAATAGGACAAGAGCAGGGGAAAAATTACCTTTTTAATGAAAGATAGAAAAACTGGATATTCATATTGAAAGTATGAACCCCATCCTGCCACATACCATACAGAAATGATTCAAAATTACACACAGAAATCAATGTAAAAGTTGCATCATAAAGCTTACTACAGAAAAAGTAGGAGAAACTTTGCAGATCCTTCATCTAGGAAAACATTTCCTAGTACACAAAAGCACTAATCTGAAAAAAAAATAAAAATCACACTTTGTCAAGATGAAAACCCTGCTCTTCAAAAGAGAACACTACGGTCATGAAAAGACAAGTCACTGACTAGGAGAAAAATATTGGCAATGCATATATCTGATATGCACTCATACCCACAATATGTAAAGAACACTTATAACTCAATAATATGAAGATAAAATCTAAAAAATTTTTCTAAAAAATTTAGAAAATAGGAAGTAATCACTTGAACAGACACACTAGAGAAGAAGATATGCACCAAAAAATGTTCAACATCATTAGTCATCAAGGAAATTCAGATTAATATTTACCTACCAGAATGACTCAAATTAGTTTTCTTACATTGCTCATGGGGATATAAAATTATGCAACTGTTAGGAGATAGTCCTCCATGGGTCTCTCCCAATGCTACACATTTCCTAGGTATGCAAGAATGTAAGGCCTCATAACTGCATCATATCTCAGAGTTATATTCACAAAGAGGAACTTTGTGGGATCAAAAATGTTTTTAGTCAGAACAAAATGCAGCCTTTTATACTGCTTCCCCTAAAAGGGAGGGTTCCCCAAATCACAGTATGTCCAGGCACCCATCTGGTCCTTCTGTGACACCCTTGTGGGACTTGGGTATAAAAGAAACCAACACAAACTTGGTGTTCATATTATTCATGCTGTGAATAATAAAGTCCTTTTTCTCTGACCCAAGGGTTTCCGGTCTTTTGCTTGCTTCCATAAAATATGAGTAGGCTAACTTATTAGCTCGTAAATACAGTAAAATCCCAAACTCTGACAATCACCAGTGAGACAAAGTTTGGCATTTTCTATTATACTACATGACCTAGAAATTCCACTGCTAAGTATTTCTCTGAAAGAAGTGAAAATGTGTACACAAAAAGAATCATACATTCATTTTCATAGAACTTTATTAAGAATAATCCCAAATGGGCATACGATCGATTACTACTCAACCATGAAAAAGAGCAAACAACTGACACAACACGGATGAACCTCAAAACCACTGTGCTGAGCGGAAGAAGCCAGACATGACAGAGTGCCTCCTGTATGATTATATGAGGTTCTGAAGCTCAAAACCTAGTTGATAGTAATAGATTTCCTTTCGTGGGTGAAAAATCATGAGACTTGTATGAGATATGAAGTTTGAGATGCATCTTGAGACCTCCAGCTAAATATGTTAAATATTTGCTTAATTATTCGTGAAGGAATACATTTAAGGACAGAGACTAACCTGGAACAGAAGCCGGAAAAAATATGCAATTGCGGTCACTGAAGCCAAAGATGTTCATACTTTAGGAAGGCTGGAATGATTCAGGGGGTCCTCTAGCAAACTAGAGAGAAAAAAGTGCTGCTGTTAGAGGTGTGTATATCGCTCAGTACATGAAACACTGTCGGAGCCCGGCGGGATGGAATCCTAGCAGAGAAGGTGGAGGAGTCCACGAGAGCTGAGCAACTGGAAACGGAGAGAAGAAAACTATTTTTGTAAAACTTGTTAGAAGCAGTTTGTTAGCAACAGTCCCGTGGTGAACAGAGTGCAGAGTACTCTGGGTGGCCTTCGGTCTTTATTTTTCTCTTAAGTGAAGAGACTTCTGTGCAATTGAAGCTAATAGGAATCATACATAGGAAATCAAGACTCATAATTTACTTTACATTTAAGGGGAGGTTAAGGATTCCCCCCCACACCCCACCCCGGCACCTAAATATGCTGATATTTCCTGCTAGCATCCATCAGTAGAAGGCTAATACCCTAGAGGGAGGTTGAATTTAAATAATATTGTCTGTTTTGGGCATTTTTCCTTAGGTTATGGTACACTATTCAATAACACCCAAATCTCAGTTTACAACATTCATGCCTCGTTCATTTCTCCTTTCTGTTCTAAGTTGGTTATGGGTTTGCTCTTCACAACTTCCCACTCTAGAATCCAGATTGAGAAGGAGTCTCTGTTTGAAACACATGGTTCTCAAACCAAAAGGGAAAAGTACAATAGAATAACCATGCAGTGGTTCTTAAAGCTCTTACACCCACATGGCAGATGTCTGCTTCTGTTTTGTGAAGTGACGATTTTCCAAGCGGTCCAGAAAAGCAGAGGCTTGCAGGCAAAGAGAACACAATGTGCAAAGACCTGAAAGCACAAAGTGAATATCCTTTCCCAGGAAGAGAAAGTGAGGAGCAAGCCTGGTGACGTCACGATGGGCCATCCCTCGCTAGAGCATAGTTGCTAAACACTGAGCCCAGCATGGGAGACAACACTGGCAGTCACGATAGAGATCATGGGCCCACAATCGCATGGAGAGTTGGGTGATTCAGGCACGTACTCTGGCATTGACGGCATGGAGTTAAAACTGTGGCCACGGAGTGACAGGGGAAGCGATGGCAGTGAATCGGCTGAGGGGACCCGCTGATGGGAGCGGTTTACAGACGGTGAGTATTCGGAACATGATCTGTGAGGGTGGATGCGGGGTCAGGTCAGGAAGAATTCCGTCCACTAGGGTGAGGGGCTTACATCTCCTTTGGAGGGAGGTGGCCAACCACCAAATTCTTTAAACTGAAAGATAATCCTAGTTCCACTGTAGAAACAGAAAATTTCTAGAATGGGTACTAAAATAAAAGATGGAAAAGACCAAACCACTATGATTATATTCCTGGCAAGTAAGTACAGTGGCCTGAATCGGGCTGCGGCAGTCAGGATACAGTGGATACTCGGGGTGGGAAGAGCACTGGGTCACCAGCATCATGTGACTAGAAGTGACGGTGGGGGCGGAAGCTGGTGAAGTAGGGGGACATGGAGGGTGAGCGCCATGGAACGGAGAAACGGAGTGGTTGGGGAAGCCCCTACTAGAGGAGGGCAGTCAGGGCAAAACAGGGGCTTGGAGGGTGTTTGAAGGGAATGGGTTCAGTTTTGAACTTTGGAAAGTCTGGAAGATATCACGTAAATATGTCCAATTAGACCCAATCGAGTTTTCAGAAAGGGTCTGGTGGGAGAGAAGGATGTGGAAGTCATCAGCAGTACAGGGGCAGAGATAATTGAGGAGGGTCTGGGTGGCCCACGGTGAACTATGACAAGCCACTGCAGGATTTTAAGTGAACAGATTTGTACTTTAGAAGGATTATTCCGATGGCAGTAAAAATAGGAAGAAAAAAACCCCAAAAAACAAACAAGTAAGAACTTACTCCTCAACTGACAGATCGAGAAATGAAATAAGTCTTAACCAAGACAGTGTTCACAAGAATGGCAGCGGTACAAAACGGAGTTAATCGCCTCAAGGAAGGTTAAGAGACTTTCTAAATAGAAGTTGGCAGTGTAGAGCTTGAAGGAGGTGAAAGCTAAGTTTCTTGGCTGATTGGTTTTATTGATAGTGTTACAACTAAGGCAGGCATAATATGAGGAATAGCAGCTTAAAGAGAAGACATTAAATTTAGAATATCTTCTGTTTTAAAACCATGTGGGTAAAGCAGAAGGGGAAACCCCACAGAAGATGGACCTAAGATACTAAAATTTTAGCCAGAAATATCTGAGCAACAGTAGCATGTCTGCTGTGCCTAAAGTCACAACGGTACGTGAGACTACCCAGGGACAGCATGTACATTCGCAGCATGAGAGGTCAGAGTGCGAATTTCTGGAACCTCAACGCATGGGGAGTTATAGGAAGAGAAAGATCCTGCCAAGTTCACTGTAGTAGACAGTGTTAACTGTTTAACCAAAATTCATTCAACTCTTTCTTCTTCATGAAAAACAAATTTTTCAAGAGGAGTTAATAGGCCTGGCTAAAAATAGCCAGCTTCTCTTTCACTTAAGAGCATCCAGGTTCCAGCCCATCATATCAGGCTGGTCGTAATTCAAGGGAATTAATGACATCTAAGAAGAAGGTACTGTGGGGGGTCTTAGGAACATGTTCTCTTTCCCGATAAAAGAAAACACAGGGAGCTTTTATTAGCTTCCATCTCTTCTTCTCTGTCTTGTGCAGAAACATGAGGACTATCCATAGCACGTCTTGCGAAATAGCCACAAGGTAGCAAACATGAAAACAACCAAATTGATAAGGAAAATGAAGCAAGACACAGAAAGTACCCAGACCTCTGACAATGTCAAACAGCTGTGCCAGCTCCGAGCTCTTACCTCCAGATTTGAGTTGGGTGAGAAGACAATCCTGTTTGGTTTAGTCACTGTTGTTTTGTTTCACTGTGTTGTGTTTTTTTTTTAGCCACCGGGAGTTAAAGCCATTCTTTACAACAAAAATACTGAGAAGAAACTTTGGTGAGTGGAAGAAAACCGAGGGTACATAGATTCCCAGATTCCAAAGAGAAGTCAAAAAATGGCAAGACCCAAAATGAAGAGGACACCCACTATGACGCAATTAAAAAGTCACTCTTGCCAGGAAATTTTCAAGACATGGGGTATGAGAGTCTGCTTGCAGAGTTCTGAAGAATGAAACTGAGGACAGAATCTGGAAACCAAGAGAATTATAATCTTTTCTGAGAAGGCTGACTGAGGGAAAAAAGGGGGGAATTTACCAGAGAAATGAAAAATGTAGAGGAGTCACTGAACAGCAGCCCGACTGGGCCACCTATTTCTATGGAGGTTTATTGGAAATAGCCGTGTCCATTCATTTATGTATCATCATGGTTGTTTTCTCTACAATGACACAGCTGAGTAGGGTGATAGAGACCACAGAGCGAAAAATACTTACTGATACAGAGCTTCAAAGAAAGGTTTTGTTCCTTCCTTCATGGCAGGAATGGCATTGCCATAATCATAGGAAAACGGAAAAGTTGCAGATAAATGATTAAGATCTTTAGACCAGTAATACAACCACCCTGGAGGACAGGTGTAGATGGGTTACTATAGAACTCAATATTAAAAGTGTAGAGAAAAGATAATTTGTGAGGGGCAGTTGGGAACTTGAGAAGTTCTTATTTTCTTTGTGAAGGAAGGGTTGAGATATCATCTTAAAAGTGGTTAGCATGCAATGTCCATAATAGCCAAACTTTGGAAAGAACCTAGATGTCTATCAACAGATGAATGGATAAAGAAGATGTGATTATCTATCTATCTATCTATCTATCTATCTATCTATCTATCTATCTGTCTATACACAAGGGAATAATATGCAGCCATCAAAAAATGAAATCTTGCCATTTGCAACAATATGTATAGAACTAGAGGGTATTATGCCAAGCGAAAAAAGTCAGTAAGAGAAAGACAATTGTCATATGATCTCTCTGATATGAGGAATTTGAGAGGCAGGGCGTGGGGTTGTGGGGAGAAGGGAGGGAAAAAATGAAACAAGGTGGGACCAGGGAGAAAGACAAACCATAAGAGACTCTTAATCTTGGGAAACAAACTGAGGGCTGTTTGGGGGGCAGGGGGAAGGATAGGATGGCGGGGTGATGGACATTGGGGAGGGTATGTGCTATGGTAAGTGCTGTGAATTGTGTAAGACTGATGATTCACAGACTTGTACCCCTGAAGTAAATAATATGTTATATGTTAATAAAATTTAAAAATAAATTAATTTTTTAAAAAAGTGGTTAGCATGACACCAGGTCCTCAGATGACCATCACTGAGGATGCAGCCTGGGGAAGACTGACAAATACGATCCTTTAATCAGGAAGCAAATACACATGTCACTTTCCCTTTAATTTTAAGGGTGTTTTGTTATTGTTGTTGTTCCCAAAATACTAACTACAATATGTGTGGATTTGTCTCAGATTTCTTTGTTTTTACGCAAAAGTTGTAGATCTGAAACAGATTCCATTGCCATTATTCAAGAATTACAAAAAAGAAAGAAGATCCTTTGAAGATTACTGGGCTTGCCATCATAGATGAAAGACAAAGTAAACTTTTATTATAGGAATATGACAAACTCTTAATTTTTTTAAGTATTAACATTATAAATAATACAAAAAGAAACCATTGCGCAGTTATGTGTGGTTTAGTAACACGGATTTAATAAGTATCGTATTTAGCTTAGTCTATGGCAGTAGATTATAGGACGGACTCACTGCCTTGTTCCGCGGCAAGATCAAACCTTACCCCAATGACAACACCAGGCTTGACCATGTGACTTGCTCTGGCCAAGGCAATGTGAGCAGAAAGGACGGACAGTCCCTAGACAGCCATCATGTGTTTCCTCTGTTTCTCCTATATTTTTTTTTAGAAGGATTCTAGTGACCCAAGTAGAGGGCCACTCCTTCAATCTGAATCCAAGAGGAAAGAAGACACTCGGACCACAGTCTTAGTGGATCAGTTGTGAACATACCCCATTAATGGGAAATAAGAATCTATTTTTATAAACCACTGAGGATAAACTGTGTAAACTGACAGATACATATTTTATTTGAAGATTACTCCAGTATACCTCTGTAGCACTTAAACATTCCCTCTACTTTAATTTTAACATTAAAGAGACACACAGATACATATACAAGTAATGCAATGGAAGTCTTACAGAGCTGATATAAAAGAACAGAGGTCTCACAGAATTCTGGTCTCCTGAACACCTGACACGAGCAAGAAATAAATTTCATTATGTTAATTCACTGAAAATATGACATGTATTTTGTTAAAGGAGTTACTGTCTCCTTAATTAGTACTAACTCCCTAGGAAGAAAGCGAACATTTGTGTCCTGTTAGAGGCTTAGTAAAATAAGATGGCCCAACCATTCCTTTTGGGTCCTTTTTCCTTCGTGTATGTGTGTATGAATTACAGTTTATTTTTTCAGATTCAGGCTGATGAAAATGTATTACATTTCAGACTCTCTTATGTTAGAACATACGCTAAATATCCTCAAGATACAAAGTTGTTGAAAACTAATTTATGTTGCTAAATATCACAAATCAGAGTAAAAATGATAAAAATTACCCAGTCTCCTGACAACTTTATCCTGATAATGAAAACGGAAAACAAAAATTAACTGTTATAGGGACTCATTTGGAAAGCAGAAGTGAAGGTAAAGGCAATTCCTTAAGGCATCCAAAACTACTTAAGCAAGTGACCTAGAGTAAGAGTAAGATTCTCAAATCACTTAAAATCATAATGAAATATATTTCATAGGTGCAATTTATAATTTATCAGCATTTCCAATACAAATCACTAGTAACCAGTCTAGATCAAGGAGCAGCTGTATTTTACTTCATTTTTAAAACATGGGCTGAGCTTTAAGATTCTAAGTGGAATTAAGTAGGTAGAAAACTATTCATGTATTATCTTGAGTTGGAGGACACTGATCATTCATTGCATTGTTGAGAGCTTCAAGGTTCCTTTAGTGAAATTTTATGAGTATTTAAATCATGATATCCAAAACTAAGGTTGAGTTATATGAAACAGCAGGAATATAGATGTGATATAGAACATGAGAAAATGTCACAAAATATTCAAACGAGCTGAGAAGCTCTACGAGTGCAAGCCCTTAAATATCAAAAGCTAGATGTCAAATCCTCTCAATCTGAAAACGATCTAAGTTTTTCAGCAGCCACTTGTAAAATAAGACCTATCACAAATATAATCCAGTGAATCTCTATATTGATTTGTGTCACCTTCCCAAATGGCAAAATCAATAAGTCCAGGAACATGAGACTCCAGAAAGCTCTGAGAAGTCTCTTAATATGTTGAGTACCTGATAGATGACTGAAACCATTTTTCCCACTTCCTAGGAGAGTTCAGTTATGTTAAGTGTCCCCATTCCCCCTGTGAAAGCTGCACACCAACAAATCTAGGTTATGGGGCTATCGTACATGTGTGTTAATTCTTAGACTCCACCTAAGATTTCTTTCCTCTTACACTCCCCCATGGAAAATCACTGATCTATTAAGATACTAAAACCTAACTCTACCATGAAGCCTCCTGGAAAACTTCATTATGAAGCGACACTGTGCCATGACATACTTTTGTGTTTCAGGAATTTTTATTTCTTTATCTCCAACATTTAAATTCCATTTGGAGGCTTGTTGTCAATTAATTCTTGTCACCCTCAGTCACTTTCCAAAACACAACTGTAATAAATAGCACCTCTCATCCTAAAATAAATGCTGTTAAAATAACAGTCAGAGAACCATGTTACTAACAGGTTTCAGCCAACTTTGAGCATAAGCCTTTTGACTGAGAGGACTGATACTCAGAAAAAAATAAGTATCATTAATGACATCTCCAATGATTCTTTAATTCAGGATTAACAAAAAGAATAAAAACATTAAATAAGAGTGAATTATCTTACTATGAATTGAAAGCTTTAGGCATATTATTATAATACTAATTGAACAATTCCTCATGAAGCCCTTAGCACAGTACTTGCAGTAAGGACTATAAATCCTCGCTGCTATTTTTATTTTGGTCCAATCCATATACACTCATGGTGAACACTACAGGATGGAGTTATGGCTATGACCTTCAGGGATATCTTACCAAGTACTGTGAAGAGACACTTTGGCAGGTACGGGAAAGAAAAGCCCTATTCAGGTGCATTCTAAATTCAGTTTCCACTTTCTGCTGATACTTTACTTTTGAATCTCCCATTCTTGGCATAAACTGGCTCGCAGGCACACACACACACACACACACACACACACACACACACATTGAAAGTATCAGTGATATTATGTTGAAAATTCTTAGCTCATACTTACATAGTTGCCTAAATTCTACTTTTTTGTAGCAGGTGTTTGTCAAAATAATTTTTGTGGAGGTTCCTTCCCGATGAACAAGTATAGGATTTCCACAGCCAATTATCCACGACCTTCATCACTTTCTCTACCACCTTCGCTGAAGTTCCCCATACAATCCCCACTTTCCCATCCTTTTCCATGATGGAAGAAGAAATTTAAGCATCTTTAAATGTCTGTGATAGAGGGCTCTCTGGGTTAGACTCTAAGCAATAGTAGGCCCCACTGCACAGAAATATGAAGGTCCCATCCGTGCAGTCCCCACACATCGCCCATCAGTGCTCTGCTGCTTTAAGCACTCTATTTGCCTGTGTTTTCTCTTTTGTGATCACCTTTCCATTACAGGTTAGCTCCTAAGCACTATTTTTATTTGTGACTTTGAGAATCTGTTCCACTCTAAAGGGACTGTTTTGCATCTTCAAATTTTATAGAAAGATCCCTATCTGACTGACTGAAATGTGGTTCTTCTTCAAGGACATTTTAGTTCCTGTGGAGTCCCATTATTTTTGAGCCAGAAGAAAGGATTATGTGGTCTTTTCTCCCCATTCTCACTTCCAAACTCTGTCTTAGTGTATGTCTATGAATAATCCTTTCTTTTTGAGTTGTCTTCCCTTTCCTCATTGCTGTCATTTATTGAACCTCATTAAATCCTTTCCTTAAGAATGGTTATAGTTTTTCACCTCACTTTATCCTGTATCACTGTAGATCACAGGATCTCTACCTTTACTCTACATTAGAATGACATGGAGAGAGTTCTACAAATACTAGTGCTTGGACTTCACCCAAGAAAAAAGATCATTTAATTGGTCTTATAGGGCCTGAGCATCAGTAAATATTTCTAACTCCCAGCAACACTTAGTTTGTTTTAAAAGAGGTGGAGGAGTGGTAGAGGGAGAAGAAGAAAAATAATTTTAAGCAGGCTCTATGGCAAGTGTGGACCCCTATGTGGGGCTCAAGACCCTGAGATCATGATGTGAGCCCAAATCAAGAGTCAGAGTCTCAACCAACTGAAACACCCAGACACCCTCCCCACATTTTTTTTTTTTGATGAAGCAAGATTCTTAAAGTAGTGGGAAAAGTTTAAATGGATCGATACTGACAATGCAAAGGGCAATAAAATGGGAGGTGGGAGGAAGTACATAAATTGGTGTGATTCTAGGCAAGTTTATCGGTGACAGGAACCCAGCTGGAAGTGTTCCTACCTGTATGTGTTTACTATCTCTGTGACATAGTCAGTGAAGTTTATTCTAAGTCTCAAGGAAGGTGAGCTTGGAAATAGAATTTAAAAATTAGGGAACATATGGCTATATAGGAAAATCATGGCAAATACTGACCAAGCATAGGAAAATATTTTCTGCACAGCACTGTGGACTCAAGAAGGGTTTAGATTGTGAGAATTAGAATCAGAGCCAATTTACATTAATTCCAGCATCGTGCCTAGTAACAATGTGTTGGAGGTAGAGAGATCAATAGGAGAGAGCCTAGGGTCATTCTTGCCTAGGGTCAGGTA
The DNA here is from genome assembly GCA_028533885.1 of Nasua narica. Lineage (NCBI taxonomy): Eukaryota > Metazoa > Chordata > Mammalia > Carnivora > Procyonidae > Nasua > Nasua narica. The sequence goes on along the minus strand of CM052810.1, from coordinate 5,498,022 downwards.
GAGGTGAAGGACAAAAGGTGATGGGATCAATTATATTGACAAGAGAGAAGTGATTGGTATTGATATACAGTCTGAGAACAAAAGGGAAGGCTATCTGGAAAAACTGATAGCTCATAACAATGAAGGGATCCAAAAAATGGAAGACATAGTATAAAAGAGTTTATCTGCTTAAAAAAATAAAATTAAAGTTTATGTTTGGTGGGTAAGTTATTAAAGATTCTAGGAATAAACTGAAATCAAGGTAATGGAATTCTAGTCCTGACTCAGTTGTCAGCTAATTAGATAACCTTGAATAGGTCCTGACACTCTGCACCTCGAAATTTAATGCATAAAAATACAGGATAAGGCTTGGAGATCTCTGAAGAAATCTTAGTGTCAACATTGTGTGATTCTAAGAATCAATAATTATCTTAAAAAAAGAGAAAATGGTCAGTTAAGAGATCTACTTTCAAAAGAAATTTTAACTTCAAATATGAAGCTGTTCTACGTAATGCCTGGAAATGGGCATGGTGGGATCTGACAAATATATGATTGCTTTTCTTCCTCCAGGTCTGTTCAGTCTACTGATAAATACTTCCTTCTCCTCAAATATGCTCTTCCTTTAGCTTCTGCAACATACTCCTCTCCTTCTTTCGCTCCTGTTTATCTGATGTTTTTCTTATTCTCCAGCTCCTTGATGGACTCCTTATCTTTGATCCATTCCTTAATATTGAGCGTGATCCAAAAGTCTTCTATTTGCTTACTTGTTCAAAATATCCTCCATTGATGATCTCACTCATTCTCACTGCTTTGACTGGAACATACACACTGATGACCCTCCTAGAGACATTAAGTCCTAGATTTTTATTTTTCTACAGGGCTCTATGCAAATGTATTAAGCTGCCTATTAGAACTTCCAACATAAATGTCTCACACATGTCAAACTCAGTGTATTTAAAATGAAACTCATTCCTTTGCCAAGCCTTTTCCTGCAAGTCTAATCTGTTTCTATTAATGCACTACACTACTCAGTCAACATAGTAAATAAGAGAATGAGATCATACTCTCCTGCTCCAGTCTTCCTTGTCCATTATATTTAATTTTCTCCCATAGACTCTATTAAAGAGCACTTGCATCATTTTGCACCTCACCAAACCTAATGTTGCCTTCTTGCTTTAGACTTCATCATTCGGAATTTGCAAACAGTCTCCATACGGCCTCATTGATGTTCTTTCTATTGCCAAGTGATGCTCCACACTGTTGCCAAAATGAATTCTCATATAGGTGAAAACAATAATGCTGGTCACCTATGAGAATTCTTCTAGTGGTGCTCCACTTATGATAAAATTTACCTCCAGCTTTTACTCAGGTTATGCAAGACCCTTCAAGATCTCATTCCTACCAACAATTACCTCTTACACTCCCACACTCTCGGCTTCAGCAATAGAATGACTTGCACTTTGAAAATACCATGCTATTTTATTCTTCTTGTCAGCATTGCTTCTCACCCTGCTTAGAAGCTTTCTCCCATTGTCTGCATGGATGGTTTCCATTCATCCTTCAAGAATTAGTGAAGATATTAATGCTCTATGGAGACCACATTCTATAAATCCATTCATGTCTATATTTTCTCACACATGGCTCTCAGGACATATTTGACTGTGACGGCATGGAGAGAGGCAAAGAAATATATATGCAATGTTAACTCATTAGCTTTACAAATGAATACGGCTAAAGGCTCAAAGGAGAAAAACTTGGCCTTGGCTACTGCAGTTATATGGCCAATGACTTTCATGGAAGGGAATTCTATTTATTGGGTGAACTCTGAATCATGGCAGATTCTTCTTATATGATGAAACAAAAAAGTAGACTATCTAGGGTCAGCTGATCTGGTTTATAATCATGATGTTTTTGCTGTTTGCCTCTCAGCATACATCCCCCAATTCTGTCACAGCTTTAGGTTAATTTGGCTCAGGGAACTGATCCTCCCTCATTTGAAATCTCTGTGTCTTGGATGAAATTATCTCCAACCATGGGATTCCAGGTGAGCCAATTATCATACTATTTTCCTGTGGCCACAGTGATCGGTTCAGGGGTGTGCCTCTGACCCAAACTATCCAATAAGAAATTTCCAGAGTCTATCAACCATTTCAGATGCATGAGGAAGTCAGCCTTACTACAAAAGCAACATCAAAAAGAAGAGAGCAGATAACTAGACAGAAACTATGCATTAAAACCAATACACCTGCTTTGCCATTAGGTTGATGGATGGCATTGCAAAACTAAGTTTGTCTTGTTCCTTCTGACTGTACTCCTTAGAGTAATTCAGGGTCCAATGACATTGGGATTGACTTGTGCTGTCATCACAAAACTAATGGATGTTTTTAGTTTGAAAATTCTTTGAAAGGAATATCACCACTGTTTGGTGGGGAAGAATAGTTGACAAATTATTTCTTCCAGCTGAGCATGCACTGACTGAAGAGGAAATCTGCACAAGAAAACTACAGAATATTACATTTCCCCTGAATCCTGTTTCTCATTATTTAAGTGTTCCTCTAGTGGGAACAAGTCAATATGAAAATAATCAGAATAAGAGTGGTTAGTATGAATACAGAAAAAGCCAAATACCTTAGTAAGATAACCCCACCAGGTCAACGAAAGCCTAATCCCATTGTTAAGGTCACTTTCTCTTTACCAAGTATTGTAATGGCATGAGTCAAAGCAAAATTCACTTATCGTTTGATAAGATCATAGTTTTATACTGACATCTCAGAAAAAAACAGTGAATAATAAATCATTTCCCCCCAACTTAAGATATCACAAAAACAAAAAGGAACTAGAAGTTGAGAAGTCGATTGACCAGGATACATTCTACACTTTCCATGAACAACTGAATAAATCCTTCCTGGCATTTTATTTAATGGCTTATAACAATGTCACCTTGATAATAGTAGTTGGGCATGCTTTTCTTATATGCCCTATGCCCTTTTCTGTGTAGGTCACTGAATTTTTTAAACTAGAAGTATTTACCTGATCATACTACTCAGATAATAAATGATCATTATCACATTTAGGAAGTAATAAAATTGTCTGGGCTTATTTCTCCTGCCATTGTTAGCATCACATTTTCTTTTACATGTTCTGTTTTGTGACATATTTTAGGTAGCTATTACTCTTCATGTTACTTGTGACTTTTGCTCTGGTGAATTCCTCCTATAAACTTTTTATGTTTTCCATTTACATAACTTTTTTCCCCTATCTTAAGTCACCTCTTTTTTCGCATTTAAGATTGTTCCTTACAAATGTCGCTCAAAGACTTCTTTCTAATCTACATACCTAATGAGAATGTCACCAGGGCTTTATAATGCTGGTGATGATGGTCCTGATTGTAATGCTAGGTTATAGCAGATTCCCTTTGATGTCCCTTCTAAAGCTAGCACACTTTGATAATAACTTTATAAACTGGATTGGACAAATTAAGTGACCTAACTCTTCAGTGATTCAGGCTCACATGTTAATCATGGAACAGATGTGATTATTATTACTGAATCATTCTTTTGAACCAGCTATTGGAACACCCACATTGTATAAATAAAGGCTCAGTTTCCCAGAGAAGGAAATGGATATAAGAATCTAATATTTATAAAAGGTATTCCATGAGTTGAAAATAAGATACTTACAGTGGAATTCAAGAGTCTAAAAAATGGGGAAGGGGGCACCTGGGTGGCTCAGTGGGTTAAAGCCTCTGCCTTTGGCTCAGGTCATGGTTCTCAGGGTCCTGGGATCGAGCCCTGCATCGGGCTCTCTGCTCAGCAGGGAGCCTGCTTCCCCTTCTCTCTCTGCCTGCCTCTCCGCCTGCTTGTGATCTCTCTCTCTCTGTCAAATAAATAAAATAAAAATCTTAAAATAGTAAAGAAATAAAAATAAAAATAGGGAAGGTATCCTAATGTTGCAAAAAATAACAATATTGAGAAAAATACTATTTTATACTATTTAATATAATTTAAATACTATAATTTACAATATAGGAAAATGCAGCTTAAGATTCATGCCCTTTGTATAAAAGTGAATCGTTATCTAAATTTCTTATAAGTTTTATCTCATCTTTCTAAAAGGAAATGGTTTTCTAAATTTCTCATAGCCCTGCAACATCAGTGAGTGGAGGTCTTTGTCAGCCATTCAGGGGACAAGAAAATGACAGTAAATACAATTACGTCAGTTCAGACATTGTGGCAAAACATAAAGAGAATCTTTTAGCTTAGTACCTTCAAAGGTACTAACCAGAAACTAAACAGGATTTCATCACCAAATAAATACTAAATATTGACTCTGCATATAAACAGCAACAAGTCTTACTCTCTCTCAGTTAGAAGTAAAACTATCATTTAAAAGGGCCTGCGAAGGGGGTGCCTGGTTAAGTGTCTGCCTTTGTCTCAGGTCACGATCCCAGGGACCTGGGACGGAGCCCCGCATCGGGTTCCCTATTCAGCAGGAATTCCCCCTCTGTTCTCCCTCTGCCTGCCACTCCTCCTGCTTGTGCTCTTTCTCTCTCTTCTGTTGACTGCGTCAAGTGGCCTCACAGAGTCCGTTTGTCCCGAGCTTCTGTCACTGCCTGAGAACATACCCCGGGCTGGGCTCGCATTACTTCCGACTGGGTCTCCAACACGGTGCGCCAGCCTCGGCCAACTCGCAGCCTGAAGCAGATCCGCCCACGGAGCTGAGCCCTGTCAACAGTAGCCCAAACTCAGCCAACCGCAGAATGGAGAGCTGGAGGATGAATATCCGTTGTTTTAAGTCATGAAATTTTTGGACAGATGATTGTGCAGCATGTTCATGGCAATATTTGATAAAGAAAGATGTAAAGCTATAAGTTCTCAGTTACATTTCTTAAACTGACTTTTTATGTCCCGAATCAACTAACTAAAACATTGTTTTAAAAAAAGAGAAGTATTCAAATTGTCTGGTTTAAGGGGCCTTCATCATTTTGTCTGCCATCATCTGGTTTTGTCTCTTAATACCTTAAACTACAATTTCAGTATTTTTGAAGATCATCTCCCTTCCTTCACATACTTTTCTTTTTCCTACAAGCCTTAGTACATATTATTATGCATCCTATCATCCTAAAGCCATAATTATGTGATGATGCCCTTTGTTCTGGGGGTGAGGGCTAGTGCATTTAATTGTTTTAATTTTAAGGCCCTATAATGGGGGAACATCAAAAAGTATAAGAAAGGGGATTGACAAACCAGGCCTGGACTGTTTCACTTCAGATGCTTTTTTCCATGAGAAGAATAAACACATTACTTCCTTAAGCCATATATCTGTTGATATACGTGCCACATGTAACCAAGAATATTCCTAATTAACATGGGTCTCTAGCATACCACATGGTTGCCACAACCCGTGTAACCTTCATATTGTTTTCAGAATAGTCTCATACCTG
>CM052810.1:5292959-5492100 GCA_028533885.1 Nasua narica | reverse complement strand
ATTCAGTTGTAGGAAGAGAGAAAAATGATAAAGAGTCAATAGGGACCCAACACCTACCAAGGGTTCCAGGACCCCCCACGCCAGGAGCACACTCATATTTAATGTACTACATTAAGGGCTCCCAGAGTAAATATTTTCCATTCTCCCTATAGCCATATTCCCCATATGTAGACAAATTAATGAAGGTGTATTCTGGAGCTGTACATAAATATTCAACTAGTGTCTGTATTTATGCCCCAGCTTACAAATAACTAATGGTTGGCTGAGCCAAAATAATCATATATGCTAGACATGTAGGAAGGATTGCTGATTTCATTTATTATACCACCTGTGAACCTCCTAGGGGAAGGGCAGTCTAGTGAAATATTTTGGTGTGCTGACACAATTTTGTACTTGTTTATGAGGCTACGCCAGCCTATTCCTGATTTCCTGTTGTAATTCTTTGCTTCAAAGGCCAAGTCCACACATGGGAAGAATATTTTCTCCACACAGTCTTCTCACAACTCTGCTATCTGCATCTTCAATTGCCTCCCTGCGTCTTCTGGTCCCCTTCATACTTGTAACAGTCATAGGGGATTTAAGTTAACATTGGGGCCAGAGCAAGACCAACAGTAACGGAAGGTTCGGATCGCTATGTCAATTACTTGATTTTGGTTCTTAATGAGTACAGGGAAGAAAAACTTTCTTTCCTAATTCTTGAGCTACAAATGACCCTGAAACAGTTTTTATTCCAGTGCTTTCCATGGAGAGATCAAGTAGAGACAAACTGATCTTGATTCCAAGCTCACAACCTCTCCACAAACCTGTTTCTACCCTCAAGCAAAGTAACAATGTAATGTGGACAAGCCTGAAAATATTAGTATTATTCCTTTAACAGGCAATGACAGCATCATATCCTGGGGGAATTAGCTATTGCAGTTTTTAAGACTTCTTATTAAAATGTGCTAATCCCAGCCGGGAAACTCAGTGTTAACAAAATTGGGCAGAAAAGGTAGTCATTTCTGTTATCATATCTCTCAAAGAATATCTGAAGTACTGCATACTATTATGACTTTCAGCTTTAAAGGACCTTTGTCATTCAGTAAATGCAATTTCACTGTTCACTGGATCTATGCCATCCATTTAGTATTAATACTTATAGCTTGAAATGTTGATTTTTAGATGTTTGCTTCACCTTAAAAATTGACAGATATTGAAGAGGTGTGAATTTTTAATACCGAATGTTTAGATTTCCAAAAGATCAGCTAGAATATGCCAGTCTGACGGAACCCATGGCTCAACTAAAAACAAAAGCGAGCCATGAGAGGCTTCATTGACTTTTCCAAAGATACTGAACAAGTTAGAAAGCTATCAGACTAAACCAGTTCGACTAGGAGGAGGAAAATGGAATCACTGACATCTGGATGTTTTCACTCAAAACGATTTCTAAAATCTTCTAACTGCTGACAAACTAAAAGTATGATATTATTAAGCAGTGACTAGTTTCAATGTACACCAATAATTTTTCCATTCCTCATTTGTCAAATAAATTCTGGCATCATAATATACAGCAAAAAACTTAATAATACCTGGCCAATGGCTTAAAAGATTTTAGAAAGAAAATGAACATGCAAATAAAAATGATAATTAGAGTCCAGAGGGCACATTGCTTAACTGACAATTTGTTTGTTGTGCTTAAATATTGCAAAGGTTTCCGGTATGCACATCCTGTTGTACCACATGTGATTCTGTTTTGCTCACAACAAAGTAATTGTTGTCTGGGCTTTGGAATCAATCTTTTCCTTTTTTTATATATGCCCTGATGATCACATTATTAAAAATGTCAATATGAGTATACACGCTAACATTAAGTATATCTCTTCCTGAGCTGCATTTTTTCTTGAAACGTATACATTTTTATCTGTCTTTGAATATTTAAGATGTACTTCCAAAACCATTCCTAAAAAAAAATGAACTTTTCTTTGTTTTATCTAATTATCTAATAAATTAATACAACAAGGGAGCTCATTAAATGCAAACGAGGAAGAGGGAAAAGGTGTTGCTAGAACTTAATTAGCGAGATACAAAGATACCAATTAACACCTATAGCTCAGGAAAGAAAAAAGTTATTTCATGTGGCACCATCAAAAAATAAAATCACAGCTGGTTACACATATTAAGTGCAGTGCAGATGAATTCTAGTCTTCTGTTGGCATTAGGGCCTCGGGAATATGGGAAGAAGGAGGAGGGGGAAGCAAGAGAGAAAAATTTCTAGGCTAGCCAAGAAAGCACCATTTTGTTAATCTGAATGCCTTCTGTGCAGGTATTTGGAAGACAATCTGCATTTTGGGGAAAATTTTACACAAACTCCAAGCCAATACTATGTTATTATTTTCAATCCTTTGTATAGACATCGTCTCTAAAAATCACCGTAATCTGTTAATCTTATCATTATTTTCATAAATCTAATGGCTTCTGTGATAAAATTAACTTCGTAAGACATAAATCTTCATAGTTTCCTTAGTTTAATTAGGTATGAACTCAAAAGACAATTTTAAGTTTTCTAAAGGACTACGAAAAGTGCAAAGCCATCACACCTGGGTGTGACTAGATGAAATACAAAATTTTAAAAGGTAACTGCTTAGTGCCTAGAGTTTTGCATATTTCAAGATCACTTCAACTGGGAGCCCACACCCACCCTTACTGAATGTATAGTTAAGGCAGAGGGGTTAAGCGCCAAGAGTGAACCCAGAGTGTGCGGTTCAATAAATAAAATGAGCTTGGGGATGAATATTAACCTAAAATAATATTATGCCAGTCTTCCCTGAGATAATATTTTTTTAAGCTTTTATTTGGGGATAATTTCAACCTTATGGAAGAATTTCAAGAATAGGACAGAGTTGCTATAAACCCCTCAACTAGATTCACTCCTTATATCACCTTCATGAGCTATGTAGGTGTGCACGCATGTGCACCCAGCATTTGAGAGTAAGTTGGTGATGTAATACCTCTACACCTCTTAATGCTTGAGTGTACATGTCCCAAGAACAAGGACATTCTTTCTTAATGGCAGTATAGTTACCATTTCAGGAAACACACATTGATAGGATACTTTCATCTACCATCCCTGGTCCAGTTTTTCAAATTGATCCAATGATGTCCTTTATACCAGATACTGCATTTGGTTGTAATGTCTCTTGGAGTCTCTTTAAACTGGAATGGGTCCTCAGTCATCATCCTCATCGATAATGTAAATTGTGATTGCATTAATTTTGTCTTAGTGTGTTCACTGTTTAGATCTATGAGATCATTTTAAAGCTTGCTATATTTTAGCTAATGATCAGAATTACTTTAAACAATATATTACATATTCAGATGAGTCATGCTGCAGATCTCCCATGTTGATCAAATTGGATGTATTTCTATGGCTTTAGACTTCTATTGGCAAACCTACAACATCCTAATACCAAAGTCTTAATTCCCATCTAGCTAAACCAACATTTCCAACACTTTTAATGATTATAACATTAAAATGTATTCTTAAAATCCCATGGTTTTCAAGTTGGTAAATTAAATATTTTGATCTTCTGCTTACAACTTGTGTCAATTTAATGTGTGTATCTTATGTCCTAAAAGACCATGTGAATTAAATTACACACTTATCAAAAGATTGACTATATATTTTTTTACTATCAAAAGAGGCTTTCTATTAAGTCATCATCAATAAGAAAATGAAACGTGGCTTATTATCTGGTTGGGAAGGGAAGATAAAACATGTGCATATAGTACAGGGCAGAATAAAAAGTGAAATAGTAATAGAGATGCAAGTAATATGTTATTCTTTAGCCAAATTATTCTTATCATTAAAAACTCAGATTAAAAAATTAAATACATACATACATACAATCTCAGATCAAGAATCAAAATGACCCTGATCGCCCTGGAAATCGTGCTATATTTTATTATATCACACATTCTCCTTAATATACAACTTATTGCTTTAATCTGAACCAACTGACTTCTAGGTGTGCTGGAAATTATTCTGATATTTCCTATCACTTATCTCCCAAATTAGAGCCACCATGTCTTGGTCCTTCACATATTCACACTTTGTGTTTTCCCCTTTGTTTTGCTGAAATACATTCTCAAAATATTTCTCAATTTTTCAAAGACATTCTCAATTTTCTCAAAAATTATATAAAGTCAATTTACTTAGTGCTTGTAAGTCTACACTATCATTTCTTGTTCTTATACACTAAAATGATAATTTGGCTAATTAAAAATTCCTAGGATTTTTGTTCTCAATTCCCCTTTTTTTTAAAAAAGCATTTTGCTTTAAAAAAGCAAATAGAATTTGAAAGTATGTTAGTGGTACCCCAATAATGGAAAAAGTTAAATAAGCTAAAAAAAATCACATTTATTCTTGGACCCAACTGATAACTAAGAATTCAGGGAAACCAAATAGCCTAAAACCCAAGGAAAGACAGGCCCTCATATGAGAGCTGAACATGAAGGTTACCTCATTTGCAGTAGAGGATAGCAACAAGATAATATCACCATTGTCCTCTTCCACTGAATATGAGAACAGGGCTTCACAGACAGAAAACGTTTGAAGTAAAGCTATGCCAATTTTTTTCCCCAGGCCCTAAGAAACTGGCAACTTCTACTTTCCCTCTATTGGAGAACTTTCTCTCAGAATTCCCAACTGCCATACCAGTGGTCAAGTCCAGCTTCATCTCAGATCTCTGCTCTGGGCAAGCCACACGTAACACTGTCCATATACCACAGAGCACACCGTTCAGCCATCTTTACCAGGTGTCAGGTGTGGGCAAGTAGCCAAGCAGAAACTCACAAAAGAGTCCATCTGACAGCTGATGACCACACGGTGACCTCAGTTATCACAGAGAGAGAGGAAACCCAGTGGAGGATGTCCCAAAATCCTGAACCACAAAATCATGACCTATGGTAAAACGATGACCATGGCAAGTTGAAAGTTTGTTGTGCAGCAATAGACAAAGGGGACAGTAAGGCTGACTGGGAGTCTCCCATGTTGTTTTAAATTTTCCTCAAAGTCACATGACACACAATGTTATCTGTAAGTTATGAGCCATGTGACCTGCCACTATTTGACATACTTTAACCTAAAAATATGACTTTCATAAGTTTTAACCAAATACAAATTTTAAGATATTCTGGGATAATAGTTGATTTGATGAAGAACAATAGCCCAGGGATGGTTAATTAGTGGGAATTCTTCTAACTAGAAGTGGCAAAAATATGCCAGCTACTTTAATGTGAAATGAGGTTAAATGGCATAATTGATCAAACAAAATACTGATTTTCAAAACTGTGGAATACCTGGAGATAATGCACATATATCTTCCCATTTGGGGAACAGATTTAAAGCTTCTAGCAAGTTCTGGAGCTTAGACCTGGTGACAGTGCCTCAAGACTTGGTTCTGAAATGGCTTCGTATCTAGATACTAATTCAATGATTTTTGTACAGTTATCTGACCATAAGTTTGACTGAAGTCAAAAGACTGAAGTCTTTTGAATCTTTTGTCCTCTGGCTTGAGTAAACGTTTTATGCTCTGTGCCTTCATGTCCCTGCTTGGTCATACATGTTTGCACACACAGAGACTGTAAGGAGTGAGGCCTCTAATTCCCACCTACCACTATGTACAGAAGCCTAATGGTATCACGAAAATGCCCTAATAATTACAAAGAATACAAGGGACTTAAGTCAGGTTACATACAGAGTAGGCTGACAAGCTGTCCCTATCCTCTTCCTTTTACTTCCAGGAGGCTGTGAGAATATTCCTTGCGGCCCCACCATAGATAGCACCAGCAGGACTCTCTTCAGACTGTTCACTCAGCTACTACCACAGAAGGCACTCTTGTGTTGAGTGGCTGTAAATTCCATCTTGCTCTCTTCTTGGGCAGGGACATATGGAGCTAGCCTGACCAGCACGCTGTCCAACTCTTCATTTTCAAGTACTCACACAGTCCTCATGTTCACTCTGCCTATCCATGTCTATGAGCCCCAGATCTCTCTGGGTCTCTACGTGGAAGCCACTGCTAACTTCCTCTGCCTACATCTCTCACACGTACTTTGGATGTGGCTGGCTGCTTCCACCCTAACTCCCATATGCTTGCTGGTTTTTTATGCATTTATGTAAAATGAACAAAGATTTGAGAAGGTAAGTCAACAAATACGTCTTGTCAGTTCGCCATTTTGAATTCAAAATTGCATTTGACAAGTTTGTATCATTTCTGTAAGACTTGCATTAAAAAACACCGCAGATATTTGGTCTCTAACTATTACAATGTCCTCCAAATATCTGTTCCTTTACTGAATACACACAATGCCCTAAGTGCTCTAGTGTCTGCCTTCTATGCACCATCCCCATAATGCTTAGTACTCTAAAATTTAGATATTCTCACACAGAGTAGCCACAATCGAAAAGTTAAATACGCATTTGAAATTACCAGCACTCAGAGACACTCCACCTTGGTCCAAAAGAAGTTAAGACTACACAGAGGAGGATGTAGGATTGAGTGCTGAAAGGTGAGAAAAATCCTGGCAGGTGAACAAAATGAAGAAGGGAGTTGCGGGCGAGGATGCAGAGACAAAATGGTTTGTCTGGGAAATGAAAGCCTTTTCATGTGGCTAGAAAACAAGATGTGTGCAGAAAAACCGTAGCAGAAGAGACTAGAGAAATGAGCATGAATTAGAACAACCCGAAGGATGTTGGGTTTGATTCCACAGCTAAGGCAGAACCATGAGGAGGCCAGCTGACACTGGAAACCAAGTGTCTGGAGCCCCCCACCCCCTGATCCGCCCAGCCCCTTCCATCACACAGCTCACTCTAACATCCTGAACCCAGGAACACAGACGGTGGGTTGTGCAATTGTCAAGGAATTGACAAGAGTGGCTGAAAAAGAAAGGGGCCGCGTAGGGGGTGTGGGAGAAACGTTCTGAAGAACGCTGTGAAGAAATGGATCAAATTAGGGGTCTGGCTCCTAAGGAAAGAAGCAGCAGCAGGAATTAAAAAAGTCTGAATCTATAGGGAAGGCACTGACGAGAGAGAGAAGATGTGATTTACTGCTTGCAGGTATTGATCTTTCCTAGTCGCGCTGGAGAATTTCCGAGTGTTAACAAGGTCCCAGGTGTGCCCCAGAGAGTGGGTGGCTGACGGCCCAGAGTACATGTTACTGACAGGGAGGAGCTAGGAGGACAACGAGGGCTGTGGTGAGGGAGGCAAGAGGCGCACAAGGCGGGGTGGGAATCCCGCGGGGGTCTGCGGACTGCTGGCCGCCAGCAGAAGACTGACAACGTGCTGATGCTTAAAAATTAACACTGAAATGAAAGAATTGTGAAGGCAGCGTCCTTTGAACTTCATATGGAAGACAAACAGGCAGGGAGGTCAGTGAATAGATTCTGGATGCCTGGGATTAGACATTCTGGAGAAAATAAAGATTTGGCAACAAAAGGAAAAATAATGATGCAGAATGAAAAAAAACAGGGAAATATTATTTCAAAGTTCTCACCACAGCCTACTGGAAGAACTACTAAAGACATCAGACATTGGAGAAGGGAGTCTGGAGTCAAGGGAACATTGTGAACTCAATTTAGACCAGTTATGTTTGTGGTTACACACGAATGGATAACATCAATATGACTTGAATTGGATGAAAGTAAGCAAGAGCCACATGTGTGCATTTTTTATCTTTTGTTTAGTTTTCAGTTGAAATAACAAGTAGGCAGTCTTTACCTTTCCCCATAAAATATAAGCATAATAAGAAAACAATGAAAATCACAGTTTTTTCTGTCAACCCTTTGTGCAGACATTGGGCTAATATTTGTGGGTACTTTCCATCATTTAATTTCTAACATCGCTATGTGACCAGATTGTTTACTCACCCTCCACAGTTGGGATTGCTGAATTACATACTCCAGGTTCACCCACATTGTTGAACAACTCAGGGTTAGGGGGCACCACCCCCTGCATATTCGAAAATTCACAAACAACTTTTGATTCCCCCAAAACTGAGCTACTCATGGCCTGTGGTCGACCTGAATGAAGCCTTACTGATAATACATTCAATTAACACACATTTTGTATGTTATATATATTACATACTATATTCTTACAATAAAGGAAACTAGAGAAAAGAAAATGCCATTAAGAAAACCATAAGGAAGGGAAATATGTTTATAGTACTCTACTGTATTTATTGAAAAAAAATCCACTTATAAGTGGACCTACACAGTTAAAACCTCTATCACTCAAGGGTCAACCGTAAATTTGATTCTAAGCTCAATGATTTAATCTCTCTGTCATACACAAAAGAACACGCAATCCCAGAAACTCATAATGTGAATGCCTCAAACTGATTTAACAAACTAAAACTCTTTATAGAATCCTCAGAGTTCAGATTAGCAAGTAAGTGAGGAAGGCATTAGCTAAGAACATGGGTTTTAGATCAGTTGCAAAGATCTGCGTCTAACTTTAAACTCTGACATTTCTTGGCTGTGTAATCCCAGTAAAAATCACTAAACTTCTCTGAGCCTTATGCAAACTAAGGAAAACAAAAATGCTGGCCTCATATGTCCGTGTGACAAATGAGATCATGCCCGCAAATTTCTTAGCACAGAGCTAAATCAAGATCACCTGTTCATAACTGCTAATACATTAGGCATATTATTATATTTAGTTCTACAATATTTATTTGGAATCTATATGAAATCTGTATCAAACTAAACATTCCTATTAGTGCACTAAAAAAAGAGATATTTGGGTTACTGTAATTGTAACACCTTGATCTGTAGAAACTGGACACTGAAAATTTTGGAGGTCTTCTGCTGTTCTTTAATATTGTGGTGTGAATATTGTAAAACTCCAGGACACATCTGGAATTTAATATACAGCCATCACATTGCCAAACCCGTTTCAGGTAAAGCGAAACCTGATTTGAGTTTCTTTAAAGTTCTTCTAGACCAACCCCTCACCATCAAAAGGATTAAGTGATTACTAATAAGAGAAAAGAACTGGATTCCATCAGCGTCAGATTGAAGACTAAACTTTGGGATGGGACCAGGTGAATTTACGCTTTGGCGATAACAGTGTTAAGGCAAAGCTGCTACTATAAAAATGGAGACCACGTGTAGCTAAAGTTAGGGAAGAAAATTTCTGTAAATACCCAAAGCAAAGCATTGCTAGAAAACAACTGCTAGAATAAAATGTCTGAGTTCTCTGGTTGGAAGTGTTACGGGGACGGCTGGAGGGACAGATGCGCCAGGTGTGATGGCACCGGAGTGAGGTGGCTGCCCTCCCCCGCCCCCCGGAATCCCCCCAGGGCTTCAGTTAGGAACATCCCTCCTCCGATCCCCCCTGCAGAAGTTTGAAGAAAGGCAAACACGTTCTCTGTGCCTTAAGGACACAGTTATTTACAGAAACTCAATAATTCAGCTTGAGTGGAGTGGAACAAAAGTACACTATATAAACGGATATTACCATTTTTTAATTAAAAGATGTAGTTTTTCTTGCACCTTATCTCTGCTCCCTTTTTCTCATTATCTGCAACAGCCTCTCGCCACCGATTCAGCTGCACTAACAGACCGTTCTCATTCTGTGAGAGAGGCTGAGCTGGCATCTGAGTCCCAAAAGAACGTCCTGGACGTGAGATGTGTCTTATCTCCCTGTCTTAGTCAGCTGGGGCCCCCGTCCCAAAAATGTCATAGATGGCATCGTTTAAACAACAAGTCACTATTTTTCATATCCCTTGAAGCTGGCAAGTCCAAGATCCAGGTGACGGTTTGCTGGGTCTTGAGGAGAGCCCTCCTCCTGTGTGCAGATGGAAGGCTTTTTGCTATGTCCTCACCTGGCTGCAAGAGAGGTAATCTTTCATTTCTCTTCCTATGAGAGTACAGATCCCATCGTGGGGGCTCCAACCTCATGACCTACTCTAAACCTAATCATCTCCCCAGGGTCCCTCCTCCCATTGCCACTGCCCTGGAGGTTAGGACTTGGGCATATGAACTATGAGGAGACACAAACATTTGGTCCATTCCATAGCACTGGCCATCATGCATAAATAGTCTCTCCAAGGGAATGCAATTAAAAGAAACCAAACTGCACCCAGGGATCAGAAGCAGCATCAAGCCATATGGCCATTACGGCAGTATAAAGGACAGAGAGCAAGAGAAGGGGTGTCGGCTTGCATGTTCGTTAAAGGTCTAGGTAAGGGTTTTCTAACGTCAGGTTTCACCCACCTCCTATGGGCTCAAAGTCTAGGTCCTGTGTGGTTGGCTTCCCTTGGAGACATGTTGTGCAACTGTCCCTGAGGAGCAACCACCCCCGCTGAGCCCGTGAGTGAGCTCTTTATGTCCAGCAGAGTACCCTTAGGTCTTCTCAAACATGAACCTGCCTGGAAGTAGATACACGGGTTTTTGACCAGAAAAAAAGTATGAGGATAAGATCACTTCTAACTATGGTGTGGATTTTTACCCTCTTTGTTTAGTGATGCAATTACAAAATAGGTATTTCTAAACTGCAGACACCCTTTGGGTTTTTTTTTTTTTTAATTAGGATATAAATGCCAATGGGAAGTAAACGGAATGCTTAAAAGGGGTGTGGCGCAGCAGAAGAACAAAGATTTTGGAACAAAACCCAAGGAGATGTCCCATCCCCATCGAGGTCATTTACTAGCTGCGTGACCCTGTCATGTCACTGAAATTCTCCATGGCTTTGCTTCCCTAGCAGGAAATGGGGGGAAACATCAATAGCCAACTCCTTGCCTATGGCCAGAACTACTTCCAGAAAGTGCATGGGAAAGCACTTTTTCTCCTATAGAACACTGTTCAAAATTGGATTGCCATTTTATTTTGATATTTCCTTTGGAACTGATAAAGAAAATACAAATTTGTATTGTGTAGTTTTCCCCTTCCTTTCTCCACATATCATGCTTCGACATACACACTTCTGTCTAATGATGTGTGTTTAATTGGTGCATATGGACTAGAAGAATGGAAAGCTTTTTTCAGCTGATACCCTCACTTCATGCTGTGAACATGAAAATACTTAAATACACCCCAAAAAAGTGTATGGTTATGGCTTTGGCATTTATACACCATCTGCTGTTCTTCATCAGATCCTCTGCATCGGCCTCCCTGCCAACTTGCCATCACAAATATTATGATTACTCACCTACAGGTGCAACCATACAGCATGACTCTCATTGAAACCGGCATTGTATATGAAAGAGAAATAACATTAAGCGCGAGTCTCATACGTCGAAATGCATGCGTATGGATTCTATTGTCTTCCTTGATAATTTTAGCTTCTGCGATAAAATGTTCTCAACGTCGATGCTGCCCTACTTTTTGGAACGAAGACTAACACTCCATGCTTTCTCCTGAGAATTACTTATCACCAGATTAAATCTGCATGGAGAGATTTAAATTCATCTGAAATTTTTTCTCTTCTTTGATTTGTTTGTTAAATCATGTGTTTGTTAAATCATCATTTGCGATTTCTAATTTGTAGTACTAATTGCATCTACTTCGAATTCTGTATGAAATCATCTTCATAAAACGTGCAATTTACTGTATCATATTTATATGAGCTTTCCATTGCCTTTCCTTTTTTGTTTCATATATTTTTAAAATGGTGAAACAAATTATAAAAAGAATGTTTATTCCTTTCAATAACTCAACATTTATTAGAGTTCATTATTAAAATAAATTATTAAAAATATTGCGCTATTTACTGAATGTTCTTGATACCAATTATTCAGCTCACACTATCAAAAAAATTATATTTCATTCTAACAATTAACGTAGTCTTTGCTATGAGCCTAGCACTTTTCCATGTATGTTACAGTACCTCAAAGAAACCTTATGATACAGGTACTATTATTATATACATTTCATAAATGAAGAAACTGAGACCCAGAAAGAGGAGCTAAGTCCCTCAATGTCACATCACTAGTATTTCTTTGCAGGACAAGGATAGAAATGTGCAGTTTGTCTCTACACTTCATACTTTTCAAAAATAGGTCTGTGGTTCTCAAACCATAAGAATCATCTCAAGAGGGGCACCTGGGTGACTCAGTTGGTTGAGCGACTGCCTTCGGCTCAGGTCATGATCCTTGAGTTCTGGGATCGAGTCCCACATCAGGCTCCTGGCTCCATGGGGAGTCTGCTTCTTCCTCTGGCCTTCTCTCCTCTCATGCTCTCTCTCACTTTCTCTGTCTCTCAAATAAATAAATAAATAATCTTAAAAAAAAAAGAATCATCTCAAGAGCTTTTTAAAACATGGAACATCTTTTCTGAATTCCATGCTCAGAAATTCAGAGGCTCAAGGTGGGACTCAAAAATTTGTGTTTCCAACAAGTTCATAGATGATACTGATGCTCCTGACCCAGTACCACATTCTGAGACCACTGAACTGCCTGATGTAGACTCTCATAGGAGGATAACCAAAGATACTAAGACATGAACCCACAAACACTAAAACCATGTTTTGTTTTGGAAGAGATAAAACTTCATGGGGCACCTGGGTGGCTCGGAGGGTTAAAGCCTCTGCCTTCAGCTCAGGTCATAATCCCAGGGTCCTGAGATGGAGCCCCGCATCAGGCTCTCTGCTCAGCCGGGAGCCTCCTTCCCTCTCTCTCTGCCTTCCTCTATACCTACTTATAATCTCTCCCTCTCTGTCAAATAAATAAATAAAATCTTTTAAAAAAAAAAAAGAATAAGAGGGGCACCTGAATGGCTCAGTGGGTTAAGCCTCTGCTTTCCACTCAGGTCATGATCTCAGGGTCATGAGATGGCTCAATGGCTCATGGCCATGATGGCTCATGGCTCAGCCCCAGTTCGGGGCTCAATCAAGCAGGCGGGGAGCCTGCTTCCGCTTCTCTCTCTGCCTGCCTCTCTGCCTACTTGTGATCTCTCTCTCTCTGTCAAATAAATAAATAAAATCTTTTTTAAAAAAAGAAGAGATAAAACTTCATTAACCAATGTATGTTATGTAATACTAATACTTAGCCTTATGTGAAAGCATCTTTCAGTAGAGATTTAGAATCAAATGGCTTTGCATTTCAATTCTTTGACAGTCATGATACTATGACAGTGAACAAATTATATATCTTCATTAAACCCCAATTTTCCCAGTTGTAAAATGGACATAATATTGGCCTTACTGAGTTTCTATGTGGACTGAGAAAATATGTGTACAGCATCTACCATAAGAACTCAGTGATTTAGAGTTCTTATTTAGTAAGTTAGAAGTTATGTTCCTTCTCAAGTTATTCTAACTCAATAAAAAAATTAGAAATTATTTTTAAATTCATCAATCATACACTATGAAGAATAGAGAGAAACAGCATCAAGAAGAGGGATCAAGACATTGGAGGATTGGAGGTTATATAATGACAAACTTCTTTTTTTATTCCATTGGAAATTCAATTGATTTTGTAACAAAAGTAAAAAATTTCCCACCTAGCTTTTTTACAAAGAGCTTGGGTGAAGTGATAAAGGACCATTATATTCTCCTGAAATAGTTGCCTCCCAATAGGAACTCAGGAAGCACTTTAAACTATGGGACATGCTTATAAAGAATAGGATACTCATTGTTAAAAATAAAAGTCATGTCTCAACTCACTAAATTTATCAATATGTTGTTATATGACATTCTCTAACCATATGTAAATTGAAATAGTTTTCCTCTTCTGATCTCTAAAACTTGTTACCCATCGCTATATTCTATTTTCTTCATTACAAGTTAGGGGGCCATGTTGTAAGCTTCTTCTTCATTAAATCTAATGTTGGGCCAAAATAGTGTGAGGAAAAAAACTGTGGATTCAATGATTTGGCTGCCATCCAAACACAACCTGGGTGACATTGTCCTCTCCCTGCGTACTTTTGATAATGGTGTAGAACACTGTCATGTTAAAACCAACTGGAAGCATTTGATTTTCTTCAATTCCATGCTAAACATCTTGGCCAATGACTGAGAGCTAGGAGAATAAAATGCGCATGTAAGATTTTGTAAAATGGAAATGATAGTATTTGCATGGAAGAGTTGACTTCCGAAAGAAGAGGTTAACCTAATCCATTGTATTAAAAGGCAGAATCGTAATCATCTTTGGGATGGGGCATGAGGGGGATATGGTAATATTCTCCTATTATCTTACTTTTATTGGCATCCTACTTACATGACTATGATCACTTACAATCCACAGAGATTATGGTTTATGATTTGTGCTGTTTTCTGTGTATATGTGAACTTTCAATAAAATTTTACTTTAAAAAATAAAGCAAGTTCCTAAGCTCATGGTATTTTCCCATGCTTCAATATTTCCTGTTTCTACAATAGGCTAGGAAGAAGGCTAAGTCACAAAAAAATATTTATTCACTCCTAAAAATTTTATTTTTGGTCTGCCATTCAAAGAGGCATCAAAAAGACAACTTTTCTTGAACAAAGTATTTTTTATTTCATGGTCTGTGTAAATACACATTTTGAAAGATTGTAAACCGATTCTTGTTTTATGGTAGCTCTTGGTTTCCATTTCTTTATACAAGTCAAAAATCATCTCTAAATAAAAATCAGTGACCTAAATTCAGAGGCATGATCCAGGACAAGCCCATCTAGTGTGGGAAAGATAAAAATCACCATCTCCTAGATTTATTTATCTTGTTACGATGCTCCAACAGCATCATTTCAGTTTCTAAAGACTTTAGAATAATTTGTTTTCTCTAAACCAATTTGTATCATGTCAAAGTGAAATTGCAGTTTTACAACCACCTGGGGGAACGAACGATCCCTTTCCATAAATAAAAAAGTGATCTGCATAAATATGTACTAAGGTATCCCTATAGACTTTAGGAATTTTGTATATGAAGAGAAGAGGTGTGAATGGAAACAATTAAAAAAATATGTGAGGCAAGTTACAACCCTCACTACACTTGCCATATTCTAATTTTCTAATAAATTAATATCAGTGCTGAGAAAAGATTTGTACAAATAGTCATTTGGGATTAAAGCCAGCTTATTCAGAGAAACACATATCTTCCCACTGAGCTGGAAGCTCCAAAGTAGAACTGTAGGGAAAAAGTCCTTCAGCAAATATGAAAAACGTGTTATTCGGAAGATCCAATATATTGAATTTGAAAATTCGGAGTTATCTTGCATTAAACTGCTCATCAAAGGGTATTTTTACATTAATCAGCCCTAAATGTGTTTCCTCCTTCTCTGCACTGCATTCATATTAAGCAGACAGATAGGCGATAGATAAAGCAGAGATGAACGCCTTCCCATTGACAAGCTGTCAGGGGATATGGAAAACTCGGTCTCAGATGAAAGGGAACAAAAAAAATATTTTTTGAAATAAATGTCTTCATTAATCCCTTTCCAAAAATGGATGGTGTTTTGAGTATTCAGGCGAACACTTAAAGCCTGAATCAAGTGAAAAGCTACGCTTGCAGCATCTTTAGTCTGTGAAATGTTCTGCGGTACCATCCGCCTCCTCTATCCTTCCATGCTGTCAGCGAGTGCATGATGACTACACCGAATCAGGAACCTGAACTTGGGTGTAATTATACAATCACCTTGAGCAAATGTAGCCCCAATTAGCAATCACTGGCATTGCATCACACTAGGAGAGCTGTGATTGTGTTTTAAAAGACTTCAACAACTGGCCTCTCCTCCAGGGCACTGCCAGTCTTTTGAGGCTCATCAATATCTCGGATCTTTCATGAACATTCTACCCGTTTTGTCACACACCACAGTCATACACCTGTATGCTACTTCTACTTGTTCTACTAAAATATTTTTCCCCCCTTCTCCAAAACACTGGCTAACTTCTTTCCTCTGGGAAATCTCCCCAGTCAGCCTTTCTCCTGGCAAACACAAGTAGAAAAGGAGATGACTATCTTTATGTGATTTTAAGTAACCGAAGTTTTCTAGAAATTTTACCATTTAATGCCTGAAGCCTTAATTCCACCTCTGTAAGAGGGACTTTATCAGTTTTCACCATTTGGACTTACTAGTAATAATCACTTATTAAACTATATGTCTGTTACTATGTCCAGCTATACAAAGAAAACAGAACAAGCTTCCTGCCTTCATGTTCATCACAGCCTAAAGCGGGAACCAGATATGGGAACCAGTAATTGAAATGAAAATATTTTAGAGCTATAAGGATAGGGAGGGGCACCTGGGTGGCACAGTTAGTTTAGCACCTGACTCTTGGTTTGGGCTCAAGTCGCGATCTCCGGGTTCTGAGATCAAGCCCTGCATTGGGCTCACTGCTCAGTACCAAGTGTGCTTGTCCCTCTCTTTCCACCTCCACATCTCCCCTCACTTGCACTCTCTCTCTGAAATAAATAAATAAAATCTTTAAAAAAAATCAGTAAGGATCAATGAGAGCGCAATGCATTCTTTGAGAGAGTGGGGGATATATTGGAGATTTCACAAAAGAAAAAAATACTTGAACTGGCTATTAGATGTTAAGTCAGAATTCAGAAGGAAATGAGGCAGGAGAAGGCTTTTCTAGGGAGGAAAAAAAAAAGCAAAAACATTTAGTTGTGGCATTGGGGCAAACACACTTGGTTTAGAAAACTTCAGCAGCTCAGAATTACTGGAGATTTGGGGGGAGTGTGAAGAAAGACAGCATAAGTTGGAAGCAGATCCTAGCAATCCTGAATGACAATCTATGTGGTTGCCCATGATCTGGTGAGCAGTGGGCCACCAGGAGGGTACTATGGCAAGAGAACGAAGGATGGAGGAGAAGTCTCAGTGGGAGTGAGGACTAGAGAGATGTTGACATCTCTTGTGTTCATCCTTCTAAGCTCTGCCACAGCGGCGTCCCAGGGGGCAGGCTCAGTAGAAGTTGGGGCAGACCAATCCTTCAGTTAGGAAAATTATGAGTTCTTTCACTAGAGACCTGGTGCTAGGGCTTCTGTTTTCACATTCTATATGATTAAACCTTTACATGATCCACGTTATGATACATTTTTTGTTTATCTCTGTCCACCATGATAGCATTTAGTGCTTTGCCTCATTACATTTTCCATAATGGAATCTTTCCTTGTGCCTGCAAATCTTCTCAGAGACCAGAGTAAAGTAAACAGCTTGGCTGATTCCCTGCATGAAGTCATGCATCTAACCAATATTTATGGAGCATCTACTGTATGTCAGGTCCCATTTTAGGCTCTGCCAGCTGAGCAGTGGACAAAATAAGCAGACATCCCTGCTGTCATTGAGTCACCACTGTACCTGGGAGCACAGGCAATAAGCAAAATAAACGAGCAAAACATGTAAGCGAGATTGGGATAGGTGCTATGAGATAAACAGATCTGGGACAGTGCACAGGATGTGTGTTTGTGGGAGTGCAATTGAAGATAGGTGGCAAGGGGGGTGCCTGGCTGGCGCAGTCAGTAGAGCGTGTAACTCATGATCTCTGGGTTGTGAGTTTGAGGTGCACTCTGGGCACTGAAATTACTTTAACAAAAAGAAAACAAAATAGGTGGCAAGGCATGTTTTACTGAGAAGATGACATTTGAATTAAAGACCTAACAAAGATGAGAGAAACTCATGAGGACCTGTAGACAACGGCATGGGACGAGCACAGTGCCAAAGCCCCAACTCTCAAGCACAGCTAGAGGGTTACGGACAAAACAAAGAGCTGCGGAGGGGAAAGTGATCAGAATTGAGAGGAATGAAGGCAAGTCCATTCTTCTAGCTTCTCTCTTGACTATCCCTTCAGAGGTTTAGTAGTTGCTCTCCCTTGCTGTAGCCATATCTACAGGTGTGGTGAGCTCAGAGAAAACAACATTCGGAAGCATTCCAATTTCCAAGTTCAGAAAACTCTTAGCCATCAATCCAAAAGGAACAGTGTGAGAAATATGGATAATCAGAGGGTTTAGGTAAATGTTAAGTCTCCTTTTGCTCCTTTTAACCAACAATATCAAATTTTTTCTTATTAAATTTTAATACACATAAGAAATATTTACACAGTCATTATCAATGCAAGTTGATTTATGATTGATGGGGAAGAGGAAGGTCTTTCAGTAGGAAAGTGAGAAAAAGAAGAGACCCTGGAGGTGACCAATGAGGTTTATTTTCTTGAGTTTTTCTCTTAGTAGTCTTCTGCCTTTTAAGGAGACTCTCTCACATTCAAAGGGATGTGAGAGAATCCCGATGAATGAATGAACGAATGAATGAATAGAATCCTGTTCATGAACATGCTTATTGTGCTTCCCTTGTTTATCAAATATCTAGGAAATTCTTTAGAATTGCAAACAGATTTGATTTTCTCTGGCCTTTCCTAGAGCATTGGACTTTTGAATTCTTCATTTAAGGCTATAGACTTTAAAAAGCATTGGACCAAATGATTTAATGGTTGAAACAGCTTCTGGGCATCAGAAAGCTCATATTTATTCTAGAGTGCAATCAACTCAAGATTTTCTGAGAGTGACCTGATTATCAATTATACTTCAATAGATCACCTAAATCCCTTACTGTATTTTTTAACTTTCCATTTATTGTCACAAATTTGTTCAAGCGTAACAGAGAGGGATGATACATTCAATGCCACTGGCCTTTCCATTTATATATACCACTTATATTTGGGTAATGAAGTTTGGGATTCATTGGCATTATTATATGGCTATAATATAATGTGTTTTCAGCACCCCTTCATGTACATAGAAAGACACTTAGTAAAATGGAGTAAATGCCAAATTATTTTTATGTGCATGTAGGCTTTCAAAGAAAATTTAGAAAAACAGTAGACCTAGTTTTATACTTTGACAAGGAAATACATTTTTGAAATGCAAGACTAAAATCTAAATAGTAAAAACTTGCAATTAAAAAAAATCTAACCTTTTACAAATGATATTTTCTTAAATTGTACCTAAACCTCTGCCAAATGTCACCTAAAATTATTTTCTTATATAATGGAAGGAAAAAACAATAATACATAATTCATTCAACTTCAATAAGTTCAACTTATAACCTTTTACCTTACATTCATATCCAGAAAACTCCCACAGAAAGGTAAAATATTTTAGTACACACCTAATGTGAGAATTGCCTCTATTGCCACCATTGGCTTTGGTCACCACTGAAATGCCTTTATTTGTCACTGTGTTCTAGCATGACTATGTAGATGTGACTAAAATATGTAATGCATTCTTTTCCAAGCAATTAATTCTTTTTTCAGTTAGTGTAGGCATAGTCTATTAGGCAATTAACTGTGGTTAGCTCAATTATAGAAAATATAATTCATCTGGTTTAGAAACTTAACTGACAAGGCGAGTGAACTTTGGCTAACCTCAGTGGGATAGAAATGGAAAGTAACAAGACCAAAAGACCCCGTCATACTAGAAAAGGAATCCACACGGTAACAACCCTAAGGGTACACAAATGGGTTGTGAAGTATTTCGCATTTTAGTATGGTTTGGTTTGCAAAAATTATTTTTAAAAATAGACCAAGAAGTGTAAGGAAGTTTTTCTTCTGGAGGAAACAATAAGTTACACATACTTACAGTAATTATTGATTTAAAAAAAAATTATTGGGTGTTCACCAAAACCTCTACCCAATGGTCATTGTGTCATTGCAAATTCTAGAATAGTGTCTATTTACTTTAAAGCTTCATGAAAACATTTTACTATTCATTTTTACTTAGAGAATTCACCCTCTCACCATACTGAAGAGGAAAGCAAAATTTAACCTCTAAAATGTACTCTTTGCATAAGGATCATTAAGTGTCTATACATGACTCTTGTGAAAGACAGAAAAACTGAATTATTTTGAGGTTTTTTGAAGCACAATTTTGTTTTTATATTAGTTCAGTAAAAATTAGCTTAAAATTCTCTTTGTAACATTCAAAGTAAATTTAGAGGATAGAACAGGTTCATAGAAAGTAACAAATATCACAGTAGCACTTAACAGTTCACAAAATAATTTTCACAATTAGTGTCTGATAATTTTTATAATACTCAACATCTTTAAGAATTTCAGTGATGGTCAAAACTAACATCAAACAGAGTTGAGGGTACAGTTTATGTCTCCAATACTCTTTTTCTTAGGTTACATTTCAGACAATTCTCACTATCTAAAATAGGTTTGATATCTGAAGAAAGAATCAGAAATAATGCACCAGATCTAGGACAAGGATGGGAGGTGATATTGGTGGGAAGTGGGGTATGGGTGTTTGAGAAGACAGTAATCTGAGGATGAGATGCTTCTGTATTTCAAGGCTGAACTGTGAATTCCACTTTCAGGCTAAAAGTTGTGTATTCTCTACATTCCCATCTCCGGTATTCCTCACAGTGCTTGACCATATTACACAGCCAGAATGCTAGGCCAAAATGGGCAACTTGGTGAATTTAAATGTAGGATTATCATATTAATTAAAGATTTAAATATGAGACTTGAAACCATAAAACTCCAAAAAAGAAAACACAGGCAGTAATCTCTTAAACATTGCCGTTAGCAACATATTTATGGATATGTCTCCTCAGGCAAAGGAAACAAAAGCAAAAATAAACTATTGGTCCATTTTTATGAAAATAATACAACAAAATAAAGCTTTTGCACAGCAAAGGAAACCACTGACAAAACAAAAAAGCAACCCCCAGTGAGTGGGAGAAGACAGTTGCAAATGATATATCCAATAAGGGGTTAATATCCAAAATGTCTAAACAACTCATATAACCCAATACCAAAAAACCAATTTGATTAAAAAATGGGCAAAGAACCCAAATAGACATTTTTCCAAAGAAGACATACAGTTGCCCACAAGACACATGAAAAATGCTCAACATCACTACTGTTAGGGAAATGCAAATCAATACTACAATGTGGTTATCACTTCATACCAGTCAGAATGTCTAATATTGAAAAGATAATAAGTATAGGCAAGGATGTGGAAAGAAAGGAACCCTCATGCACTGTTGCTTGAAATGTAAATAAGGTAGCTTCCGTAAAAACTATGGCAGTTCCTCGAAAAAATAAAAATAGAGAAACTATATGATTTGGTAATTCTACTACTGGGTATTTACCTAAGGAAAACAAAAACATTAATTTGAAAGGGTATATATGCACCTCTGTTTACTGCACCATTATTTACAATAGCCAAGATAAGGAAGCAATGCAAGTGTCCGACAACAGATGAACAGATAAAGAAGACGTGGAAGATATACACAATGGAATATTACTTGGCCCTAAAAAAAGAATGAGATTTTGCCATTTTCAACATGGATGGACCCAGAGGGTATTAGGCTACGTGAAATAAATCAAAGAAGGCTAAATACCATATGGTTTCACTTTATGTGGAATCTAAAAAAACCTAACAAACCAAAAACCAGAACCTTAAATACAGAGAAAAATTGGTGGTTGCCAAATGGGAGTTGGGTAGAGGGGTGGGAAAACAGATAAAGGGAATTAAATGTGTGTGTGTGTGTGTGTGTGTGTGTGTATTCAAATATATTTGAATAGTGGTGAAATATTCATATGCATAACATTTATTAGAATTGTATAACACGTTTTTCAAATTTGAATTTCCTTACATTACTCCTTCAAATATTTACTGTAAGTTAGATGTTCCATGCACCCTCCCTATATTATTTTTCCTTTAGACTTCTTGTGACAACATATTAGATATAGTCAACTGCCTAAGCTGACTTGTCCATTAGCCAGTGGGTTTTGACTGTAAAGATGTTCTATGTCCAGTGGAATTCTAAGTGATTCAAGATAAGCTTCTTCTCTTTCTTAACTTATTTTATCGCCTCTGAGAAAACTGTAAGACAAATACAAAATAAATTACGACCCATAATAAATTATGGGTCATAAAAAGGTATGAATTTAGGACTCAGACATTCAGATTACAAATTATGCAACAGAAAAATCAAGAGCAGTTTAGTAGAAAGAGCTCAAAAACACATTAGTGAAAAGAGTCAGAGGTAGTATCAAGATATCTAAACAGAAAATCAAACTAGAGGGGTCCCTGGGTAGCTCAGTTGGTTGAGTGTCTAACTCTTGATTTCACCCCAGGTCATGATCTCAGGGTTGTGAGAGAGAACCCCAAGTCGGCTCTGCATACCCAGTGGAAAGTATGCTTGAGATTTTCTCTCGTCCTTTCCTCCTGCCTCTCCCTCCTACTCAAGCATGTGTACTCTTTCAATAAATAAATAAATAAATAAATAAATATTAATTAAAAAAAGGAAAATCAAAATAGACAGATAACCATAATGTGGAAGGACAAATGTGCCATGGAAATCTTGGGTTATCTGAGAATTCTATCCAGCTATTATCTTTAACTTCAATTTCCTTATTGACATATAAAGCAATGAATTAAGAGTATATAAAATCTAAATTCCTTCTAAATATAAAGTTGGGTAATATATTGACATTTGTAATATGCCCACTATCTTTGATTGTGGAAGTTAAAATTACATAAATAATAAATATATAGCACTATATTTTATCTTTTATTATGACCCAATGAATGTAAAAGTGATTATCTGAAGAGAATACAGCCTTCAAAAACAGCAAATGATAATTTCCTCTTCTCATAAATTGGCATATTCCAGTGAAAAGTCCCGCTTTGTTAAAGCTTACATTTCTGAGATAATAAAATACAATTACTGTCATGTGAGGTAATAACATCCTTAATAGTCACTTGACCTTTGCATCTAAGGATTTTTATGCCTTCAAAGACACTGATTTTTTTGCTTTTCTTTGTTTATATATAAAGTTAATCATGAAGAGAATAAAATGGTTTGTGCTTTAAGAAAAACTAAGGACAGAAAGGAACTCATATTTATCAGCTACCTTCCTTGTCCCTAGCACTGTAACAAAGCTAACATGTTAGTTCAGCTAGGTATCCAAGAAAACAATAGACCGCAATCAAAGGCCTCCAAGAGCAAGTATTCTAGTGACCACAGAAGACACTTCACCACCTTTCACGACCTAAACTCAGAGTCAACTCTTTGCAAGAGAGCCACAAACTTGCCCATGCTAAAAATGATGGCAATTATGCTCTATCTCTTGATGGGAGAATGTCAAAGTTCCAAGAGAGTGTGTGGTACAGAAGACATTATGGCAGTGACCTTTGACTAAGGCAAGCCACCACCAATTTTGATTTCTCCTTTACCCATCTTCGTTCTTCCCAATCCTCCCCACATACTTATTCCTAGAAATAGACACTGCATGGTGTTGGCAATTATTAAATAGAACTTGAAATACAAATACCTTTCAATAAAGAAATACAGAGTACCAATGCAGCCATCTATCTCCTTCACTGTAATCTTGCACTGATGAGTATTTCTTTATACTATACTTTTCTTTCTGTCCTCATATCCCTTTTCTACTCCTCTCCTATCTCTCCTGCAAGGGCTCTCTCTTTCTTTCTGCGTCTCTCCTACATGCATGCACACACAGAGCTCCTTGAGGAGGGATTATGCTTTATTTGTCTAATATCCAGTTGGTATAATCAATTTCTATATGTGAATGAATGAATGAATGAATGAGTGAAGTAATCTATGCCTAGAAATAAGAAATTTTTTATTTATTTATTTTTTAACATGAGATTTTTTTTTAAAGATTTTATTTATTTATTTGACAGAGAGAGAGATATCACAAGCAGGCAGAGAGAGAGGGGGAAGCAGGCTCCCTGGTGAGCAGAGAGCCCGATGCGGGGCTCGATCCCAGGACCCTTAGATCATGACCTGAGCTAAAGGCAGAGGCTTTAACCCACTAAAGCCACCCAGGTGCCCCTAACATGAGAATTTTTTTTTAAAGATTTTATTTCTTTATTTGACAGAAAGAGATGACAAGTAGGCAGAGAGGCAGGCAGAGAGAGAGGAAGAAGCAGGCTCCCTGCTGAGCAGAGAGCCTGATGTGGGGCTCGATCCCAGGACCCTGAGATCGTGACCTGAGCCAAAGGCAGACACTTAACCAACTAAGCCACCCAGGTGCCCCAAGAAATTTTTTAAAGTATACATTAATTCTCTATTTCTTTAACCAATTGTCACAAACTCAGAAGCTTTAAGCAAAATATATGAGTCACAAGTCCAGGCACACATTGGTTAGATCTTCAACTCAGATCTCACTTCGCAGGCCAAAATCAACTCATTGACCAAGGCTGGAATAATGATGGAATGATGGATCCACCCTATTCTTGGCACAACTCATTCCTTTCAGCTTTGGAATGCATAGTGGCCTGACTCTTCAGGGCCAGCAGAAGAGAGAGTCCCAGTTGCTTCCTATCTGTTACACTTTAATGGTCTCTGACTTCTTTTAGAGGTACACCTGATTAGATTACATTCACCCAGGAGAATCTCCCTCTTGTTCAAATTAAAGTCAACTGATTAGGAAGTTTAATTACTTCTGCAGAATTTCTTGACCTTAGCATATAACACCAATATAGTCCATCACTTTTGCCATATTCTACTTGATAGAAGCAAATTACCAGTCCCACCCACACTTAGGAGGAGGGTATGAATGATAAGGTCTGGGTGACTGGTGTCATCTCTGAATTCTTCCCACTTCAAGTCACAACATTTGAAACTAAATAAAATGTCTCCCAAACTGCAAAATAAGCTTAGGATAACTAGAGTCGACTCACTATCTTTGACATGCAGATGCTAGCATTGCCTCTCTTATGGCCCCACATTTCACCAACCACATACCTGTCTGAAAGAATTGGTGGTACCCAGTTGATGTTTTTCTAATATTCATTATTGAAAAAAACTAATATAGAAAGTTGCACTGTTTTTGAATACATTCGTAAATAACTTTAAGACTAAAACTAAAATGTGTGGGACTGTTTCCCTTTCTCAGGAAATGCCGGAAAACAAGAAGGACACAGAATGATATCGAGGGAAATAAAGATTTCCGTGAAAGGAGAAGGCAATGAATAAAAATTAGCTTGAATGTCACTCATTATGTCAGAACAAGCATATTCTAAGAAGAAAATTCTGATTGATTTCCACATAATCACTCTGATTGTATACAATCAGCCTCAGCTACACACGTGCTATCTCTTTCACTTTGCCTGTTGGCTGTGCCTACAAACAACCAAGAAAACATAAATCAGGAAGAGGAAATGACTAAAGTATGGATTTAAATGTTTCTATTTTTACCAGACCTTAGACTCCATATCTCTGTCGCCCATCTCACTGACACCTGAAACAGGATGGGCCAGCAGCCCTTGCTGCTTGTTAATCTCTTCTGCCCCTCATGGAGATCAGTTTGTCTGTACTTCAAGATCAGAGAAAGAATCTGTCCAATCTGTTCTTAACTCTTTTGTTAGAAAGAGAGCAATAAAAATGTGTATTTTCTGCAGTCTACATAGATGAGTTTGAGACGAAGGATTCTCTCAATAAAATTTTCTACAAATATATACAAAATTTTTATTGGTCAGGTAAGTAAACTTGGTACAAAAAAGAGCAAAAGCTGGTACTCAAAAATAAAAATTCACAAATTCACAGACCAATTAACCTTGGCTAGGTAAGAAGGAAAAGAATATTGTTGTGTGTGTGCGTATTTATACATATTTTCATATTTCATTCATCTACTCATTCATCTGATATTAACATCTACTGAGGATCTTTATGTGCTAAACATAGTATGCATAGAATATTTAATATAATTGCTAAAAGTTGATATGTATACTTCAATCAGAATTTTAAAATAGAACTCTTGTTATAAAGTGACAAATTTATATGTGATAAAAGCTGCATAACTGATATTAAGAAACTCAAGCTAATGTGAAAGTATTGGGTGATACAGTATATGATAGGTTTCATTAACATCTTTGTTAACAACAGTGCAAATATCTCAGGAATTTTGCTCGGAATGCCAGGAGTCATAAACAGCACATTATACTGAAAGACAGGTGCTTTCACCATTGTGAATAGGTACTTGATAAATATTCTGAAATTCATAGACATTTACAATCTGAAAATAACCTTAGTGCTTATTTAGCTCAACTTTCATTTTATACTGTGGAAATTTTAGAGATGTAAAAATATTTTATAAAAGTAAAATAACTTGTTTCAATCTATTACTATAAGGCAATCATTTCCCCATTAGAAGAATCATTCGAATATTTTATTTGGGGAAAACATCTGCTTTTGCACACTTTACACAATGGCGGTTTCTGAATCAGAACCTAAGGTAATTCATCTTAGACCTCATATGCATATCTCACAGTACATGGTATTTGTAGATCCCTGAAAGATATTTTGTCCAGTAAGTACTTCTCTAATACTAGCCTGAAAACAACTTACTACTTTTAGAACTCCTTCCCTACTACTGTCAAGAGCAGAACAAAGGTTTATTTATTCATTCCCTTTAAAAACAAACTGGGGCTTTCATACTTTTGAAATAAAGAAAAAAAAGAAATATTTTTTTAAAAACAAATTCATACACATTTATTGAGTATGCAAACACAATGACCTTGTGCTTGCTGTTGGTACTAATAAACAGGCTTTTATTTTTTTGTGCGCTAATATGTTATAAGACCACTATTAATAATAGATCACTGTGTATAGAAAATATAATAGAATTCATACAAGTCATTTGATCATTCCTTTATTTCTTCATTTATTCATTCAATTTATTGGGTAAAGAAAAAAAAAACACCAAATTAGTAATTCCTAATAGGAAAGTTGGCTGTTGTAAGGTATGTGTTGGTGGAATAACAGAAGATCTTATGAAATGATCTGAAAAGTTTTGGTTTTTTGGTTTTTTGGTTTGTTTTAAGTTTCATTTATTTATTTGAGAGAGAGAGAGAAAGCATGGGGAGGGGCAGAGAGAGAGGGAGAGAAAGAATCTCGAGCCAACTCCCCGCAGAGCACAGAGCCAGATTCAGGTCTCAATCTCCTGACCAACCTTGAGATCATGGCCTGAGCCAAAATCAAGAGTCCGCTGCCCAACCAACTGAGCCACCCACCTCCCTGTGAGGATTCTCAATTTGCCACCATGTCTCATCTGTCACATGGGTTCTGTCTTGTGGGTACTGTTATTAGATGTGATGCTTTACATTGTTGCACTCATCTTCCTACCAGCCTGAAGATGCAGTCAACACTGATGACGAAGAATAAAACGGTAGGCTCTTGTAAATATTACTAAACTGGCAAATCAACCAACTCTGAGATTAGCCTTACCTACGGCTGCCCAGGTATGTGAAAATTAGTTCTTAGATCATAAAGTAGTTTGGTTCTGGGGCACCTGGGTGGCTCTGTTGGTTAAGCATCCAACTCTTGATTTTGGGTTAGGTCATGATCTCGAGGTTGTCAGATCAAGCCCTGCATGGGGGTCTGGAGGTGGGCATGGAGCCTGCTTCAGATTCTTCTTCTCCTTCAGTCCCCTTCTTGCACTCATGCACATGTGCTCTCTCTCAAAAAACAAATTAATTTGTTAACTAATTAATTAAAATAAAATAAAACAAAACAATAAAAACAAAATAGTTTGGTTCTAAATTTTTGACAGAGAGGTACACGTAAACTGTCTTAAGTAAGAAGGAATGCTCATTTTTACTGATTTTTGATAGTCATAAATTTCAGGATACTTAAAAATTAAAATTTCATCAGTAACTCTACCATAAAGTAAAACTAACAGTAAGATTTTTGAAAAGGAAATATACCTAGTGCTTTCCAGTTGTGATCTAAAAAGCAGTCTCAAAAAGGTGAGTGGGAGGATGAAGGAAGTAGCGGATGAGGAGTAAAGAGAACATCGATTATAATGAAAAAAATAAAATGATAAAAATTAAAAAAAAAAATAAAAAGCAGGGTGCCTCAGTGCCTCAATTAAGTGACTGCCCTCAGCTCAGGTCATGATCCTGGAGTCCCATGATGGAGTCAGAGTCAGGCTCCCTGCTTAATAGGGAGTCTGCTTCTCCCTCTGACCTTCCCCCCTCTCGTGCTCTCTCTCTCTCTCTCTCTCATTCTGTCTCTCTCAAATAAATAAAATCTTATAAAATAAAATAATAATAATAAAATAAGAGAAGAGAAGAGAAAAAATAAAATAAAATAAAATAAAATAAAATAAAATAAAATAAAATAAAAAGCAGTCTCCTGGCAGTGCTTGAGAAAGCATCTTCATACATTACTGCCATGAATATAATTTTATACAGTCATTTTTCAAACACTTCAGTGATGTTTCAAGATACATAATAATGGTAATATTAATGATATTAATGATAATAGTGGTAAATTAATAAAGACAATAACTGCACTCAATTATTTTGTATTATTGATATATTGAATTATATTAATTGGTATATTATTTCAATCACTATTTAAGGCAGACACTATGATTCTTCTATTTTTATCTTTTATTATTTTCTATGATTCTTTTTTTTAATATTTTATTTATTTATTCATTTGAGAGAGAGTACACATGAGCAGGGTGGAAGGCAGAGGGAAAGAGAAGAATCAGACTTCCCCCTGAGTGTGGAGCCCAACATGGGACCCGATCCTAGGACCCTGAAATCATGACCTAAGCCAAAGGCAGAGGCTTAACCAAACTGAGCCAACCAGGCGCCCCACTATGATTCTTTTAAACCTTATTGTGAAGGGATCCCTGTTTGGCTCAGTCAGTTTAGCAACTGACTCAATTTCAGCTCAGGTCAGGATCTCACACTCCTGAGATAGAGTTCCATGTTGGGCTCCATGCTCACTGGGGAGTCTGCTCAAGATTCTCTCCCTCTCTCTTTGCCCTTCTCCCCACTCACACACAGTCAATCTCTCTCTCTCAAATAAATAAATAAATCTTAAAAAAAAAAACTTGTGATAAGTTGGCTTAGAATAATAAAATAATAAACCAATGAATGCATATTTAAGAGTAGAACAGTCCTGCATTAAATTCCTTTAAAATTTGTAAATATCTTTTCACTGAGAAATCCTACAATTGGCAATCTATCTTATAAAATAATCCTAAAAGCTCTGATTTCAAACAGATAAATGTTTGAAATCAAAACTAAATGTAAATAATGAAAAAAACGGTCTCTCTAATTTTGAGTTGAGTAGGATACAAAATCATATATACAGAATTATCAGCAGTCTTATTCCATCATCTCTCTATATATACACGTATATTCTATATACAGATCTTCCTCAACTTACTATGAGGTTACATCCTAACAAACCTGTTGTAAATTGAAAATATTGTAAATTGAAAATGTATTTAATACACCTAAACTATCAAACATCATAGCTTAGCCTACGCGCTCAGAACACTTACATTACCCTGCAGTTGGGCAAAGTCATCTCACACAAAGCCTATCTGATAACAAAGTGTTGACTATCTCATGCAGTGTATTGAATACTGCCCTGAAAGTGACAGACAGAAAGGTTACAGGGGAACAAAAGTGTTCTTGACCTTCTGACACTCCTGACTGCATGGCCCCTGATGGGGAGCTATGCTGCCCCTGGCCCACATCATCAGAGAGGATTGTACTGCATATCACTAGCCCAGGAGAAGATCCAAATTCAAACTCTGAAGTAGAGTTTCTACGGAATGCATATCTCTTTTGCACCATAGTAAAGCTGGAAAATTCAAAGTGGGACCATTGTAAGTCAGGTACCGTCTATCTATCACTGTACTCTTTGGCTATCCATTCATTCACTCATGTGTCTGCCTACGCTGAAGATGCACGAGAAATAGAAGCAATGAGCTAAAGTATCAGCTGCCATTGTGTGACGGTGGTAGATGTGTGATTTTTTTTTCTTTCTTCTACACATATATCTGTATTTTCAAAAACTGTATGCACTATATTATGAGTAAAAAAAATAAATTGACAAACTTTTGCCAATGATAAACGAGTTCTGGTTTCCCACTAAAATAATCATAAAGCTTCTTTGCTTCTGACTTAAAGAATGTTGAGGAAATACACACAGGTTGTTCTTGTTCCAAAAAACAATACATCAAACACTGGAATACTTATACAAATATTAAAAATAAATCCCAATGAACAACATCAACGAATTCCAGCAAAGCCTGACCCTCACTCAAGGAAGACCTACACTCAGAAAGACTAGGGATTAACACATTCTTCACTTAAAATGTCAATTCTAAACTCATTCACACTTTTATTCCAGCCCACACATGACATAAAATGTATTCCATGTAGTTCCAAAACAATTTTCTTAATATTCTGAAAGGTTCCAAAATGGACTACTGTGTGACATATTATCAAAATTTCCCCTTTCTACTCAGATCCTCACTCAGGTGAAAATATTATTACTATTGTACAAATGCAAAAATAATTTCTTACCCTATCTCATAGGTCACCTTGCAGACAAGGACAGAGCTGAGGCAGAAGCAGGGCTTTAAGGAAAGCCAGTCCCATACCTCCCTCTGAAACCCAAAGACTGTGTTGTCTTTTTGCCTTTTTTCCCCACATACTGAGCCTGGACTTTTGTGAATACAGGTCCTCTCTCATCCCCCACAGCATCTGCATGTGGCAACATCAACTTTTGTAAACCTGGAATTAACCTTCCACCACTGGGCAACATTCACGAAGTCATGGCTAATGCTGATCTCTTTTTCTCTTTTTTAATCTTAATCTTTAATCAACACCACAGAAAGATACTTGTAGCTAATTTCCAGAGAGGAAAGATCCGAAAACTTAAGTGCCTTTTCCATTCTGTACAACATACTTCAATATTTTCAACTATTAATAATCCACTTAATATATGATAATGTATGTAAACTACATAGTGAACAATAAATTAACACGTGGTTGTATAACCAAGATGTCAAGTAGGACCTCCCTCCTCTGAAGACTTAAATAAACTTCCTCAAACTCTGTTTTATGTCCAGAGCCTCCCTATGATTTCTAATTATGAGGATTTTCTCTCTTATGATTTCTTCTTCATCGGGTTCCTGTTCAATATATGCTAATTCCACAACAGTCTCTGTTTACTCAGATTTGGGACTCCTTTGGGTTACCCCCTAAAAAGATCCTAAAAAAGAAACTCATCCAAAAGCAATAGTGAATTCTGCAAACTTTACTGAAGATTTTCAGAAGAGAAGGCGTGTTCTACCCCATAGCTCATGACATAGAACCTCTTTGAAACAGTGCCGTTCTCCCCAAAGTAGCTTCCAAGTTGGCCCACTGATAGGGTTTCTGGTCAATACCCAGCAACAGGGTCCCTGGTGGGGGGAAACCCCTTATTTGTAGTGTCTGTCACTTTCTGTCTTGTAAATATCCCATTATCGCCATCTTCAAGCTATCAATGTGACATCCAGCCACTCAGAACTGAGAAAGCTTGTGGATAGTAGGCTCTCACAAGCCATTATGGGTAGGCCCCCAGCGCAGCACACATCATTACCAAAGGTTTTTCTCACTGGGCTTCTCCAACGCAGGTCCCACCCTCTCTTACTTCACTTGGACTGTACAGAGCTATCGCTACCGGCCACATCCCTTGGGACTTGAAAGTCTACTTTTTCTCTGAATACAGAGCCTCAAAGCTTTTCCACACTATAGGAAA
The DNA here is from genome assembly GCA_028533885.1 of Nasua narica. Classification (NCBI taxonomy): domain Eukaryota; kingdom Metazoa; phylum Chordata; class Mammalia; order Carnivora; family Procyonidae; genus Nasua; species Nasua narica. Next base: position 5,460,610 of record CM052810.1, on the reverse strand, counting down.
GTTTTAAAACATGTCCATAAATCCTTTGATCCACATTCCATGAGGCTTATATTGACTTCTCATAGAAGTGGACCAAGCTTAGTAATTCTTAGAACCAGCAAAAATAACTTTTTTGACTCTCAAAACTAGTTAAAAATTGGCCATTAGTTTCTGCCTTGACTTCCCCTGGCCACTCCTTTCCAGCCTTATATAAGAAAACATTTGAACATTTAAATATGCTCGTTATTTATCACTTCAGATTTGTGGTCAGTTAAGTCACTTATCATTTCCAGGAGTGAAAAGAGGATGAAGGGGTAACAGTAACTCTAATGCTGCTGTTGAGGCAGAGGTATAGCAGCCAATGAGCGAGGATGACAAAAAGGAGTATTTTGTGTGTGTGTGTGGCCTGAGAACCCATCACCACACAGGTAATGCCAACAGTCTCTCCTAGTTCTAAAATTCACTGGCACACTCTTCTTCACAGGTTTTCTGGTACAAAGCTTTTTTTTTTTTTTTTTTTAAAGATTTTTTTTTATTCATTTAACAGAGAGAGAACACAAGCAGGCAGAGAGGCAGGCAGAAGCAGAGAGAGGAGCAGGCTCCCCGCGGAGCAAGGAGCCCGATGTGGGACTCGATCCCAAGACGCCGGGATCATGACCTGAGCCAAAGGCAGTTGCTCAACCAACTGAGCCACCCAGGTGTCCCTGGTACAAAGCTTTTTGAACTTGGTTTTCCTATATTCTGTGTGAGGTCTTTTAAAAAGTTGAGGTTGGCATTTTTTTTTTTCCATTTTAATTCAAAGAGAGATTTCCTTTTGTTCTAACTGTAGGATCAATCTTAGCCCATAAAACTCCCAGATGAAAGGAGAGAGAAGTTTCTTGTGTTGTTTATGGAGAACTAAGTTACACACAGAATACCATCCACAACAGGCAAGTTTCTCCCTGAAGTGCCTGCAATCCTTTATCAAAATATGGCATAAATTTAAACTGGACCCAGGCCAGGTCCTACTGGTACCACTTTAACTGAAGACGATAACCCAGTGTGTGAGGCAGAAGAGTCACGTATTTCTCTGGTAACTCTGCCTGCAGGATGCTCCTGATAAGTGGCAGAAGCTCCATTTCCATAAAATGACAATGCCAAATTAATTCTAATTATCCTGATCATTGAACATTTAAATGAAAATGAAGACATTAAAGGTAACTAATTACTAGGAAGGCCATTTCTGAGGATGAATTAGAAAAGATTTTAAACAAAGACATTGTAAAACAATGGGTTTCAACTGCCCAAATCCTGTCAGTTTGTTTATTTGTACTGATCACGCTGAATTTACACACCAGAAAATTGGGAATTATTTGGTTGTTAAAAGAATGTAGAAAAGGCTCTGTGGAGAAGTGCCTCCTCATTTGTGCTTCCTAAAACAAAAAGTCACAGTTAATTATTTCCAAAGTGGTAACTTTATCAATTTTCAGATGCAAATACAAATTAGGAACAAAGGCTATGAATAAATGTGAGAGTTAGAAAGAAAACTTATCTCTGAATAATTGTTGCCTTACTGAATTTGCTTTTACTGAACAACGAAGTGGCAATCGTTCTGGAATTATCATTATTTAAAAGGATGGCAAGGAAAGATGAAGGGAGGATTGACTTATTAGAGGACCATGTATAATTAGCAAATGAAACAGGAAATACATTTTTATTTAGAAGAAAACCCAAAGTTGATAACATATTGTCTTTCCTTTTTAATCTAGAAGGATAACTTCCTTATTTGCATTTCTCCAACTTATTCCTCAGAAGGAATTCCAAAATAATATCCTCAACTTCTAGAAAAGAAAATAAAGCTCCACTAGGCAAAGTTATTGTATCAAACAGTTAGGAGGTAATCCAAAAGGTATACTTTTGAAAACTTGTTTTGATTCAGTTCAAACATATTTCCTACCTGCTACCAAATGGCCTTCACAATATAAAGATTTGGGCCCAAGTAGAAACTTGTCTGTGAAAACAAATTAAAACAAAATGACCAAAGCAACTCTGCTTTATTGCGATTTATATCAGCATTGCATTGCCAAATTTAGATTGAGCAAAAAGTCGAATATGGGAAATACTAATAGGCAATACATTTATTTTCAATTACTTATGCGCTAAATTGCTTAGGGGTCCCTTGCCTTAAATTTAACAAATGAATTCTTTATTTCCTTAAACCTAATATGAGAAGGGTGCTACACTTTCACTAAGTTCCACTTCAAATTCTTGAGTTTAACAATATACACACAAATGCATAGCATTCCCTGCTATGAATTTTGCCTTAGTCCCTGGTTCCTTGTGAAACTGCGCCCAATTTAATTAAATCACTTGAAGTTAAGGAGCCACTGGGAAACCTTAGAATATTCTTCACAGTGCACTCAATGTGCTTTACTCTTGCTGTGTCACTGCATTTTGCACTCTGCTATTTAGATAATCAACTTACCCTACCATTAGCTGAAACAAATGAAAATGTCAAAAACTATAAAAGATCAGCAATATCATATGCTTGAACAAAGAACATAGAGGAAAGGGCCATTTCTGTCTTATCCACTGGCATGTTTTGGGGGTCTATAAGTAGCTAATGTCACATACAAAATGTTCCATCATCACTTGCTTTATAAATGCAATCCCAACTCCTTGTGTTGATACTATTTTTATGTGAATTTTGCATATATTTATCCATCTTTTACCTTATCACTCAGTCAACAAATATATAATGTTGAGTGGCCATGATTAGTCAGAAAGGAAATTTATTATATTGGAAGAGTGTACATTACCATTATTATTTTTTAGCATAGGCTCCATGCCCAGTGTGGAGCCCAACACGCGGCTTGAAGTCATGACCCTTAGATCAAGACGTGAGCTAAAATCAAGAGTTAGGTGCTCAAAAGACTGAGCCAACTAGGTGCCTTAGAAGAGTGTACATCATTAAAGGTAATTAGTACAAACGGAATATCTTAAATCACAAAAAGTTAGGTGAACCAAGAATCCAGTTAAATCTTGACCTGCTGGAGCAGATTATTCAGCTTACATAAATTGGAGCCTTTTCCATCTTAATGCTATCATAACTACATCCAAATAAAGTGAATAGATATTTGGGACAGATCTACAGGAGATTAGTTATTTCCACCTGCAGGCAGGGTCAGCAAAGAAATTGGGGAGAAGCTGGTGCTGTGGACAATGGCATGAGCCAATGCATTTGGATAGTGCTAAGTTTCTGTTCTCCCTCTGAATCTAATCGAGTCAGTGTAGGCCATATTTAATCATGTGACTGCATATTTACATTGTCTCTCATGTTCCACATATTGAAATCACTATCTGGAGAGAACTGGTATTAGGAAAAGGCAGACTCTCATTCTCATGATGCCTTCAAGGTTACTGGGTCTAAAGAAACAGTGTGTTGGGATCTCTCTCCTTGGCCCCACTCCTAGAGCTGGGACAGTTGGGCCTGACCAAGGGAAGAGGTGAAACAGAGGATCGACACAAATTTCTGTTGAATAATAGGTGACATATAATCTGTTGGAGATTCAGCATCGAAGAAGTCCCCTCATTAGAGCACTGCATAGACCTGGAGGCCAGCTGAACCTAGGAAAGGGCATTGGAAGCAGAGGTTGATTGGATTAACCAAAACTCCCAGGAGTCATCAACACATCCTCCCTACAAAGCCAGGGAAGGAAATGGAAGCACTAAGAAGGAAGTTGAATCACAAAGCTCTGAAGGTGCCTGCTATGCCAGGAACAATAATTTAGGTACTTAGACATTCAGCATGGGAGGAAACATCCAAAAACCAGACAGCAGATTTAAAGAAGTATATCTACTACACAGTGGAAACTAGATTTGGACTTATATTTTCAACATTCTTTATTTTCTCTTCATAAGCACGGATCCAGTCTCTGGAGTCAGACTCCTGTCCAAACTCATTTTTCTTCTCATTATCTTTGTGACCTTGTGCACATTACTTAACTTTTTTGTGTTTCAGTTTCCTCAGCTCTAAAAAGGAATAATAATAACTTCAATGGACTGCTATGAGAAAAAAAATTAGAAAAACCTCACTAAATTATTTAACATAAGGTTCATTTTATAGTAAGTGCTCAAAACAACATGCTACTTTTTCAATTTTTATGAAGTAGCAATGACAGCCAGTTGAGACCCAACAGAGCTAAAAATGTTAATAATTTCATTAATTATTGTCAATAATGAATTTTGATGTTTTGCTGGCCCTATCAGTAGCTTTCTGGTGGCAAGAGAAAGCCTGCATATGGTTTGGGATAATCAACAGCTTCTCTGAGCAAGCAGAACATATCCCCGGCCCCAGGAGATGGAAGGAGGCTGTGATAGGCAGGGCTGCAGAGGACATTATTCCCATAGACTTGGAGACATGATCTGGTTTGGGAATTAGCACTTCCCATGTCTCTTTCATGACTGGTTCTGAGCTGGACACTTATACAAATTAGGCTGATTGGACCCTCTAATCCCATTCTGGGATTAGCCTTTAATCCCATTCTGGGATTTTAGTTAGGGATACCAGGAAGTACTCCTCTCCTTCCAAAGACAGGTGCTGGAGTCTAAAAATAGAGCTCATGCATATGAAACTTAATGAAAAAATGTCAAATGAGAGCAACCGTATCCTGTGATGACCTCTGTGCCCTTGAATTAGCCCCACTTAAAAATCTACTCCTGAACTGTTAGTCATACAAGTCAATAAAGTATTTTGCGTAAGCAAGGTTGAGTTGAGTTTTCTCTCTCACGTGTAACAAAAAGCATCCTAACTGACTCCTGGTCACTGATACACTCCATAATTGCTATTGATCACGACTTCTACTTAACAGGTTAGGAGCTCAGATGTGTTGGCTTCACCTAATTTATCACATGCATGTGGTCTCTAAGTGGGTTGTCGAACCTAGCACACATTTACTCTCGCCCACTAGCTGATTTCTCCTGATCTTAATGTGGGTATTTTTTTCTTTGAGGTAGAATAATAGTAGATTAAAACAATGGAATAATAAATATGGAGGATTATTATGAGATTTTAAGTGAAACCACCACTGTAATTATATTTTTTAAGGTATTTTAGGCTTTGGTTTATATATTCTCTTTCTTTCTTTCTATTTTAGAAACTAAAATGGCTATATATCTATATCTATAACTATATCTATATATATATATATGTGGTTTTTTTCCTTCTTCTTACCTGAAAATGTGCCCAAAGGCTAGAAAGCAATGGGGAGATACATTAACTTTAGTAAGTAAATATCTGCTTCTTGTCCTCAAAGTACCCAAGGGCTTCAGTGATAGGTACTATGCAAATATATGAGTGGCCTGGAATGAAAATAGCTTCGAGCTCTCTCAAAGAGCAAAGCTATTAACCCTAGGGTTCTGGTCAAATTCTAGCTCTGGCAAGTTGGCCATGTGGATTTTAATCAGTGCCATTTTATTTGAAAGCAGTGTAAGTCAGAGAGAGCACAGCCTCTCCTGCAGCATTCCTGTGCCTCATTGCTGGATGACATTTAATGCACTCTAACAACCCAAAGGCAGAGATGCAATGTGTATTCTTCAACACAATGTAGGGAACAGAAATGCAGGCTCTCCCCAGGGGGCTTGTGCTATTGATGCCCCTGAGCTTAAACTCTAGAGACAAGGAAACTGATACCCCAAACCCAGGGGCACCTGTATGTCATGGTAAGAGGAATTGTAGTTCTGTGGTTTTTAGATTGCCTTCATTTCTCTTATGTCTTTAATGGTTCATATAACAAATAAAAGGTATAGGGAACAAGTTGGATTTAATCACAAGCATACCAGGTAGTATTAGGAGATTAAATAACTGGCTTATATTTACCATTTATAACTAACTGCACTCCATTTCTTTTGCATATATTAGAAAGAGAGAGAGATTGAACTATTCATTGTAAAAGAGACACTAATGGAAGATGCAATAGGAGCCAGAAAAAAAAAAAAAAAAAAGAGAGAAAATAAAATGAGTGCTGAGAGATCTAGAATGAAAACCAGGAGAATCTATGTTCAAAAAATGAAGACAGAATACCTCAGAGCAGATTTGAATTATAACATGAGAAAAAGCTACTGAATCTGCTTATAAAATTATTTTTGATGCCATAAAAGAAGTTACAGCAAAAGGATGAGGTAAACTCCAGGTGCAAAGTGGCTACTTAATGATCGAGTGACTGGTTATTTAGGCATAAAAATGAAGATAAATTTGAACGATTTTGGGAAAGCTTCCAGGAAGTCTGGATGTAGGGAGAAAGAGGTATGGCACCAAAAACGAAACAGCAATCTGTCTAGAATGGCAACATGGCAAGTTCTGATACATAGGACACAGTCCCAAAATTTGAGTCCAACATGTCTGAAAGACAACTTCCTCCCAAGGGTCAATATGGAGAATCTTCCACTTTTCTGCAGCTCTGGACCTTCCTAGAGTTTCCAAAATAATGCTAACAACTCCCTCATCACCTTCAACCCGGAGGATAATTTGTAATACATGTGACAGGCCATTTTTTCCCCTCTAAATAGTAGCAATACCATTTATTTGGTTTGAAACTACTACTCAACAAGGCAGAATTGTCTATTTTGAGTAAGAATCTTCAATAAAACCTTTTATTAGGTTTTCAAAAATGCAGAAATTTGTTTCCTCAACAAACATTTTGAGGGAGACACTTGTTTAATAACAATTACAGTGACAGTTAGGTCAAACTGGAAAAACATGCTCTCATTTGTAATTTGGAATATACAGTCAGGAAATTTATGGTATATGTGACGAAGACTAAAAATGTGTACAGTAATATCACTGTAAGTGATGAAAAGCAGAGTATGCCCCTTATTTTCCAAGCTCAGATTTCCAAATAAAATACACTAATTTGTGTCTCTTTTTTCAACAGTCAGATAAATGTTCTAGAATAAACCTATAATGAGACTTAATTTTTCTTCCTAAAATATTCCAACTGAGAGCACTCCACTTTGGAGGGTATATTTTAAACTGGTCTCCTTTATAAAACGATGGGATACAAAACAAGAACCACCACCACCAACAAAAGCAACTTGGGGTGGGGGTCTGTGTAGGTCACAGAGAAATCTGGGGTGAGGAAACAAAACGAAAGAGCATCATCTAAGTCATAATAATAAGGGGGCCAATCAGCCTTACTAGGCTCAGTCCCCCAAACCATAGCTGTCATCCTTGCTCCTGGTCTTGCAAACACGTATCTTTAATCCCAAGGACAACCAAGCCTGAGAAATCAGATCCTGTAGCTGTGAGTGATGTCACATGAGCCCTGCCGGGGAAGCAAATCGCCGTCCTGATCTGTGTAACAGCTGGTCGCCCAGAACAGCCCAATCGTAAAACGAAATTTTAAAAAAAAAAAGAAAAAAAAATTCACCTTTTTTTTTTTTTCTGCTCACCAACTACAAATATTGCAAATATTGGCTAGAAAGCAATCCCTTAACTCACTGTTACACTAAAAGGGCTGATTTAATGGACTGTAACATTCTCCCAGGTAAATAATGCAAGGTTTTGTGTATTGTGCTTTTATATAGACTGAAGGTTCTAGGAGGTGATAGGGGACTCATTTTTTTTTTCACCTTTTATTTTAAATTCCTTTGTGCGTGATATCCGAATTCAAGGGCCTGAGATTTTAAATTAATGAGTAGGTATGTAATCTTTCAGGGCAATCTTAACAGCCCACTAGTCACACAAAGACTAAAAGAAGGCCAGACTAAAATTCATTTTTCTTCCTGCAGCATGGTTCATGATTTAAAGTCATGAAGAAATAAGTTTTTCTTAAAGAACAAATGAAAGCCTTGTGTTCGCTCTTACTTCACATTTGAATATGACTCTTACGCTGTTGCTCTAAATGAAATTGGTCATGCATCCTTACACAGATGGACATTGACTTGCTGTTGTGGAAAAGTATTATTCATCCGGTGTGAGGGTAGCCCAAACTGTTATTTGGAAGGAGCCAAAGGTTCCGACCCTGGGGAGACATAATACATAGCTTGTCCTGGCTCGCCGGCAGAGGGAAAGAGGGGGAACTACGTTTAACTCACGGAACCGTGCACAAACCCTCACTAGAAACATCAACCTCTTCCTCTGTCCTCCAGCACATGAATTTATTAAAACCTCATTTCCCACACAGACCATACAAACCACCTCTGACTGCCACATCTCAGAGGGGAAGGCCCAGAGCTCCTCCCATAGCACAACTTAGGGTCATTTGTCCAAACTTGGACCTGGTAGATACAAATAGGGAATTTCAGCCCAATCTACAAGCGAGGAAGCAAAAGCGAGAGATAATTCAGTGACCCATTCCTGGGCTCAAGAGGCTTTATTTTGAGATTAGTATGTACCTTTTTGCTCCTGAGTTTGGCCTTCTGATTTTTCCAAAGAAGCAGATGAAAAATATTTTTAAAATGTATTGCTGTTCTTCTTCTAGATCCCAGAGTGATTTTTAGAAAACTTCATTTCTTATTACCTTCCCTTAATAAAAAATCAATTTTAAAAACTCTTAAAAAAAATGAAAGGCAACCAGAGCCAAAAACGTTTAATTAGTCATCAAAATACATGGCTCTTAAATATTACCGTCTTAATTTTGGAAAAAAATAAAGTTTTGAGATAGTTTCAATGCCTTCACTTCAAGATCAGATAAGAGATAGCAATAAAGAAAGAAAGTAAATCAAGGCTGTAATTCCCCAGTCAGTGACCCTTGTACACCGGGGGGGGTTCTTTAAACATGAAATAACAATCACGGTCACTCACTGGAGGAAAATTCCCATAGATTAAAAAATTTTGGTAACTGTTTGTAGCACTTATGGTCAAGAAAGTAATTAACATTTAGAAACACATATATATCCCATGCTTACAACTTTTTTATAAAAAATTTTGACCTCACTTCATTTTTAGGAGTGGGAAGTTATTTTGACCTTTTTCTGCATTATATTCTTTTTTTTTTCTGCATTATATTCTTAAAATTAGCTCGTCAACCTTATCTTAAATATTATACTTTTCTTTATTCTTGAAATAGAGTATGTAATTATGAATGCAAATTGTGAGCTTGAAACCTGAAAGATGTGTTGCCTTTTTCAAGTATTTATCCTTTGAAATGTTCAAAATAACATATTGACAAAGGTGTATGCTTTAGAGAAGCTTTAACAAAACATCTGTGATATGATTGTTGCTATGGAAACTGGTTTATTAAACATTAAAATTAATAACTCTGAAAACCATTTAGGCTGATATGAAAGAAAGAACTTTATAAATGTAATTGAGGCATAATAGGAAAATAATCTCAGAGCAGAGGGACCTTCCTCCTGGTGCCTTGTGGGACCAGAAAGACCTGTAGGAAAATGTCACGGCTGGTCCTTAGGGGCTGCAGGAATATGAGAAAGTGAATTGTGGTAGACCCCTGGGACATTTTCAAACATTTGCGTGGGTTTTTATTTCTTCCCAGATTTTTTTAAGACTGCTATTTCCAGGTTTATGTCAACCCAGGGTCACATTATAACTTTGGTGAGCCCTAGAACTTTTGCCTTCCTTGAACTCAACCACCATAATACTATCAATATTAAAAAATTATTTTTTAAACATGGGCACAATTATTTTTTCTATTCTAGGCAAAATTGAATAGATTTTTATGGCCCCTGAAAATTGCATTTGATTCTGATGTGGGAATAACATTAAAACTTTCTTAAAAAAAAACTTTTTCTTTGACCCTGAAATTTTCTTTTTGATTTTAAAATAAATTAAAATATTTTCATGGGCCCTAAAGGTATCATGGCTCCCACACCAGCACAATGACCCCAGCTTAATCTGGGCACTGGTGCTAGGAAAGAACTTCATTTTTACTCACGTTTATCCATGTATCTGTGTTTTCCAATTTATCTTTATTATGTAATATCAGATAATAACAAAAACATTTTTAAGACTATCATATCCTAGAAAAGATAAAACATAAATAAAAGACATAAAATGTCTGGACAAATTTATTACAGAGTAGCAAACTCTTATCTTATGCTAAGATATTATCAGTTCAAGAGGAGACCCCATGTTGATCATCCCTTATTCCAATATAAATCTGGTTTCAATTAAACTGAAGAAATTATGCAGCTTAGCACATGCAGTGAAAAAAATTATGTTAGGTAAAGAAAAGTCAGAGACATTTACTGAATTTTGTACTACTGAAATGTCACTATTAGACACTGAATTGTGTCCCACGAAGTTTCATAAGTGAAAGCCCCAGTTCCCAACAGGACTGTACTGGGAAACAGAGCCAGCTGGGAGGTAATTAAGACTAAATTAGGTGCCAAGGATGGGACCCTAAACTGATAGGACTGGTGTCCTCACAAGCAGACAGAGACCCCTCTATCCTTTCTCACTCACACAGGAAAATCCACATAAGCAAGGAGAGAAGGTTGCCTGGGACACTGACCCTGGGGGCATCCCAAGCCTAGACTTCTGGCCATTGTTCGATGGTATTCTGTTATTGGCAGCCCAAGGTGATGAGAACAGTCACTGCTGAAATATTTTATCCCTTGCCTGGGGGTGATGAGCCCTGTGGTCACCTTAGGGGGCTCCTGTCCAGTAAGTTAGCTTCACATCAGTTTCTTTCATTCAATGAAATGGAAATAATAGCACATATATATTCCTTCTTAGGGTAGATATTTTAATGCAACCCTCATAATCTTAAGAGGTAAATACTATTTTTCTCTTTAAATTCAATTAGCCAACATATAGTCCATCATTAGTTTCAGATACAGTGTTCAATAATTAATCAGTTGCATCTAATACCCAGTGCTCAGCACAACACGTGGTGCTTAATGCCCATTATCCCCATTTTACAGATGAGAAAACTAAGGATATTAAAATCATTAGCTCGCCTCAGGTGGGGAAGCGCGTAATTAATAGACCTGCATTTTAAACCTGGCAGGCTGACCACAGGGGCAATCCCGTTTTGTTTTGTTTCATTAACCAGAAGAGTATAGCACCTGTGAATGGGTAGGGTTGATTAGAAAATACTGAATATCGATTTTCAGTGCGGAGCTTGGAACAGGTTTCTCTCTTGTTTCTCAGACCACGGATTAGGACAAGCAGGGAAAAGCATGAGCTCTCTGCCCAGCAGCAGGCATGCAGGTGTGTCCTCAGCAGGCACTGAAACTGGAATTAGGACAGCTGCATCCATAAAATCACATGCGTTTCAATGCTGGGAGGGTCTTTCCTGTACGTCTGACCAGCCCTTTCATTTTACTCGCAGAAAGGGGCTTTTGGAGACACGGAACGACATCTCCGGCAGCACCCCTTTGCAAAAGGTGTGACTTCCGGCTGTACAGCCCTGCCCTCTTTGCAGGACACCACGTGCTCGTGGGATTTCTTTCTGAATTCACCCCTGTGCCCTCCGAGGAGGAAAACTAGTCCTCATCATGCTGAGAGAGGCACGGGAGCTTGTGCTGGTGCGCTTGGGGAGAAGCCTGCTCTGCGACTGAAGAGGGTGCCATGCAGGTGGTAACACACCTTCAGGTCCATGTCACGTGATGGTCCCGATCCTGCTCTGATCGCTGGGACGCTTTGCAGATACTTCCGAGGTACTCCGTATCCAGCCAAGACCTATGTAACCTACCTAGTGAGGAATCCTGGTAAGACCCAAGACAAACCTCTTGAAGTCTGAATACTTCTATTGGAAATCTTGCACACACCTAATAATTATTTACTGTAGGTGACCGTAGGTGCTTCGGCACCAGGTTTCCTTATGTTGGGGGAATCTGGTAAGATCATTAACTAAAAGCTCATTACTGTTCAGTGATTTTTAATAAAAAGAGCTTCTCCTCTGAGTGTCAAAACAAAACAGCATCTACCATATGTGTCAAAATAAAAGAAATAAGATGGGGGGGTGTAAATTCCTATTATCACATTGGATATTTTCAAACATAAACTCATTTATTAAATAATCACTGCAAATCACTAAAGCTATGATAACAGACCTTAGTTTCCATAACAATATTTTTGCTCACAGCACTGAAGGAGCCCTCCTGCACATTTTAATGAAGAATTTGAGAGAGTTGTGGGCATCTAAGCAGAAATCCCACATTCTGCTACCCTGACACGCACTATTTATTTTTAATAAAACTCTCAGTATGACAACAGGCAAGGTTAACTGGGTAGTTTCCTATTTATAGGACAATCGACACCAGGGTGAATATGAAGACTGTTTCCTTTCACCTTTAGTGCTGATGCAACAAGTCAGCAAAAAGCTTCTGCCCCAGCTCTGTTAGGTGTTCTGAGATCAAAAGCACACAAGAAAACAAATATCAGATACTCACGGGGAGCATGTTATTTGCCACTTCAGTAAGACTTGCAATCACTCGCATTTCACGCTTCTGCTTTAAAATTCTGTTGCTCATTTTCCCTAAAAATAGATTCTGAAATCCTGTAGCTCCTTATCCTACATGTGGCTGAAATGTCTACTAGCTGTGGGGAGAAATGTTCAAAGCCCTCGGCATAACGAAGAACATGTGGTTAATTATCATTACTTTTTAATTTATGGCTGAGGAGCTCTGTCTACAAGACAACCAAAAACCAATTTGAAAATGAAAAGGTAAATTGTTGATGGGGCTGTTATTAAAGACAGCTAACCATTAACATGTCTTGATTAAATGTGCTAGTTCTACTTTTTTTTTTCCTTGCCTATGTTGTTTATTTTATATCCAAACAAAAGACTCAAACCCACATTATGGTAGGAAAACTGGTCAGATAAATGTTTCCCCACTCAAGTTCCCAGAAGTACCCGCTCAGCTCTTGGCTGGGGCAGACTGACTGCTTTACCTGGCACATGGCGTGGCCAGCCCAACGAGGGTCACTCCACTGAAGAGGGGTGCCTTCTATGGAACTATTATTGGCCAAATACGGGACTGACCTCCAACATTCAGCACCCAATTGACATTCTGACCCAGATGGGCAACCAACCTCCAAACTAACCATTGTGAGGGAATATCTGAGATCACATCCCAAAGAAAGCATTTCGGATCCAGGGTAGGAGCAGGTATAGCTAATACGATAAAGGGTAAACATGAGAGAACAAAAGAGTAATTATAATCTGTGGTTCATATGGACACATCTAAATTTCTTTCAGATATACATCCTATCCAAAGAAATTAAATTTTATAAGTAGTAACTTGTTACTTATTGGTCTTTAAAAAAAGATATTTTAGCAGGGCACCTGAGTGGCTTAGTTGATTAAATGGCTGCCTTTGGCCCAGGTCATGATCCCAGGGTTCTGGGCTCCCTGCTCAGCCAGGACCCTGCTTCTCTCTCTCCCGCTCCCGCTGCTTGTGTTCTCTCTCTCTCTCCCTCTCTCTCTCTCTGTCAAATAAATAAATCTTAAAAAAAAAAGGATTTTTTTAGCAAGATGTTTTAGCTCATGTTTGACTTTTGTCATGAAGTTTCTATTCAGTTCAGTTCTATTCATGAAGTCTATTGTATTCATATAATAAATGAACACACCCATATTACGTCAATGGTGACAGGTACATTGAATATATATATCATAATATGACATATATATATATATATCCTTTTATATGGCAGAATAAAAGGATAAGCTCCAACAGAGCATGGGGGCCACTTGTATTTAAGATAAGATACTTGAAAAGTCCTCTCAGATTAAGATGATTTTGAGTACAAATCTGAGTAGAAGAGAGAGATTTGATATTAGAAAGAAGAGAATTTCTTCTAGAGAAAGTAGTACGTTCAAAGGCCATCAATTACTCCCTATGTAATAGAAATGACATATTTTTAAGAGGAGGTGGAGACAAAAGTCTAATTTGTGGGCAGACATAATTAGAACTCTAAGACCCACCAGGGGATCTTATAGACCACTCTCAGGAAAGATAGCATCAAAAAGAATTTTATTAAATTTGAGTCATAATGGAAGTATTCATGAGGGGTAAAATAATGTCAGCTTGAGGATGAGATCCAAATTCAGAATGGTGGATAATTAAAACTGGGAGCAGAAACAAAATTAATTTCAATAGGAATAAATTAATAGGAAACATAAGTAACAACTTAGGAAGTAATTGCATGAAGTTTATTCAATTCTCATTAACAACTCTATGAGGTTGGCATTTGCCATTTCACTCTCATTGAAGAAATCATGAAAACAAGATTAGAAAAATGACCCAGGGGTTAGACTAGAGATGGCACAGATTCTTCGCTTTGAGAAGTGAATCTGACTGGCCTAAGTGACTTGTTTATCCAATGGAATTCCCCAGAAGTTGCTTTCTGGGTCTTCCAGGACTAGTCATGATCAGTTCTGCATCTGCTGTCTTGGAAAGATCTGGCATATAGGATGGCCTGAGTCTGCCATGCTGGAGAGGACAAGTGTAGGTGGAGTGGTTACCCATCCCAGGTAAGCCCAACCTTCTAGCACTCATCCTATGTTGCCCCCTCCAGACAAGACTACCCTCCACTTATGCATCTGTGTGTGGCCTCCATGAATACACAATGGAAGAGGCACACAGCTGAGTCCTGCCCACTTCCTGACCCACAAAACTAAGAAACAGAATTTTAAAAAAATGGTTGTTTGTTCTTTAGAACCACTATGTCTGGGGGGTGGTTTGATAAACAATAATATAGAGCTGGTTGACCAGTTGATAAGTGGACTCAAACTCTTCTCTTTAAACTATAAATGTGGGCCCTTTTCCCTGTCTCTAATATTTTATTTATTCAAAAGAAAACATGGAATGATGTGGTTAGAAGGCTTAGGAATCACTCCAGAGGAGCTAATAAGAAAATAATACCAGTAGAAAGAAGTTATGAAATAGGGATGTCTGAATAAGAATACAGTGCGTCGACATAAATTTAGAAGAAGAAGAACTAGGCCAAAGAACAGAGAATCTCAAAGAAAGAAATTGGTCGGTGTAGACAGCACTAACATGGAGACACAGGTTCCCTTGGGGAGTAACTGAGGAAGTTTCTCAATAGCTGTAAAATCCTTTAAAGACTGTTGAGTTCAATAGCAGCTCTGAAATCTTAGCTTGGTTTTCAAGGTCAATCATTACCAGGAATTGGGGTCTTACTAAATAGCTCTTCAGAATTCCATGAATGTGTGGGGCACCTGGTTGCATGTCTGACACTTGATTTCGGCTCAGATCATGATCTCAGGAGCATGAGATGGAGCCCCGTGTTGGGCTCTGTGCTGGGCATGGGGTCTGCTTAAGATTCTCTCTCTCCCTCTGCCTCTGTCCCACCCCTTCTTTTGGGAGAGAACGAGCTCTCAAAAAAAAAGAATTCCTTGAATGTGACTTTCAGTCTGCCTAAATCATTATACTG
Source organism: Nasua narica (assembly GCA_028533885.1). NCBI lineage: Eukaryota > Metazoa > Chordata > Mammalia > Carnivora > Procyonidae > Nasua > Nasua narica. Next base: position 5,445,288 of record CM052810.1, on the reverse strand, counting down.
GAAGACATGAAAAAGGTAAGTAAACATCCTAGAACTCATCAACTGAAGGCCAGGACTCCAGAGAAACACACGGTTAGCTGCACAGAATTATAACAATGCTGTGTTACAGAGACAAATTATTTAGCCAATAATTCATTTAATAGCAAATAAATAAATAATTTAAATAACTCATTCACTAAAACATCAAAGAGTTTCGACATTTCGGGGTTTGGAAAGTCTGGTCTAGTCGTTTGCTTTTGCTTTTGAAATTTGGTTAACAACACAGAATACTTCCAGGAGACCATCTCTGTAACATCAGAGGCACAGGGAGAATGTGATGATGATTCAGAGGAGACCCACATATAGGGTTAACACATTTAGGGCTGTAAAGCAAGATTGAGCCTAGTAGGAAAGGTCATTCTATTCCTTTGTTAATAAGCAAAGGAATGAGAAGTGCAGATGGGCATAAGGAAACAAGTTACCCAGGATCCTGTAATGCTGTCATTCCTTCTGTGTCCAGGACAAAACCCAGGGTGCCATTTCCCAATGGCCCCAGAGAAGGGTCGGCCTCTGCCTGCAGCTATAATTTAGCTGATGGATGGCCCCTCACAGTCCCGCAATCCAGACACCAGGGAAATCTTCAAGAGGCGAACTCTGTAGGTCACTGAGGCACCACCTACTTCAAATCCTCCCACCACCCTATTTTGGATCACACCCTTGGCAAGGCTTGTGGAGGGCTTCCCAAGCAATGGGACCCCATTAGCTCAGTATCTTATAGTGAGATAATTAGGCTGAGTACATTTCACAGGAAGACACCAGCTCCCATCCACCATCAGTTGGCAGTTGTTGAGAGTCGTGTCTATGATAGCAGTGGCAATTTACACGCAATCACTTATTGTTTCTCTCAAGTGTCCCCCAGTTACCTTGCTGATACTTCCCCAGTGGCCCCTCTGGACTATGGTTTGGAAGCCTTCCCATCTCAGCTCTGTATACAACCTCGGCTGCACTTCCCGCCCTCCGCCCCACTGGTCTCAGACAGCGCCTCTGCCCCCTCAGGGCTCTCTATCTCTAGCCCTTCACTGTCCTTGGTTTTCATCTCTGTCCAACCCTCTGCCCCTTCAGGCATGACAACACTCTCTGTGCTGTCCCAAAACAAATTAACTGGGAATTTATCAAAGACAATGTTAGTATCTGCTCGATAAACCATTTAAATTGAGCCAATAATGTGTTAAATATGCAGTGGGAGGGGTGTTTGTTTTTTTATCTTTGAAACCAGCTTCCTTAGGGAGAACCAGCATTGTAAGGGCTTTCTGCTTTTATCTTTGGTATTTAAAAATCTTAGTATTTTCTAGAGTCGCAGCTCCTTTGCTGAATTTCCATTTGGTTAATTTTACTTGGATACATCCTATCAAAGTGAAATGGCCACATTTTAACTGCCCAGAGTTATCACCTCCTGACTTTCCTTCTGACATCATCATTGATGTCCAGTGGGCCAGTGAGTCCCACTCACGCTCCTCTGTTGCTTTTCCCCAATTCCTTCATTCCCTTCATCACAAGTCATCTTCCACAAGGACATCTGAGATCCATGTCTTACTGACTCTCTCTATGGTATTCTACTCATTTGCCATCAGCAGAATTATCTTTCCAAACCAAACTGGAATCTGTCACTTTTCCCACTAACTTTGGCTGTCCCCACCCTCCTTCCAGTTCCACGTAAAGCCTAGAATTCTCACACAAAGGTGGAAAGCCTTCAAGGTCTACCACTGACCATGCCCATTTCATTCATCCTCGGCGATTCTCTCGCAAAGAATAGACTCCAACCACACCAAAATTCTTCCTCTTCCCAACTATCAAAACTGTCAAACTCTAATCAACTTCCATGCCTTTGCTCATGCTATTTCTTTGCTGAGCAAGAATTTCAAGATCCACATTCCTAAGTCTTCCCTGAAGTTTTTTCTAGCTCGTCTATGTAGGCATCACTTGTGTCCCTTTGCATTTTATTCACATACCCCAGAGCACGCACGGCATGCTGCTGGAATCATTGAGATGTTTATCTCCTGTCCTCACGTGACTACAAGCACCTTGTCAACAGTTAGCATCCTTTGCAGTGTAACATAGAAAGCCTCACACTGAAGACATTCACTAAATACACAGTGGTGGTCCTTTTTTTTTTAAGTTTGATATATTCAGTTATGAGTGGGCTTAATTTGTTTCAAGCAACATAACAAATTTCATGGAATAGGATCTCAGTGCTATTTGTATTGAATGAGCCCAAATCATGTCATCTTTATTTTTCTAATCTCCTGTGCATAATGCAGAACTTAACATATGTTTAGAGTTACCTCTATTATTAAGTGAATGAATGCATAAGATTTTCATTATTATTTTCTAAATTAGATATCGAATATTTTTTAAAAAACTATATTAAAATGGATTTCTCCACTAAGTATGTGCTTCCAAAACAACCTTAGGGATATGTTTATACTCCTAAGAAACTCTAAGAAAATTCATGAATGTTCTTAGAAACAAATGATAAACTAATTTCAATTTTCTCCATTGGAATGTAAGTTAATGAGGATTATTTTCAAGTGAGTTTTTCAGGGAATTTTATGCCAAAATAACTTCCTACTTCCTGGAAATTAATCTAATTATCTTTAAAAACTATAATTTCAGTTTCCTACAGTGAAACCATCCAAGAGAAAATATTATAGATTGCCACAGTTAAAATGTGTTTTCTAAGTAGCACACAGACATATAAAATATTCTCAAAGGTTAGCATGTTTTTTAAATTAACACGGTAATCAAAAAAAAAATTAAGATGGCAAAAATACCAAGGACATGTAGTAATTTAGTTTCACCAGAAAATTTTAACTTTAGCAACAGTATGAATTATTAGTTTTGTTATCTCAATGCACATTTGAGAGTGGGTAGCAGATTACTTCTATACATTTCAGTGACTTCCATCAAAGACCCTTTAACAAAATATTCTCGATAATAGCATTAACTATTTACCAATTTGAAACCTGGGTGCACAGTGCCTTGCTTATATTTTACTTAAGAACACAGGCCTTTCAAAAACGGAACCTATTTCAGAAAATTCTTTCAATTCCGCTGGCCTTTACCCCAGCCCACCTACAGACATCACAACGAAGTCAACTTGGCACGGAAACTCCATTAGAAGGAAAAATATTCTTCCTGACGTTTATGGGTTTATTTTTTAAGGAGAAATTATAAAACTTTCCAAATACGTAGAGATCCATTAAAAGTGATGGTGTGCCAGCGCAGGAGTGGCTTTTATGGCGCCGCGTGTCACGGCTCCCTGCTCTCACCACGTAAACCTGATTTCCAATTAGATGGAGGACCGCAAGAATCAGGGAACACATAAACATCCTAAACACATACTGAATATGCCACTTCGAATTTGCCACCAGCCGACCACGATATATCCATCAAACGCTGCAAGCAAGGAGGCCACGCTGCACTGCGGAGACATTTCCCTAACATTTCGCTCCAACCGCAAGCGCTTTAAAAACATCGCACGCCCCTAAGGCACTAGATAAACATTTTATCTTTCTACTTTTGATGGTGTATCATTTTCGGCCTTTGATCTAATATAATTTAAGGTGTGTCAGGAAGGCTTTTGGCAGAGGAGTCTCGCGGCAAGCCAGGTTTAGCGCGAGGGTTCCTGGAGATGCACATCGCAGACACAGGTTCTGGCAAGTGTGCAGACCGTAGAGCCAGTTTGACTACAGGAAATAAAAGAGGTGCTATTTCAGGGAAAGAACTTAGGTTAGAAGGGAATTGCTGCCGTAAAAGATGTTCAACTCACATTGCCATATGGCTCTTTTGGAACAATTCCCATGTATATTAGCTATATTCTTGGCACTTGGGGCTGCATTTGGAGCTGGGACATGGTGCTCTGAAGCTTGCTGAAGCTGTATCGCCACATCTCCACAGTAAAAATCCCTGACAATTCCAATAATAAGATCCGGATTAAAAAGTTCAAATAATTCACCTTGTTCCTCGGTGTCTGCATCTATAAATATAGTGTCCGATGCAATTAAACATGACTCTGGAATTGGAGATCATGTATTCTATTAGTTGATATGGGCAATGAGAGAAAAGGATTTTTTCATTTGGGGAATTTACATAAATCAAATACAATATGTATCAAATTTCAGGAGATTGGAAAAAATCCTGCTGTGTCAGAGAATGTGTCTGTGAAACTATATGAAAATAAATCTCAAGTGAATTCCAGATCAGACTGCATGCTTCAAAGGCAATGTGAAACATTCATTCATTCTCTCATTCATTCTTTTAGTCATTTATTCATTCAGCAAATATTTGCTGAGCACATATCATGTACCAGGCACTATATTCAGATTCTGCAATTTGTGTTAAAATTTTATTTTTTTTTAAGTGGCTCCATGCCCAACATGGGGCTCAAACTCACGACCCCAAGATCAAGGGTCCCACGCTCTATCGACTGAGCCAGCCCAGCAACCCCATGTTAAATTTTATTAAAACGATTACACCCAACTCTTTTCTGTTGTATTCTGTTATTGCCACATTTCAGAGACCCAAATATATGGATTTAAAGAAAATAGTATATAGAAGTATGAAACATTAGAAGAGGCTGGATTTTGTAGTGAGATCTGGATTTAAATTCTTTCTCAGTCAGTATTTGGATGGTGTGGGGAAGGTAGGTAATTAGGCTCTCAGAACTTTAATATAACCACCTATAAAATTAAGACACTTTCCAGCAGCACTCTCTAATATGTGCAGTTTATAACTACAGAGGTGCTTTTATTTTAACTATGTTTTTAACTAAAAAATAGTACTGCATCAACTTTTTAAAAATACATTTATTTTCTGAATACTAATACATGTGAAGCAAGATTTAAAAGGTGGAACAGGAGAGAATAAATCTCAATTCTCACTGCCTTGGCTAACTATTCCCAAGCACCTGCTTTCCCTCCATATGGACAATCATTTTCCTGAGTATCTCCCCAGAGATCACCGCAAAATTTGACACATAGGTCTGTGCATGCATGTATACACGTATATTTTTCCCACACAAATGGCAATGCTCTCACTAAAATTATATCTGGAAGATAACTCCATATGGGTACAGAAAAGCTGCTGTATTCTTTTTAAGGCATGTCTAATACTTCATTGAACAGATGTCTTGTAATAATTGCCTAATCACCTATATTTACACAAAGATCAAATAAGACTTCAGAATTCTTGTTCCTAATTTCACACATGTGGGGGCAAACTTGTGGACTACATACTAATCAGGAGAATCAGAGGTAAACACTGACTCACTTTATGTTTTGATGGCTATTGTCCAAGAGTCCTGCAGAGAGATTATGAAGATTTATACTCATGGGTAGAGATCTGTCTTCCCACACCCGTAGCACAGGGTGGATTCACTTTTTGCCAAACTAATATGTTAACTACTTTTGCCTTAATTTTCCTGCTTCTCTTAATATGAGAAAGCTGGAGCACCCTTTTATATATTTGAAAGCCTTGTCTGGAAACTTTGTGTTCACCTTTTGCCCACGATTCTAGTGAACTGTTTTTCTTTGGCTAGATTTTTAGACTCTTTAATATATTAAAGTATTAAGGAAATCAGGCACTTATTTGTGTATGTCTCAATTCCTCCCAGTTGTCGCTTTAAGATTTTATTATTTTTTTTACTATAGTCATGTTTCATTTCCCGTGGTAGAATATATATCAATCTTTTATGCTTTTTGTGTATTATATTATACTCGAAAGGGCGTTCCTTATTACCTGATCATTAAGAACAAAGCAGAGAAACGAAACAAAAACAGTAGCTCCCTTGGTTTCCTCTTGTACTTCTGTTTATTATCAAAACTTTGATGTTTAGGGAATGTATTCTATATAAGGGAATGTATAAGGGGAATTCTATGTAAGGGGAATGTATTCTATATAACCTTCTATATATAGAAGTTTATTTTATTTTTTCCAGGGCTACACAGTATTCCTTTTATCATTAGTTAAAGGTTCCTACTGTGTGAAATGCTGCAGTGAGCTTTTAAGAAATTGCTCCATGTATTTAATACATTTATAAATTTTATGTATAGATCTCTTTATTTTTCATATATTTGTGTGCTTGAATCTCATTGTTCTACTTATTATAGCCTTATAAAATGCACTATCTAGTAAGTTTATTTCACTCTTATTTATTCTCTCTGTATTTTTCACAATTTTTGAGTCACTGCCCTTTTTTCTTTTTCTCTTAACATCTTTGTAAACATTTTTGTTTATTCTTAGAAAATAGATACAAATCATTTTGCATTTTCTACAAAGAAATTATGTGCTTCATAAACAAGGGCAATTTTCTTATTTCCCAATCCTTACATATTTTCTTCCCCTCCCCACTTTATTTTATACTAGCCAGCACGTTATAATATTGAATATGAAAGGGAAAAACAGACATCCTCCCTTTTCTTGAAATTCAAGAAAATTTACACTGTTTTATACTTGCGATGCTTGCCATAGATTTTATCTACAGAATAGAAATTATCTTTCATTTCCTATTTGGCAAATGACTTCTCAAAAAATCTTAAGTGGATAGGAAGTGTGATCAATTTTATCGTATCCACTAAGGCATGTATAATTTTTATCATTAACATACAGTAATAAAGTACAATGATCAAATTTTGCTTCAATATATATTTTAAATATGTATTTAAATACATTTTAATATGTATTTTTCTTCTTAGTGTTTTTATTTTGCTCTTACAATTTCTTAAAATGGGTATTATGATGCATTCATTATGTCCCAAACTGACATCACTGAATATTTTTCCTTCTAATGGAGTTTGCGTCCCCAGAATTCCCTTTCTTATATGTTTCCATTCAGGTTGGAGAGTCTCCCAGGGATCTCTGGGGGAGCATCAGGGAGAGGAAAGGCACTGCCATGGGGTGGTGTGGGGGCACCTTTTCTTGTTATCCCACCAAATGCTAGTCTAGGTGCTGCTGTGAAGGGATCTGCAGAGAGGACTGAAGTCGATGCTGAGTTGATGAAGTGGAATATTGTCTTTCGTGGGCCTGACAATGTCAAGTGGAGACCACGTCCTCCCTGAAGGTCAGACACTCCAAGCAGCAGCTGTGTTTGTGACTGCTCTCTTCCCTCCCTGGCTTCCCACCTGCAGACGTCAGGCCTACGCCCATGCTCCTGGGGTTTCAGGCCACTTATGGTATTTCCTCCTCCACTGGTCCTGCTTCCCTGATTGAATAATGAGGGCTCTTTCCAGAACGTTTTTAAAACTTGTGAATTATGTGCTATATTTTTTTTTAAGATTTTATTTGTCTATTTATTGGTTTGTTTGTTTATTTTGAGAGTGTGAGCAGAAGGGGCAGAGGGAGAAGGAGAGAGAGAATCCTCAAGCGACTCCACACTGAATGTGGAATCTGATCTCACGACCCTGGATCATGACCGGAGCCGAAATCAGGAGTCAGATGCTTAACCGACTGAGCCACGCAGGTGCCTCTATGCGCTATACTTCTATTCCTTATTTAGAAATTTTATCACATATATTTAATTTATCTTACTCTACAGTAAATTTCTATCTTTATACTCCTCCCGAACAACATAATACCATAACAACCCTTTTAGTTGATTTCTATGTCTCAGTTGGATAATACGCGTGGGAGAGAATATTTTAACTCTACTTTGTGCTCATTTTTACTTATTTCCTGAGGAAATGTTTGGTTTTCCAATCCAGTTTACTTGGATTCATCCCCATATCTACCACATTTGTTTTTGTGGTTGTTCTTTCTTGTTCCATCTCAGACCTTCCATCAGGGTTAATCTTCCTTCAGCCTACAGTTTGTAATATAAAACTACATGTAATAAGGTCCTGCTAATAACAGATGCTTTCAGTGTCTTCCTCTTGAACACCATCTAGCTTTTGTCATAATGTGTGCAAATAACTTCAATTTAGCATAGGTCTGAGGCTTGTAGTTGTTGTACTGGGCTCTTGGAGACAGCATTCCTCTTTCAGCTAACACTGCTGCTGCTAAGAAATCAACAGTAGATTTAACTCTTTCTCCTTTCAGATGAACTTCTTTTAATCTCTTATTTTGTACTGGTGAAGCACTAAAATATTTCACCTGGTTTTGGTATTCTGCAGTTTCATGCTGATATGTCTATATCTAAATGTGTTTGCACTTAATACACTTGAAATTTTTTCCAATTCTTGAAACTGAGTATTGGTGTCTTTAGCCGTGGAAAACGCTCAGTCATTATTTCCTCAGGGATAATCTCAACCTACTTTCTCTGTTCCTTCAAGGACGCCGATCCAACATCCATAGTGAACATCTCCGTTCACTATGTTTCTTAACTCTGCTGTTGTATTCTTGTAATTTCTTCTGATGTCTTCAAACTCACTAATTCTATCTTCATGTATTTCTAACAAGTGATGGTTTTGTCTATTCACTTTTTTTAGTTATTTAAATTTCATTTATATAAGTTCCCTTCAATCTCTTTCAAATATTTTAGATCACCTACATTTTTTCACGTTTCCTTACATATACCTACCTTTTTCCCTTTAAATAGAGTAAACATTGTTGTTTTCTACTGTCTGATGATTTATACACTTTTGTACATACTGTTTTTATACACTTTGTAGGCTGTACTTGTTGGTTCTCATTCACAGAGAATTCTCCACATATACTTGGACAACTCATACTCTGCGCTGTAGGTCATATTTAGAAACTGATTTGAGGGATGCCTGGGTGGCTCAGTCAGTTAAGCATCCGACTCTTGATTTCAGCTCAGGTCATGATCTCAGGATCATGAGATCAAGCCCCATGTTGGGCTGTATGCTCAGTGGGGAGTCTTCTTGGGATTCTCTCTCTCCCTCTGCCCTCCCCCCTCTGCTCTCTCTAAAATAAATAAATAAAATCTTGAAAAAATGATCTGAAAAAAGAGCAGTCTATGATAGAAGTGTCTTATTTCTGAGATTAACTGACTGCCTCTGTCTCACTCAGGTTGGAGGCATTATCAGCCAACAACCACCTTAAATTTATAGTTTGAGGGTCCCTAAACTACCGAAGGTAATGTGCATCTAGGTTGCAAATTTTTGGTTAACTTTTGATACAGGCTTAGCTGAGAGAGAAGCCTTAACTTTTCTGCTTAATTTGGGTAAGTTCTTCTATCAGAATCTCCAACTTTTGAGAAATTTAAAATTCTGTCCCTCTGGTCTCATAAATCACTCAATGTAACAATTCAAATTTTTCTGAGTTCAGGACCACCACCATGGCAACAGCAGTTTCTGTGTTCAGCTTCCCTTCAGTTTTGACCTAGTAATTCCTTAAAATCTTTCTACCCTGAACTCTTCCCATTCTTCCTCTGCCATGACACAAAAATTTCTGAACATCTGAATACAGGGAAATGGACTTCAGACATGGCACGTGGAGGGAAGAAGCCCAGCAGTGATGGGCACTAGTCATGTCTATGCTCCCTCCAAGCCGGCCCTAAGCATTCAGGTCTGCCTGGCAGAGGCAGACAAGGGCTTGGGGATCAAGATGATTGACTGGCTAAATACACAGGGACTCTATTCTTCTGATCTCAGTCTGTATTATCTGTATTATCGCAGTCTGTATTATAGCTTTGGATAGTTTTAGTTTGGACTTGGAGAGCTTTTTGATTTTTAGAATCACTCCATTTTCTGTTCCATCACCCTCATACCTTTAAAGTTTTATTATAATTAGCAGAGAAGGAAATATTTTTTTTTTTATCTTTCACATACCCTTTACCCTCATTTTTTCCCCCTTACCCTCTTTTAAATGGATGAAACAAACACCTAAGTCAAGAATGTCCTCCATCACATCTATTATATTGTTAACACTGCTGAGCAGGGATTACGTTTATTTTCTTTACGACTTTATTCTCCACTGTCTGGTGCATATTAGGTACCTAAACTTGAGAGAGAAAGCTGGGAACAGGGACAATGAATATCTACACAGTAAGAGAAAACTGGATAGTAATGGTGGGATAGGAAAAGTGTTGTGTGGACTTTATTTTCAGACCATGTTACAGAGTCTCAAATGTCCATCTGCGTGGAAATCGTATGCATATTAGAATTCCCACTGTACCATATTTTAAAAATCCCTGGCAACACATCAGCTACTACAAAAATATAATGATTAAAATCACCTCCTTATTTCTGAATCTGTTACAGTTCCTCAGTCAGGTCCTATCCATGCATGATACTTTATAATATCATCTTTAATCTTCACTAGAACATGATAATGTAGGATTTATTATTGCCCTTTTATAGATGAAGAAATAGGATCAGAAATAAGTTGTCCTAGAGATTCCAACCGAAAACCAGGACTTAAACTCAGATCTGTCTAGTTATTTGTATCTATGTGGAAACTCAGAGATTGAAAGTAAAACACAAACATGAGGATCTCTACTTAGGAAAAAAAAAAAAAAATTACATTGCCCAGCGTCCCGACGTCTCTGCTTCTTCCAGGCTTTGCCTGGTTTGAGTAGGCTGCTGTGAAAAGTAACCTGGAAGGGGCGCCTGGGTGGCGCAGTTGGTTAAGCAACTGCCTTCGGCTCAGGTCATGATCCCGGAGTCCTGGGATTGAGTCCCACATCGGGCTCCCAGCTCCATGGGGAGTCCGCGTCTCACTCTGACCTTCTCCCTTCTCATGCTCTCTCTCACTCTCTCTCTTTCCTAATAAATAAATAAATAAAATCTTTAAAAAAAAAAAAAAAGTAACCTGGAGGATGGTTTGGTTTCTTCAGTAATTTATGAAACTTTTTTACATGTTAAAGTTCTTTGGTTAATAATGCACATGATTCCTAAATAAACAAACAACCCTCTGTATCCCTGAGAATGACTCACATCAAATGGCACTCTCGAGTTGGCATGCCTACAAAATGCCTAAAGGAAGCATCCTGAACTATTTATCTTAGATAATCTTAGTGAACACATTCATATTTTTTCATCAACTAGGCAAAATATTTTAGGTGTGGATAGCCCGACGCTTATCGGGGAGCGATGATGTTTTTCCACCACAGGTAAGTTCAGCTCTGTCTCACGTTGAGCTCCTCGGTGACTATGAAAATAGTTCTGTGTGTCTGTCTCTGTAGCGGGCGTTACCAAGTGTGCCAGGACCATAGCTGACAGAATGCTCACTCCTGGACTGTTTTGCTTTCCCGTGTTTAAATTGGCAACTTTAATGTTGCTTTACTACACTTCTGCATCTAATTGCCTAGAATTTTATATTAGGCAAAAGGTAATTTCTTTGGAAATATGCATTCAAAAATATATAGAAGAGTGATATCATGTAGAAAGAATTTGCAAAGGGCCGAAAGAAACTTAAGCAGTTAATGTGTAGCTTTTCTGAATTTTATTTTCCACCAAAATGATTTTCCCCTTATGACTAATTATGATTCCAATTTAAAAATGTATTGCTAAAGGGATTTCTGCATATTTTACTCTAATCTTTTTAAGGAATCAAATGACTGTATTCAAAAATATTTGGGGAAAAATGTTTAAACTAAAATGTAACAAAAATAGAAAATGTAAAAAAAGCTGTCTATTAGGAGACTTTAAACTCTGAGTTCTATGCTAATTCATTCAAAGACAATAATTCTGGTTTAAGTGGTTTCTCAGAATTCCCAATTATAAATTAGTTTTATTGGAAGTCACATCCATTCTTTTCATTTATTCGGGTACCTGCTACTAAATTAGCTCACTAAGTAGATCTGCCTATGGCCTGGAAGAGTTAATGCAGCTACCAAAGTGACTAGCCCAAAATTAGGGAACACCAGACCGAAGGTGCACCAGCCTCATCAATCAAAACTAATTCTAAATAGATATATTAATGTTTAACTGTATTTACATCCATAAGAAATGGAGTATCCATTAAAATCAGTATTATGCTAACCTATTAAATATAAAGTACACTAGAAAATTTATAAATTTAAATTAATGCCAAGTATGTAGATTTTTCCAAACTAAGTTTTTCTTTATTAAATACTATTGAAGAAAGCTTTTATTTTTATTTTGCATGTATGTGTGTGTGACAAAATTTATGAATCCCCATGAAGATTATTCCACATCATGTCAGTTTTATAAGCAATGATCTGAACCTGGCACTGCTTTTTTTGCTGCCATTTGATATAGATGCCAGTTCCAAGTGTTTATATAATTAATGGCATCCCAACCGACTTGAATTTAATATGCTCACTACAATAATCAGAGTTGGTCTATTATATTTACAACAAAATGCTATACAGAAATTATCAAAATTTTGACTTTAGGTAAGTAAATCTGTTGCTTTGAACCCTTTTTGATAAACCAAGTGTGTGTGTTTATTTTTGTATACAACCATTAATTTAACAGCAACTTAAAGTTCATCATGCTTAGATTCCCATTCAACATAGTAATCTCTTCGTTGGTATCAGTGATCAATGGTTACTGGGTCATTACATGTTTCCAGTGATGAGACACTCAACATATTTTTTTTAATTTTAAATTATTGGAGTTCATTAGTAAACAGACCTATCTTTATGACTCCCTTTGTGTCATTCCACAGAAATAAAAATCATATCACTCTTGTGGATATAATATGCCTATAAATGTTTCAACAACCAATCTCTACCTCAGTGATTTCTACTGATAGGAGGAAACTTTTAAGAGATCCTTATTCAAATACATGCCGAATGAGAAAATAGGATAAAGTATCCTACTCCGTACGGATATATAAAGTCTGCCTTCAGAATGAAGAACATACATTCTCACATGTACCAACCTGATAAGCCAAAAGTCAACAGTTTTGAAGGAAAGGCGATCCTTTTTTATTCTTAAGCATTTGAATATCCATGAAATGCAGGACAATAACTGAAGCGAGAAGGAATCTAGACTTAAACACTAGTACTTTGTTGTTGTTGTTGTTGTTGTTGTTAAAGAGATCAAAGAGAAAAGCAGCCCTCCCTGCAGGGCCTGGCTCTGTGTGGGAACAGGAGCGCAGGCTGGAGGAGGCTCCGTCCGGGTCGGGGTTGACAGCCCGCTCATCTCCACGCATTGGCTGGAAAGTGCCCACGGGAGAACCTCTGCTGAGAACCTTCCAGAGACTCCAAGAGCTGATTTAGAAACCACCCTCCAGCACTTTTGGTAGGTAGGGGAGAGAGCAGCCAATGGATCTTCTTCTTCGGGCATTTCCACTCCTGAATTCAATCTCAGGCTTTGGAAGGAGGCGGATGAGGTGGGAACGGGCTCCTGCTACCCTCTTCCCACTTTAACTAGGAAAGTTCCCTCTCGTGCTTTTGTTTGTATGTTAGGTTAGCTTAGGATAGATTAGGTTTCCAAGAAAAATGGGACTCGAAAGAATTATGCTGCTCCCATTAACATTTGGAGCGGCTCCTATGTTGGCCTATGAAGAACTTCAGACTTCCCAGACAGCAGGTCCTTCATTACCATTTAAATCAAGAAACGAGAGTCAGAAATGCCATGTAATTTCTGTCTCCTAGTGGTTTACTTGTACAAACATAATCAGATGAATGAATTTCATTTATCAATACACCAGGTATACTGATAATTAATTTCATTTTATTATACTTCTATATAATGTCGTAAAAAGAGTCTTTCATGCAAAAATAGTCTGTAGTTTCTTATTCCCTTTTAGAAAAACCGCAAATGGTTAAGAATGCCCAGAGAAAGTAGAAATTGAGAATTCATTTTATAAACAAAACACCTAGAGAACTAGAATTTAAAATAGAGGAAATAGGAAAAGCAAATAAACAAAACAAAATAAACAACGGCAACAACAACAAAGAGTACCAGATACAAAAACTTCACTATTGGGGCGCCTGGGTGGCTCAGTGGGTTAAGCCTCTGCCTTCAGCTCAGGTCATGATCTCAGGGTCCCAGAATTGAGCCCCGCATCGGGCTCTCTGCTCAGCAGGGAGCCTGCTTCCCCCTCTCTCTCTGCCCGCCTCTCTGTCTACTTGTGATCTCTCTCTCTCTGTCAAATAAATAAACAAAATCTCAAAAAAAAAAAAAAAAAACCCTCACTATTTGGGGATCAGGATAGAGGCCACAAAAAACAACTTTGTGAGAATATTCGGTTTCAGATTAAAGGTAGGAGGGGCTATTCGGGGTGGCGGAAAATCTTTCCGTCTGAGCCCATACTTCTATCCCTCGCTGTTACCTCCTATTGTTCAAAGACGATGTGTAGGGCAGATTGGCTGTGGAGACACAGTGCAGACCCGGCCTAAGAATTTATCTGCCGCAACCCTGCATTCCTGTAACGTTTCTGTGGGTGCCCTCCAGAGTCAAGTGCAAAGGAAACAGCAGAGTGACTCACTGCGTGATAAATGAATGTACCCAAAAACATGAGCCTGTAATACCAGCCAGAATTACTGATTCAGACTTGTCAAGAAAAACATGAAAGAAAATAGAAAAGGTTTCTCATAATGCCAACTTAATCAAAAGCCTTGAACATGATAATAAAAACATTGGATGGGAGGAAAAAATGAAGATACCCAGCTGGTTTCCTGAGTGGAATGAGATAAAGTTTGGAGGAAATGTGGATTCTATAAGGAAAGGGTGTAGATGCACAGTCCAAATTGCTTTGCACCTCAAAATCAAGTCTTTAAAGTGACTTATAATACCAGTACTTATCTCCCAGTTTACCTGGCATTTGTAAAATAAACAGAATCATTATGTTTGAAGGTGCATCAACTGGGCTCAGCTAGAATTTGAGTTTGGTTATAGGGACTTTGGGATCATTCATCTCTAAAGTTATTTGCACGTACTGATGGATTCTCAGGAAGAATTATGCCGTCTGTTGGTCTTTGTGGGGCGGGGGGACAATTGTCTGAGAGCAGATAAAGGAGTCTGAGGCACCAAGGGAGATTCAAAATTAATGAAGCCATTCCTGTCCTTTTCTTGAGGGACTGTTTTGAGTATCAGTGGCGAGAAAGGGCAAATTAGAAATCTGGAGTGGCTACTTTCGTGGTCGATTTTTAGGTCTCTGGCAAATAAGGGCTGTGTTAGGGTCCAGGTGACAAAGACTGGGGGAGGGAAGAGTGTCCCTCGCTTGTGGACAGTGTCAGGTGCCACGGGCAGATGGTGGCTATGGGACACCGGGAGCCAGCAGCACCGGGGGCCTAAATGCTGCTCTTCACATGGGAACATCTCAGAAACAGCAATAAGGTGGACAGTAAGAGCCCACAGGGGATGCGATCCAAGCAACTGCCAGGAGGAAGCAGAGAATCTGCGTCTCCAGACCAACCTCAGGACCTGTAGGGAGAAGTCTCTGCAGTTTTTACAAATGTAGGGACCTCTCAGTGCAGACCTGCTACGATGGGTTATTTTCTGTGTCCGTTTGCCTGAAGCACAGTGCCCCAAAAGTTGATCGAATGCACCAATTCAAATGTTGCTATTAAAGTACTTTTACGGTGAGATAACATTTAAATCGATCGATTCTGAATAAAACAGATTATTCTCCATAACATAGATGAGCCTCATCCAGTCAGCTTAAGATTGTAAGGGAAAAAGACTAACATCTCCCAAGGCAGAGAGACTTCTGCCTCCAGACAGCTTCAGACTCAAGCCCTCCCCGGGTCTACCCTCCGCTAGCCTGCCCTGCAGGTTTCACAGCTGCCTGCCCCACAGATCTTACCGGTTCTACGTCTTCGGAGAACGCTGACTAATGCACCTACTGTGGGAAAGCTCGTTACACATATCATTTCTAGCCTTTAATAGCCTGTCAAAATATCCGTTATGTATCATCACTCTCTCTTTTTTATTAAGGTTTTATTTATTTATTTGACAGAGAGAGAAAGGGAGAGAGCACAAGCAGGGGGACTGGAGGAGAGAGAAGCAGGCTTCCCGCTGAGCAGGGAGCCTGATGTGGGGCTCGATCCCAGGACCCTGGGATGATGACCTGGGCAGAAGCTTAACAATTGAGCCACCCAGGCGCCCCATCACCAACCCCTCTTAAAGGAGGAAAAAACTGAAATTCAGAGAAGCTAAGAAATTTGACTAAATCATGGAGCTAATAAATTGTGGAAAGGAAATTAAGGCCATGTGTCTCTCAGTCCAGAATCTCCATGTACTACATTTGCAAAATATTCTACTAAACAAGAGTTTGTATCGCTGTCGAAGTCCCCAAGTGTATATCTTTTTTATTACATATGCTATAAATATCTCTTATTAGATTAGGCTATGTAAATTCTTGTAACTCATTCAGGAAATTCACCAAAAGAGGCCAAAATATTAAGCAAAATAGTATTAACAAGATAATCAAATAAGGAGATGATATTTCTCTCTTGTATTTAAAATGTTATTCCAAGGAAATCCTGACACATAAGCCCAATGGAAAGAAGATATTACACTGCAGGATGGGTACAACTACCTTTACATTTCATTACTTAAAATTATATTTTAAACTTTATGGAAAGAAACTTTTCAAGGGAAAATGATCAATTCTCAATGAAAAAAAAAATCAGCCTATTGGGTGTACTATGCACTATCTTCAATCATGTGGATCTCCGTGGGACTTTCTGTTGACTTCATTTAAATTCCATGAATAAAAAATGTATTATAATAAATGTGACATGGTCACCTGCAACCAAGAGAATTGTGTGTTTATTGGCCTTTAGCCCATATGACTGCTTGGGGAAATACATGTGTATATATAAAATCATATATCATAAATTATATATATCTATACATATGCCATATGTGTATGTGTATATATAATATATATTTTATATATTTTTAAATTCTTACTTAATGAGTAGAGGTGAAAATATAAGTTTCATCAGATTTACAGAAAAATCATGCCTTGATGATAACAGGTCCTCGGGAAAGGTTGAATGAATAATCCACTTCTACAGATATCCAATTCTTAATGTGAACAGAAAACTGAAACTCAGGGCATACTAGATTTTATCTCTTCTACTTTTAACAAAACTTACTTTAAAAAAAAAAGAAAAATTACATTTTTATAAGTTAAAATGTTTTTGTATGATTTCATGTAATACGCATTTGTCTATGTTTAGCAAGTATGTTCATAGAAAGTACAGAAAATATCCTACTTTACTACATCTCTAAAATTTTCAAGATGATTTAAAATATTTAAATACTTTATGGATGCAAATTACAAACTTTTAAAGAAGAAAAATTAAAGAGGAAAATTTTACAGAATGCCAGCTATTAAATATGAAGGGTATGACAAAACCAGAAATATCACCACTTTGAAATCCATAATAATAATTTTTTTTTGGCAAAGACCAACTATTGGATGCTAAAAACCACTGGGTAAAATTTTTGCAGATAAAGGACATTTACATTGCCAAAAGGCAACAACATTTCACTTTTCATCTGCCTCCCCCCATAAAAAAACACACTTTTACAATGGAGACACCTGGCAATCACCACTGTGACCACATCATTAAACAGAGTCACCAAGTAAATTTAACAATGCCACTAACAGTGGGCAACATGAAATTATGTTCCTCCTGTTATAATGCCCTCAGCACACATTTCGCCTATGTAGTATTCTTACCAAAATGTTTTATTTGACTGTAGATATAAGGACACAATGAGACATATCTAGAATGCAGGACATTCTAAAAACAACCATTATATACTTCAAAAAGTCCATATTTTGGAAACCAAAACAAACCAAGTCAACATACAATCAAATAAAAAGCCATTCTCCAATGAAAGAGACTAAAAAGAGAGAAAAGAAAAACAAATAAAAAATGCATAAACCTTGATTTTCATCCTAGATCCCAAATAAACAAACTGTAAGACAAACCTGTGAATAAATGTGTATATTAGATGGTATTATTAAATTATTACTGATTTTTTTATATGTGATTAAAAGCACTTTGGTTATCTAACTCCATATTCTTAATTCTTAAGAGTATCAAAGTATTTAGGGGAAAAGTATCATGATTTCTACAGTGAACATTTAAAGAGTTTAGAAAAATACATGTTGCCTTTGTGTGTGTGATAGAAGATAAAGAACATAGAAGAACATTAAGTAATAAAAATGAGAAGACAATGTATCCAAACAGAGAGCCTTCACTTTGCTCGGGGATTTCATATCTATTTCTTGGAAAAAAGTGGCTGAGAAGTAAAATCCACAGCTGAAAGTGCCCGGCATGTGTGGGTGACAAAGTCAGCACCTGTGTTCTTGGAGTTCGGCCAAGAGTCAGTGTAGAATAGTCCTGCCGTGCCCTCCCCTCACCTTCCTGATAAAACCCTAGTGTGAGGGCAGAAGTCATTACCTTACAGGATTCGTAGCTTCATGGAGAGTGGAGCTCTGTCCTCAGCTTCAATTTGTACCACAGGAAAATACTCTGTTCCTATTGTTGTTGGGTATGCATTGAACACCAACCTTGAATGGTCATCAAGGGCATCACACAAAATGGAGTGTAGAGCTCTGTGATCATTATTATAGCTAGAAAAAGAGAACTCAGTCAGGTTGTACATCTGCTGAGAAAGTTCATTATCTTAGGTAAGCAAAATCGAGAGAACAAAAAGGCATCCTAACAGCCAGAAGCAGCAAAGAACCCCTTTAGAAGTGGATAGCCCTCCAATTCAGTACCATCCATCAACACATTCCTCAAAATAAAACATGTGCTCAGGCTCACAAAAGCCAGAATCGACGTATCAAAGGCCACTTGGAAGGGATGTTATTACTCAGAATTATGAGAGCATTTCCACTGATAGAGAGAACGGCTTACATTGTTATCAATTTAATGGGAAAATTTACAACTTTAATGGTCGTTTTGGGTCACATCCAAGCACTAAGACCTCTTTTTGATTTTCCTCTCTTTTCTTTCTTTCTTTCTTTCTTTCTTTCTTTCTTTCTTTCTTTCTTTCTTTCTTTCTTTTTCTTTCTTCTTTCTTTTTCTTTCTTTTTTTTTTACTATGTGTGTTTTCATCTATAGGAGTTGATTTACAAAGTTTATTTAAAACAGTATGAGTGTTCTATTACTGAAAATTCATTATAAATGTAAGCATACATCAGCTTAGGACTGATAAAAGAAGTAGGTAACATGGACAAATAATGAGTGAAAAATCAATGAAAACTTGTAAGTTTCTTGAGAAAATGCTAGTACTCTGAATTGATCCCTTATCTACATATCAGGATCTTGTATGTCGGGTCATATATACACAGTGACCAATGACACCATAGCACTCAGATCACAGTGAGGCCACACTGCCGTCTCGCACATGAAGCCAAGACATTACTTCCTGATTTAATGCAATACATAAAGGAAGCATTTAAAATACCATATATTATTTCAGGCTTACAGAAATGAAAAAGATATAGATTATACCATCTGGTAATTTGCCCAGTGCCTTCAATGACTTCAGACACCTACCTGAACTTCCCAGCAGTATCACTTAAGAGGGGTCATTTTCCATTCTTGACTTTATTTAGTTGTTTCACATCGCTCATGATCTCTTAATAACCACCAGTATTGATAATAATTCTTGTGTTTGAGAAGTATTATCTAACTCTGATATCATGGCCCATGAATGTCTTTTTACAGATGAATCCACTCTGAAAAGATATCAATCATTATAATTATGATTTTCTTCCAGATACCTTTGTCAGGCAACAATGTAGTCATAAATAAAAATATTCTACCTTTAGAACAGAGATAATATATATTCCTACAGTGGTCAAATTTGCTTAGCAAAATCTCTAATGTCATACAAATATATAAAAATACATAAATATATATTAAAGAAAGTAGAGTCATTTAAGTAACAAACCAACCTGATCAATGAAAGCCTGAAGTACCTCACGTAAAATTCCATGAAAGAACGCGATAAATAGATGAGAGAATAGGGTAGAAATTTTAAAAGAGGTCAGCATAACACTGTTCATGGTTGTATCCCTTTAATTCCATTAAATTAATCATTTATTTCTCCTTCCTGATATCAGTATCATTTCTCTGCAAACAACCAAACAACAAACCAAACAGAGACCCATAATGTACAAGAACCCCAGGGTCAACTCATTCATGGCAATCATTCATCTTTAAGGGAGAGAAGGCAATGGAATTCTTTTATCTTTACCTACTTTAACAGTGGCCTCTGGTCCTGCCAGGCAGTGTTGCTACTGAACATCGGGATCCACACAGTCTGAAGATCACCTAGCTTTTCTGCTCCCACAGATTTAGAGTTGCCACATACTTGATTCCATGAGCAAAACTTTAAGAATATGCATGCAAGTGCTCATGCATTTACCTTTCAAAGAATAGTATTGTGCCGGCGTGGGTGGTGCTTGAATTCTCCGAGTCAGCAATGTCACAGACCAGAATTAGCCTCCCCTAGGAAAGTCAGATGTTGAATTACGTATCACCCTGGACTCTTGCTATGCTCTTGGAGAGTTCTCCGGAAGCTCCTGGATTGTATTCTTGCAATTACTTTTCCAGATATAGCTTCAGTCCATTCCTTCAATTTCCCAAACTTCGTGAAGATCATAATCATCTTGCTTAGAGGAGACCCCTGAGATCTGAGTGCAAATGAGTTATCTCCTAACCCAGAACCCCAAGAAAAAAAGATGAAAGGTCCTGTAATCTTGACACTGGACAGGCCTACACGGGAGACCACTCAAATGATATGTTTTTTTTCCCGACTAATAAAAATCTGTTCCAACGTGTCTTGCTATGTGAACCTTTTAAAAGGTTGGCATGTTTTTTTAATTCTATTTCCCCAGATGTCCAATTATTTAAAAGTAGAAAAATAATAAATCTTTGGTAACATTAACACCAAACATTATTAACAAACGAGACAATGCAGCTGTTAGGGGTTGACCGAAAAAAGGAAGCCTTCATTTCCTAAAAGATGTAGCAAGGATGAAATGCATTGAATCAGATCTTTTGTGATATCCATAAGATGAAGTGAGACCTTTACTTAGACAAAGTACAGCCTCTCCTTTATAATGAGAGCGTGGTTAATAAAAAGGAAAATGTATGTGTTACGGGATGACTTCTCGAAGAATGCCCATTGGAACAGGTGCAAAAAGAAATTGCATGTGATGTAATCATGAAGAGTGTACTGAAATGACATATGCATAAGTTAACATTTTGAGGAATGAACAGCCTTTAATTGTCCATTCATGTTGAAGGATAGATTGTCAAGAAATGTGAGGGGTTTGAGATTTTAAATAACTTGCAAAGTAAAAATTGAGGCGGCCCACAGCTTTACAGATGTGGATAGGAGACAATGAGGCTGCTGGGTCTGACAAAAGTATAGCTTATTTCTCCCACCAACAGTAGTAGCCACAGGAGGAACATTTTGTGCTGGTTCCCCAGGTCTCAGTTCCACAGAACAACATGAAGAGGATCGGATGGAACCAGTCTCAACAGGAGGCCACATTCTAGGAGAGGACCTGAGCTCAGGGATCTGAATTTTTATAATGTGGATGAAGCATGTCTACCTTTTGCTCCACAAGGAGACATGATCTCTCTTTTGCCAAGCTGTTCACTATA
This sequence comes from Nasua narica, assembly GCA_028533885.1. Classification (NCBI taxonomy): domain Eukaryota; kingdom Metazoa; phylum Chordata; class Mammalia; order Carnivora; family Procyonidae; genus Nasua; species Nasua narica. Next base: position 5,423,783 of record CM052810.1, on the reverse strand, counting down.
TAAACATCCGTGAAAAGATAGTCTAGAACAAAAGGGCAATCAATGCCTGACTTGAAAGATGTCCAAAAATATGAGGGTCAAGTCATCTCCCAATGAGATCTACCTGGAGAAAGCAGAACGCGCTAAAGATTTTCACTTGGCGTAAGAGTGGATCAAGATTAGGAGAGATGCCTGGGTCTGGAATTGTGTTAATTGGGCTGAATGCACAGACAGAATTAGATTAGAAAATTACATAGCATACAATGTATCCACTGTAACACCATTATGAAAAGATGAGCACCATTAATTTATGACAAATCCTTCCAGTTGTCCAACGTGATATTAAAAGAGAGCACCTGTCCTGCCAATTACATTAAGATAGACCAATGATTCTCAACTCAAAGTGAGTTGGCAATATCTGAAGATATTTGGGGTTGTCACCACTAAGAGTGCTATTGCTATCTAGTAAAGAGAGGGCAAGGACATGCAAATCCTACAATGCACAGGATACCGTCTTACAATTAAGGCTTACTCAGCACCAAGTCAATGGTGTGAATATTGAAAACCATAATGCATACCTGCTTCAACTCAATAATTATGCACGATTTCAAGTAATCTGGAATAATATGCTTGTTTAAACTATAGGCTCATTGGGGAAGTATTGACCCTGGGGGTTTGTATTTGTTTCTAGTGAGCAAATAAAAATATACATTTTACTCTTCATTTTACTCAAATAAAAGAGTATTTACAAACCACTTTTAGAAACTTTTTAGATATATTCCAAATGCAGCAATGTAAATAAAGATCATTCCGCAATTCATAATTAGATTTCATGTTAGACCATAGGATAGAAAAAAAGATTTAACACTCGGTCTTTCTGAGCTGGATTCCTAGAATAATCACCTAGTAGCTGCATGTCCTTGAGAAGATGATGTATAAATTTGACCCTCAATTTCTCAGCTTCCAAATGGGTCAATCACAGTATGCAATATTAATATTGACTGCAAAGACACCGGGAGAATTAACTAAAATATGGAATGGAAAAATGCTTTGTAAATTCTAAAGCTGCTAATATCAGCTGAGATTCTAAGGACATTTTTTTTTCACTTGACATCAAAGAGACGGAGTAATGATAAATGCCCTCTTCTCCTTCTGCAGGATCATTGATTTTTGAAATCCTCAAAGGCTCTAATAATAGTCTTTTTATTCTTCTTCAGTGGGCTTTAGTTTACCCTATTTTGAAGGCCAGGTATGTGCAACTGTATAGAGTAACCTGTCAAAAATCAGAATTTCGATTGAGCTTCACGGCAACATATACCATGAAATGTCTGAGAGCCTCTCGAGCTGGGAAAATTCAGGATGATGAAGTGTGTACTGGAGCTCACTCAGAGAAACAGAGTTACATATACCCTTTTCATCCACTTGCGTATCATTCTCCTTTTCATTGCAAGAGAAGCAATGTCTTGACTGCCCCATGGATTTGATTAATTAAATGCATCTTGCTCAAATCGAGTTTTTACAAGAATGCTGTGATGGTAAAAGAACAAAGGAGGCTTTTAAAATCACGGCTGACACAAACTAAGTGGACTAAGGCACTGAAATGTCGTAAAACCTACCAGACGCTCTCCCGAGGTAACAGATCCGTTGTCCAGATTCGACTCTGTTGGTGTAAGTACAAGAAGAGGGTGCACTGCTTGCACGGGAATATTACATTGGCTGACCACAGATTCTCTGCGTTGCTTATACTGGCTGACCACAAATATTTAAGACGTGTCCAAGAAGACCATAGTGCTCTATTTTCAGAATTACATATACAAGACTCCAATCACCCGATCTCTTCTGTGGACGGGTCAGCCCCAGCTGCTGGTCAGAGGTCCAGGGAGAATCTACATAACTATCAACCTGAAGAGACCTCTTTCAGCTCTGCAGAAGGGCCATACCCTGCTGAGTAACCCGGATTGACACGGAATGAGGCAAGTTTCTTAAAATTCTACCATCAATTATGGAGACCACCTGAATTTACAATGACTTACTATTCTCCTTATATTTATGCTTCGGAGTCCATTTGCAATCATTAACAGGATGGAATAAAATCACAAACAAACAGATGAGGATTAAAATGATCTAACACGCTTGGGTACATTTATGTAAAAAGGAGACATGACTTGGGTTAAAGTTTTTAATTTGCGAAACTGTTTTAAGCAACACACCCGCTGCTTTTCTTTGCACGTAACAAAACTAATAACCTGAGTAATAGGGATAATTGAATTCATTCAACCCACTCATTCTCAAAGATGAGAATTCCCAACCTTTTCCGTAGATTATAGAATTCACTGGGACAACTGTACCCATGAAGTTACTCATTCCTTTAGAAGAGGACATTTCCTATTTCCTGTCATCTTTTCCAAATTGCTTAGTCGTGAATCGGCAGAGCCAGAACTGGTCTGAACTAACTCTTTACTTCTGAATTAGCCAAATTACTCCAGGTTTGCGGGACCAACACCTGAGCTAAACAGTGATTCATAATCATCATCAATATTAATTAATATAAATATCTAGGATAAAAACTATACTGTTCTCACAGAATTGTCTTACCTTAAGGGCTATCCTTTTGAAAATTTCAAGTGGGTCTTAAGTCCCAAATCTCTGCAATGTTTTTTTTTCTTTATCACAGAAATTGTCAATAGTTAAGATCAATAATTATAATATGGAAAATAGACTATCTATACTGAGAGGAATGAATTCCTTTGCCAATATTCTGTATTTAAAAACCTCTTTTTGTGTAAGTTTCTTCGTAGATACAGATAGACTTAACTTTTGGTATCCTAAGTAGGTTAAAAAGAAGTTGTCATTTAATCTCACTCTAGGTCTACAATTGCTGCCTATAGAACAAAAGAAAAAAAAATATGTGCACCTCCTTTGTGATCTGAAACGGACAGCAAGGATGTCTACTAGGGCTCAGTCCCAGAGCAGGTGCGGGTCCCTCACTTCCTGTACCCGAGCTTTCTGATGTATCATAACTAACACCCGCCCCGAGGCTCAGGCTCAGGTCCAGCTGAGTAAGTTAAGATTCCTGACTCTCAATAAAACACCGCAAGCAGTATTCTGCGATGTCTGGATGCTGTCGGGGAATCGCAATCAAAGGATCAGAGTTCAGCCTACGGCAGAGAGGCAAGAACATTGACACATAGTGATAAGGGACTTCATATGCTACTAATGCAACAGCCACTGATAAGCACAGCCTTCAAGAGTGAGGGAGTGACCTAGCCTGAGAAAGAGTACTCATGAACAGAACAGAAGCATTTAGAGGTCACGGCAAAGAACATAAGGATGTTTAATGACAAATGTACTTCTATAAAACAAAACAAAACAAAACAAGATCAAAAAGAGAATGTAGGGATTTTATCTGGAAATGAAAACATCTATCCTGCATATTGCAACTGGGAAATAAACAATAAATAGTGAATCTGCAGAATTTGCTTGTTATTTTTTGGGGGGGTTGCTTGTTTTTGATAAATTCTAGAAATCTAGTATTTATTTAGTTTATATAATTTTTAGACCAAATTAATTACATGATTGTACACACACACTTCAGGACCAGAGATGTCTATATTTGATTTGAGGTTTTCATGAAGGAATCCTCTCTTTGGCTTAGTTTCTTGGGGAAAAAAAAATGAGAATAAATATTCATACTTTGAAATGCAATTAGAAAGTTTAAATGTAAGAAGATATGAAAGCATTCTGTGTTATTTTCTTTTCTCTCAAAAAGAAAAGACATTCAATAATATGAATCGGGAGTTTACCATTCCTCTAAAAGATTTCAGCATTTCACTCATTGGTAGCAAACATTTGCAGCTTTGAGTCAGTTTAAGGAACAGAATGGACGACTCTATTATAAAATAAAATAAAAATAGCTATATGCCAATACCGTTGCCTATTCTATAAACATACTTTATGTTTCTGGTAAAGTCTTGCAACATAGTATCAGCCCCTCCGGGTACAGAGACTGTCCAATGAATTGGCAGCTGCACTTCAAGGGCACAAACCAAAACGAGTAGCAACTATCATCAAAACAACCCCTCATACTTGTACAGCAAACATTTTGGGGGGCAAGGCACATCCTATTAGCGCCCCTTCAGGGATGTGTAGGCGCTTTGCCAGCTCCTGAACTCTGAGCACTGTGATTGCTTTCACATTCAAACGGGGCTTCCCGCAGAGGTAAACACTGGGGTGTAGCTGGGAAAACCACAAAGGTGACCGAGGAGAATATGGATGATGTGTGATCCCAGGCAGTGTGCTTCTTTCCCGGGGCAGAAGCCTTAAAGCTGGAGGACCACCCTGGTTCAGAACCTTCCCACCTCAACCGCCAGCCCATCCCACGGTAAGTAGGAGTCAACAATTTTTCCTTTAAGCTAATGTTTGAATGTTAAGAGAAGGCTCACTGGCAAGTAAATTGCTCTATTCCGTTAAGACCTAGCAGAAATCAGTAACCCTCAGAGAGTGGTTATTCCTTGACTGAAAAAGAAGTTAAAGGACATATGGACATTCAGACATTCTAGCCTGGGGCAGGGAGTTTTTTTTTTTTTTTGTTCTGAGTAAGCTTTACATCCAGTGTGGGTGGGGCTTAAACTCAAGGCCTGGAGATCAAGTTAGCTCTATGGACGGAGCCAGCCAGGTGCCCCAAAAGTCGGCTTTAGGATTTTTTTTTTTAAGTCGGCTCTACACCCAATATGGGGCTCAAACCCAGGACAGAGAATTTTGAAACTCTGAGGGCAGCCTTTGAGCTCTGGCTCTCAGGAGCATGAAAGGGGCCCAGAAAAGGGAAGAGAACTGAAAGTTTTTAAAGATAGCTTTTTCCCTCACTTTAAAATCAAGGCAATCAATTCAGTATTATGTGTGCTGTACATGTTATGACTTTAAATTAATGCATATTTGTTTCAGGTTTAATACACTGCATTTTTATGTTCCTCATTCCTAAGTTACAAGACATGAGTTTGACAGTAATTAGTAAGTCCTAATATTTAAACAGAAGGAAATTACATGGCTATATTCTTTAAACATAAGGCACTTTTCCTAAATAAAAAATGAAAATCCTCTGGTGTTTCTGGAATGTCCCTTAAAAATAATTTGCTTTTGCTGAGTTTGCTAGTAGGCGTGTTTGTGCAGTAAGCCGGACCCCCTCGGGGCTGAGGGCAGAGCCCAATGTGGACAGTGCGATTGTGCAGTTTCCTTCCCTCTTTCTTCTGGGCCCCCTGGGCCTCTTTAGGGTCTGAATAGACACACATAGTTTGCATATGTGGGTGTTTAGAAAATGCCATTTGATGATAATGATGATGATTCCCTGAAAGTAAGGGTTTTTCATCAGAAGAAAGTGTGAGCATTGGAGGCTTTGATTAGATTCTCTTGATCTCTTTTAAAAATAGGATGGATTTGCTCATCTGTTGCGGATGGCTAAAGGGAGTCTTGTCTAAAGACAGAGAAAGGATGGGAGGACTGCAAGGTCCCTTCTAACTATATGAGTCTCTGAAGTAGGGTCACTGCTTCTGAAGAAAAGGCTGGAAGGTTCCGCATGTAGGAGATGGTGACCAGCTGCGTGCTGTCCTCAATGAGGCCAGAGAAGGAAATGTGTTTAAACTTGAACATGAATGACCGTGGCTTCAAGGGGCGAATTTCCTGACACCAAGGGAATGTCAAAGCCGAGCACGAGAGAAGCAGAGAACGTAGTCAGTTCGCCTTGCTCCTGTGGAACGCTACTCAAGGTTGAGGATAACCCTTCCATTAAGCAGTGGAAAGTGCACTTGAATTTCTTTCTTTTTTTCTTTTTGTCTTTCTCAACATCAGTCTCATATTTCTTAAGACAAGTTACAACCCTATGAATTCTTCCAAAGAATCCCCAGGAAACACGACGATATAGCTGGACCCGTAAGTCCCTGGGTTGATGCTTATTACGTAGCATTTGTGAAAAGTCACCCAAAGGTTGATGGGTGTAGCTAGGACTCACTAGAAATGACTTTAATGTGCTCTTACGCTTCCAGGACTCTGTGTGGAATAAGACTGATCATGTGTTATGAATTTCACTGATTTTATTAATTTCAGATGTATAAGTTTGGACATTTAAAATACTGTATTCAAGTCATTCTCTCCCAGTCTTCCACATTACCTAAAATTACATCAGTTAATATTTTTATTTTATTTTTTTAAATATTTTTATTCATTTGCGAGAGAGACAGAGAGACAGAGAGAGCACAGGCAGGGGGAAAAGTAGACTCCCCACTGAGCTGGGAGCCCGACGTGGGGCTTGATCCCAAGACCTCAAGATCATGACCTGAGCTGAAGACAGACACTTAACCATCTGAACCACCCAGGCACCCTCCATTCATATTTTTAAAAGGTCTTTTTTCTTGAGGTTTTTACAAAGTTTATTTTAGAAATAACGGAAAGTAAGTCAATTATCCAGAAATTGTATTAATATTTTGGTAAAGAATGTTCTACTAGCCCTCTGGAAAAAGAGAGGAATTGGTAAAAATGATTGATAATTAGTAATTAAGAGGTATGAAACAATATGACAATAACCAAATAATCAAGAATATCTATATACCTTATAGTAAGCTGATTATTTATAATACTATTTTATGTTTAACAACTCAAAAGACATCTTTTCCAAAACATCGATATCAAAAGAATTATGTAATTTAACATGTACACCTTATGAACAAAGTTAGGTCTATATATCCATATGGACAAATACTCATACATATATGAATTCATTGTGACATTACTCAATCCTAAAAAAAATGCATCAAATAGTCAGGACGTAGGATTACTGTTAGAATCCAGAGAAAATTCTCCTAAGTATTACTTAAGAATGTAACACACACAGAAACACAGACACACACATCCTTCCACACAGTATTACTTGAGCCACTTTTTTAATCACTAGACAAAAACCCGCACTTCACTTGAATGGACCTGGATTTCAGAATATTTGCATATGGCTCCTTGTATTGGTCAGGATGCACTGAGCTACCAATAACAGAAAACAATTTTGCAATAAGGAAAAAACGCCCTATCTCATCACTAAAACAACCTACGCAAAGTGGCTCAAAGGTTGCCTGGATGCACCACCATCTGCAGAGGCTGGGTCCCCTCATGCTCTCGGTGGGTTCCAGACTTCTGGCCATTCCATGCACACATGAGTCTGGCTGGTGGACGAACGGTTGCCCCACCACATCCTTCTATTTGCCAAAAGGAATCTTTTCTGAGAAGTCCTCCAGAAAAGAGGGTTATCCTGAATGGCTTCGGGCAGTTGAATTTACCCATGGACTGGTGATAACGTCACCCTCCATAAACACGTGGTTACACGGAGGGGGGTGCCCTAAAGAAAAAGGGAGGCTGCTGAGTAGGTAATAAGATTATGTCCAAAATATACATATTTCCTATTTTATTTGTTAAGCCATAGTAGTATAGAAATGTTACCTTTTATGCATAGCCAGATAAACAAAACAAGTAAAAACGGTAATAAAAGCAAATCAATGGAATCATACTAATCATAATCATTCAGATCAAGAAATAGATACCAAATCTCTTCTAATTCCATTTGCTTAGTGTACCAGCCAGATCCAAAGTTGCTTTTAAATTATGCCAGACTTTTCAAACCATCAAACCAAGATGTAGTTACCATTTTTTTCTATGCTTTGCATACAGAACTAAAAAACTTAAAGTTAGTCTTAATAAAATGAAATTCTTTATATTTACATTTATTCAGTGAACTAGAAAATAGCTTTTTTAACAAAGAAACATTGGCATCTTTGGATGTCTTGTCTAAAGAATATGATTATAAACTTCAATATTCCATCTATATAATTATGTGTTACTACCATAAGATTATAATTTGATCCTGATTAAAGAACATTTTGTTCTTAATGCAATATGCTATTTGGTAATTTTTCTACAAGCCAAAGAAAACAGATTGTTTAAAATTCACATAAATTTGAAATGTGTTTATATTTTAGACATGATTGGCATTGGTATTTGCTCTAAGTTCCACGGATGTCAACACTATTCCCATTCCTGAATATGCATGTGGGTGGAGGGAGGGGAGTTGGATGAAGAAAGGAACATTGATGATTTTGCTACAACCTGGTATTTCCATTTGTGGTCAGAAAATAGACTCTTACTTTTTTTCTATATTGATAAAAACACAACAAAATTAATAGAAGACTTAAAGGATAGACAATAATTACCATCAAACATGGAAAAAAAAGATTGCTGTAGATATTAAATTGATTTTTATCCCTTTAAACAGCAACAGACATACATATGGGATTGAATTGCCAGTATATCTCTTGAAGATCAAATAACTTTGCATAGTGAATTTCCAAAATCAGGTGATATAATTCAGAGTACCTAGGCAGAGTGACAATGACTATTCTCTACCCGATATTGCCCCCCCACACTCCTGACAGATGGAAGACGATTGGCTCAGCCACAGACGATGCTCAGGCTCCCACTTTCCAAGCCTGTCACTCAGGCATGGCCAAATGACCCAGGTTCTGCCAGTAAGATATAAATGGGATAGGAACGGAAAACTGTTAAGAGGGTTTCTAGAAAGGCTTTTTGCTTTCCTGATGCAGCAGAATCAGTCACCCTTTCTCCTGTTATTTTCTTGTTGTTTTGGATTTGGGCATCCAAATCCAAAGTCTAAAATCTAAAGCAGCAGACACCATTGTGTTTCAGTCCTCTGGGAAAGGACAGGGGATTAGGATATGCGAGCATCGACATCATTGTTACTAATCTAATGTCAAAATCTGCCTGCATCCTGGGAAAAATAAACCCTCATTTGTTTAAAACACTGTGAATCAGGTTTTCTTTTCCTTGTAACTGAACGCTTTCCAAACTGATACAGACAGTTTTAATTACATAGCTACAAAGCTATAAGAAGTATTGTGTATTCATTTATTTATAAAAATGCAGACAGTTATACCATCTAGTCATCACAGATCATATCAGAATCAGAATTTGTTTTAAGTAGACTCACATGCAAACTGCCTCATGAAACACAGGAAAGCTAATTATTTCATGGATTTAATTTCATTACCAAATTTAATGGTAAAATCATAATCTAATATTTGGCCATTATTATATCATTTTTGATTGTGTCCTGGAAAGACAAACCTTGGGGGTGGTTTCATTTATGTGAGGGTGCATTTTTTTTAATGGGGGCACTTTTATTTTACACTAGAATTTAAGAAATTTTAAGATTGTCATATTGTATAAAACACAAATTCTCTCAATCTAGCATATGGTCTCTGGCATTTATAATAGTCAATATACAGGAAAAAACATAAGATATCGCTACATACTGAATGAAATATCTGCCATTTCTTTCTTTTTTTTTTTTTTAAGATTTTATTTACTTATTTGACAGAGAGGAGAGAGATCACAAGTAGGCAGAGAGAGAGGGGGAAGCAGGCTCCCTATTGAGCAGAGAGCCCGATGCAGGGCTCGATCCCAGGACCCTGAGATCATGACCTGAGCGGAAAGCAGAGGCTTTAACCCACGGAGCCACCCAGGGACCCCCATCTGCCATTTCTTGAGAACAGTATCTCACTGCTTGCTTAACGTAGCGATTCACTTACAACTATGTGGTAGGAAAGGGGTCAGGAATTTAGGCTCAGGAATCAGACCTTTAATTATACACATGACCTCAGGCAAGTTATTTGTATTTTCAGTTCCCTTTTTGCTCATCTTTAAGCACGGAATAAAAACAGAAGTACCTGATTTACAGGTGTTTGGGGGGATTAAATGTGTTAATAAATGTCTAGCATTTAGGACAGTGACTATTGTATTGGCAAATTAGAAAGATAAGAAAAAAGACAGCCATTTTAAAAAGCTGGTAGTCACAGGAACTGATCAGCTTAAAGGAAGATTGGATTCCTTTTAGAAACAAAGTCTCGGGGCGCCTGAGTGGCGCAGTTGGTTGGGCAACTGCCTTCGGCTCAGGTCATGATCCCGGAGTCCCGGGATCGAGTCCCGCGTCGGGCTCCCAGCTCCATGGGGAGTCCGCTTCTCACTCTGACCTTCTCCCTTCTCATGCTCTCTCTCACTCTCTCTCTTTCCTAATAAATAAATAAATAAAGTCTTAAAAAAAAAAAAAAAGAAACAAAGTCTCTCCTTTTGTTAGACAAAACCTGCACTCATTTCAGTGGAGATTCAGCTGTGTGTAAAACCTGGCTGAATTAATGGATTTGTCAGAGGAATGGTGCTGGCTAGAGGGAGAGGAAGAAGGAAAGAAGGAAGGTTGCTCCAAAACAGACAGCCAGTGAGACAGTCTCTGAGGGTGAAATGAGCACAGACGATATAATGAAAACAAAATTATAAGAGATGAGGCAGATATCTAAGTAGGAACAGGACGTGCCCATGGGAACATGAGTCAATGGCAAGAGGTGTGGCGGTGCCGATTTGGGAAGCCCTGCAGGCTTCCTGCAGAGCACGGTGGAAGAATCGAGGCAACGGTTGTATCTCTCTCCCTTATAAAAGGGAAGGATTGGTAGAGCTGGTAGGAAATATACATATTTATTTACATTTTACTACATGTGCTTATTTCTACTACTAATTTCACTCAGTGGTTTCCCACTTGGGTTGTACTGTGATTAGACAGACCTTGCTCAAATAGTTATTCTTGGTCACTCCATTCTGTATGACCACTAGTCGTTATTTTGACCACTGCTAATTTGGGATGTCTCCTTGTATCATTACTCTTTTCTTTGGGTCTTTTCTTGTTTCATCAGTCATGTGTTTGCCTATATGCTCTATGCAATATCTAGACTGGCCAGTAATGATCCTCCTGGACCAAACCAAACAAGATTTGGAAATTCATTCCAATATAAATTCCCTGATAACCTGATAGGTTGATTTACAAATTTATTAACACACTGGGAGGGGGGAGAGGTGTGAAAAGAATAAGGCATGGAGATTCCCAGCTGGATCTTAAACTGAAATTCAGACATGTCTTGAGATACTTGATAAATTTTTTCCAGAAGCTCAGTTACAGAGATGACACTCCAGGAAGACAAAGCACTCACATGTTGAGAAGGTGCAGGCACAATGAGACTGAAGGAACAACAGAAGTTAGGTGGAAAGGCAAGGCATGTCTACAATAGTATGATGTCTATTGTTAATGTTTGCTTTCCTGGCCCTTTATTCATTAGATTCATACATGACTCCTATAAATAGAAGTGGACAGCAATATAAATAATAACTAGAAGCTTTCACTTCTGGGTAGGAATGAGAAAGCCATAAGAGACCTAAAAATGAGAGCAAGATCATGAAAACAAACAAAACCCAAATGAACTAAAATACAGAGAATAACAAAACCTTCCTACAAAAGAAGTACTGACCACTGTCTTCTTACTGGGTAGAGTGATAGGAGAAGGAATTTGCCAAGGAACAGAGTGCAAAGAAACACGCCACACTTTAGAAGCCCATGAGGTTTAGAGTGGTGGTTTAGATGCCTGCAGAAGCCCAGCAGAAGAAAGATCTGTACCACCTACCCTTGTTTCCAAATGGCTGTCACTGAGCGCATGCCAAATTATACAACCAAGTTTGGGGGCAAAACAGGAGATCTAAAAAAAATCCTCATGGAGGCTTAGAGAGCCCACCTGAGACTGGGAACAGATGAGGATAACCATGAGAAATCCCTCTGAACTCGGAGACTTTGTCTACTGCAAGGCTGCCACCAAAAACTGGGGTTAGGACAGGGGAACAGCAAGAAATACCTACAAGTTGCCCCAGGATGTCACTTGTACACTTGGCCTTCTGAAAGCTCAAAACAGAAAGTGGGGCACCTGGCTGACTTAGTTTGTGGAGCATATGACTCTTGATCTCTGGGTCGTCAGTTTGAGTCCCATGTTGGGTGTAGAGATAACTTAAAAATAAAATCTAAAAAAAACAAGCAAATAAACAAACCAAAAATAAGAAAAAAAAAAAAAACAGAGAACATTAGAGCAGAGGAATCTCCTGAATGTGTAGAGATAACTTAAAAATAAAATCTAAAAAAAAAACAAGCAAATAAACAAACAAAAAATAAGAAAGAAAACAAAACAGAGAACATTAGAGCAGAGGAATCTCCTAAATGTGAAAAGCTGATCATGGAAATGGAGAACAAAGAGAACTTACCTGAAGCCCCAAATCTGGAAACAGGGACATAAAAAAAGAGAGAGAGAGATGCCTTCTATTCAGGAAACCAGTGGTTGGGTTATAAAGCACAAAGAGAAATCTGGATTTTCACTGGTGCTTAGATCTCAAGACTTGCTAAATCTGTAGCCAGTAATGAACTGAATATAATGGAAACCAAAATAAACCTCAGAGATCAAATACATATTATATGGAGTAACCTCCACCCTCCAATACTAGTGGCCAAAAGAAGAAGGGTTGTACCTTTTTTCTGGAGCTAAATACTATTAATTTCCATCTATAATGTTATTTTGTTTACAATAGTTATCCTAGAATAAAAGTTGCAAGATATGTGAAGGATAGATAAAAATTTTAAGATATATGAATAAAAATGTGATACATGGTCAAGAGAAGAAAGAGAAATAAAAACACGCCCACATATGATATAGATATTGAGATTATTAGAGAGGAGATTTAAAATAAATACAGGGCACAAAAATTATGTTGAATAATCTAACATAATTGATTTCAAGATAATTTGTGTGGAAAAAAATGGAAATAGTACAGATATGACCACAATAAAAAATCCAAATGTAGGGGTACTTGGGTGGCTCAGTCAGTTGGGCATGTGCCTCTAGCTCAGGTCATGATCTCAGGGGTCCTGGGATCAAGTCCTGCTTTGGGCTCCCAGCTCAGTGGGGAGTCTGCTTCTCCCTCACTCTCTCCACCCACCCCCATTCATGCTCTCTCTCTCTCTCTCTCAAATAAATAAATATTAAAAAAAAGAAAAGGAAAAGCCAAATGTAAATGAAAGAAATAAAAATATAATACTAAGAGGAAGAATTAATTTTAGTAGTCTATCAACAGACTGGCCATACTAGAGGAAAGAGTCTGTGAACTTGAAGACAGATAGAAATTACCCACATTGAAATACAAAGAAAATCAAAGAGAAAAAAAAAAAAAAGAGAGAGAGAGTGAGAGACTGAGAGAAAGAAGAGGAAAAAAAGCATATGATATTGTGGAAAATATCATGCAGCCAAACATATTTATATTAAGGGTCCAGGAAAGAGAAGGCAGATAATGGAGTAGAAGAAATGTTTGAAGAGATCACAGTTGACAAATTTCCAAAATAGATGAAATGTATTAACCTCCATATCCAAGAAGCTCAGCAAATAAATTCAAATATAACAATAGGTAGGCAAATGATAATCAAATTGATGATGAAGACCAAATATAAATGTAAAATTTTAAAATAAGTTAGAAAAAAAAAAGACATATCATACATGTAAAAGGGATGTCAACCTTTCATCTGAACCATGGGGAACAGAAGACAATGGAAAATCTTTATAGTATTGAAAGATAGCAAAACAAAAGAAATGTGTCAAAATCAAATTATATATCCTAAGAAAATATCTTTAAAAAACCCCTAATGTATATTTTTTATAAAAAGTAAAACTGAGAGAATCTATCTATAGATCTGTTCTATATGAAATGCTAAAAAACAAACAAACAAAAAACACAACTTTTTTTTTTTTAGGTTCAAGAGAATAATACTAATTGGAAGAGAAGGAAAAATCCCAGAAAAGTAAAATCTGGGTAAATAAAAGAGAATTATTAAGTAAATAAACAAAAAGTAAATATGTGAGTAAACACAATAACAAAGTTTCAAAATACATAAACCAACAACTGAAAGAACAACTGAAATCATAGTGTATATTTTCTGATTACAATATTATATTAGAAATCAACAACAGTATATTTTAAAGTCTCAAGTTTTTGAGAAGTAAACAAAGTAACTTTAAATAACTATGTTGAAGTGGAAATCACAAGGGAAATTAGAAAATATTTTGAATTGATTGAAAATGAAGAAAGCATATCAAAATTTGAGGGATGCAATTTGAGGGGTGTATTGAATTAGTCGTAAGAAGGAAATCTGTATCTTTAAATGTCCACATTAGATGATAATAAAAATCTAAAATTAATTATCTATGGTCTTAGCACAGGAAGAAAAAAAAAAGGACAAATTAAACCCAAAATAAGTAAAAAGAAGGCACTAAGAACGGTAGAACTCAGTGAAGTAGAACAAACAGTGAGGGAATGTTATGACAAATTTAAGGTGGTACCTTCGGAAATCACCATGGGAGCCCACCATGACGCGTAGTAAGGCATGGGGGGAGGGTGCTGCTTGTTCAACACTTTCCATATGTCCCATAGATGGGACAGAACTTCCACTCCCCAGGGAGGCAGAGGTCTGGCCCGAGATTTACAACCTCCCATGCTAAGAGTTTGCTTCTGTTCAAAGATGAGATCGAGTCGGCCTGATTCAGTTCCGTCTGGGTTTCGCTCTTTCTCAGAGCCATTCTGTCCACGGGACACTCACATTCTCTGCTGCTCAGTGCCATAAACTGGCCAAGGCCAGCACTTCATAGTCATTAAAAAGAAGCCTGCCAATTTAGTAATAAAATATTCAAGGAGGAAACCTGGAAAGCCCGATCGTGTGATCATAGTTGTAAGCTGCAGTCCCCTATTCATCTTCATCAGTAACAAAAGTGGTGCTTCAACGCCCGTGAGCGTGTGTTCTCCACAGGTTCTAAATTCCCGAGGGGGAGAAAGTCTTAAAATCCCAACACTAGCTAGGTCATGGAGTACTCTGTACTTTTTATCCTGAGTCTCTGCCCTTCTTTCTCTCGATCCTCTATCCTAAGCACATGGCTACTGCCTTCATGAAGCCTTCTGCTTCTCTCCTCTACAGTCTCTGTCACGGCCAGAAAGCAAAGTCACTCATCACGTAAAGCACAGAGGAGGGAAGAGTTAGGGAAACCTGAAGCAAATAGAAATTTGCCCTGGGGTGAGGCTGCGGGCTTTATTGGAACCCACACAGCTTTCGTCCCAGTGACAAATACAGAAACCTGAGCCCCAGGGAAATGCGTAGATGTAATCAGTGGTGCCCAGTTGGGCCAGTCCAGTAACAGCGAGGGGATGCAGGTGCTATGCCTTCCTCTTTATTGATGGAGGTTGACTTTTGAAGTTACCACTTCTTAAATTATTTCCATTTTGTAGACAAGTGGAGGAATGGAGACTGAAGTGGGCTTAGGAAATGTGTGGGCATTTAGGTAGTAGGTAATTAAGAGTGTGAAAAATGGAATTTTCAGAGCAAATCGTCCCCTAAGATGGAAAGAACAGAACACTCCTTGGTGACTTCTGGAGTACCAGTGAGCATTCTGGAGCCCCAAAGAGTTAATGCAGACCAAACAAGGAAGCATTTGAATCTCAGATTCATCGAGAAGGATGAATCTCAGAGTATCCTACAACCAGCTGCCCAGCTGGATATGACTACAGCAAATCAATAACAAAACTGAAAATGTTGTCCTTGAAGTGAAGATTGGTTAAAGAATTGAGATTTCATGAATATTCAGCTTCGATTAATTCCTTGCTAATATTCTATTTAATGAACTGGTAAAGGGATAATAAGATGCTTCTAGACAACCACCAACGTGATGTAGGCATCACCAAAATATTAGGTGCAAAGGTAGAGTCAAGTTGTCAGAGTTGCATGTTATGTATTTAACCACCTGTTTCTTGTCTAAAACCTAGAAGTGACATTGTTTAGTGAGAACTGCCCAGCAAAGATCTGGATTAAACTGACAAAAACAGAGAAATTCAGAGTTAAGGCAGTCACATCATATTTGGAATCCCTCTAATATGAAAATGGAATAAAACCACTAATGTTTGATGTCATATTTGTAAATAATATTGAAATGTGAAATCACTCTGAAGTGTGAGTGCTACTATTTTTATCTCAAATTTGTTTTCTACTTCTTATTTACGATTTAGAGTACTCTGACAATAAGAGGCAATTTTTACAAGGCACGCTCAGCCAGTCAATTGAAGAGTTGAAATGTTTGATGTCACTATATTATCTAAGGCAGAATGGGGTTGAATCACAAAACACATGGAAATCATTTCCATCAAAATAGTAGGACACGAAAGGTGTCCTTGGATAGCTCAGCATGATGAATTTAAACTGAAAATCAGGAAATTGGTCTTTAATGCAGGTGTCTTTCTTTCTGACCCATTGTACAATACTGTTAGGGAATTAGGCTATTATCAAGTGTTTCTTCTTCACAAAAATTCATACTAGAATATACTACTTGTAAGTATAAATAGAACAAAGGTCATGTTATAATTATAGTACGAGTATGATAGAGTAAAATGAAGCTAATTATTCTCTTAAACACTTGTGAATAATGTTAACACTTGAGGGCACAATTGTCAACAGTAAAAATATTTCTATTCTCCTCTCATTTCCAAGAAGAGAAGCTAGTACTTTTAAAAATAAATATACTATGCGGAGTGAATTAAGTCAAGCGGAGAGAGTCAATTATCTTATGGTCTCACTTATGTGTGGAGTATAAGGAAAAACACGGAGGGCATTGTGAGAAGGAAGGGAAGGGTGAATAGGGGGAAATCGGAGGGGGTGATGAACCAGGAGAGACTGTGGACTCTGAGCAACAAACTGAGGGTTTTGGAGGGGAGACGGTGGGGGATTGGGCGAGCCTGGTGGTGGGTATTGAGGAGGGCACGTATTGCATGGAGCACTGGGTGTGGTGCATGAACAATAAATCTTGTAACACTGAAAAAATAAAATAAACATATTTGGGCAAAAATAAACAAATAAATAAATATATTAACAACTAACTTAAAAAAATTCTCACAACAAGTTAGAGAAAAAATAATACACTGATATATATAGATAGATGGATAGATATAGATCTATCTATATAAAATGCTCTAGTATAGCAAAAATAGATACACTAATATATGTGTATGTGTATACATGTATACAATATATACATTTACACATATGTATATAAACATATATACATTTACACATATGTAAATGTATGTATGTATATGTGTATATATATACATAAGATAGGCTTACGTATATAAATGTATATATATAGGTATTAGGTACATATATATACAGACATGTGTGTGTGTGTGCATGATGTAATGTTTCCTTTTAGGTTCTCCAAGACACACTTTAAGCACTGAATGAAAGGGAGTGTTTAGCTTTAGAAATACAGTAATGTTAGCTTCAGGAAACTTGAAAAAATAATGCTACTTTGAATTTCACCTCCAGGTTTATGTTTTTCTCCTGGTAAATATCTTTTATGCCTTCCATATTTTTTATCCTGGTAAACATCTCTTTGGGTTTTAAAGAGTCACAATTTGCTACTTTTCTGTCATGGTGGACGGTATTGATGCCCACCGATGTTCATGGATCGCCTTTATTTCCTGGATAGACAGCTGAATCCAATTCCTTGCCTTCCCAAGGTTAGGCTTAGGTGTGTCTGTGTACTGTGTTTTGGCCAACAGAATGTCAGCGGAAGTGATGATGTGTGTCATCTCTAAGAGGAGGTATTTCAGAGCCAATTCTTGATGATCCAGGCTCCCTGCCCTTGAAACGTAAAGCTTTGTATTGAGAGGCAGGTGTCACAGATTGCTGAATCCAGGTCATCCAAACTGAGATAAGACTGGGCAGTGGGTCGTCGGGGGGTAGGGAGGGAAAAAAATGAAACAAGAAAGGACCAGGGAGGGAGACAAACCATAAGAAACCCTTAATCTCAGGAAACAAAGTGAGAATTGCTGGGAGAGAAGGGAGGGGAGGGTGGGTGGGTGATGGAGATTGGGGAGGGTACATGCTATGGTGAGTGCTGTGAATTGTGTAAGACTGACGATTCACAGACCTGTACCCCTGAAGCAAATAATACATTATATGTTAATAATAATAATAATAATAATAATAAGACAATTAGTTTTCTCCATCAGTCTCTGGAACCCAAAGTGGACAGTGTGAGAACCAGAGTTATTTTTGTGGTGTTAAGTTTCTGAGGTCTTGGTGATGGTTTTTGTATTGCTGCATAACTGATCCTTTTCTTATCCCACTGACCCAATCCCTCTTTCATTTTAAGTTAATATTTTAAAGCCTTTTTTCCTTCTAGTTGTGTGTATGTGTGTATAGTAAATCTAATCCTGCCTTAAAATAAGACTTTCTTTATAAATTTTAATGTCTTTATTAGTATAAATCTTGGAAATATGTGATTTGTATACATTTGAAAAGAAGTAGCAATCATAAAATTATAAATATCCATATTTTAATATTAGAATACCTTTGTATAAATTCTATCTTCTTCCTCAAAAATTAGTTGCTGATATATGGATGGATGGATGGAAGGATGCATGGAAAGACAATAGGATGGATGGATGGATGGACGGGGTACTGGCTGTGTCATTATATGCAGCAAATACAATTAAATCCCTGAAACTACTTAGCTTACACAGAATATCTCTGTAGCCTGTGAACTCTAAAAGCACATTTATTTTCATTACCACTTACTTACTTCTAATCATATTTTAATTCACATACATTTTTGATGTTTCTAGGTAATACCGATAATCAGGTGTATTTTTTTACTCCATTTAGACTAAAATTTTTTAAAACAGGAACTATGCACTATTTTTGCATGTTATACTTCTCTGCAGAAAGCTACATGGAATCAGAGAAAGTAAAGATTTTAAAGCCAGTAAGAGTTACATTCAGATTGTTACTCCACACTTGAATTCTGTGACATACTTAAATCTTATAAATAAATTATCTAAGCCTCAGTTTACTCATTTGAAAAAGACAAGTGATCTATCCTATACCTGTGTTTATATGTAACAATTCAAAGCATTTAGCAATATTAGGAGACCATCAACTCCTAGTGTTTTTTCTCAGTATATCCCTCAAACATATGCATCATTTAAAGTAGTGCCTTTAGGGGCACCTGGGTGGCTCAGTGGGTTAAAGCCTCTGCCTTCGGCTCAGGTCATGATCTCAGGGTCCTGGGATCGAGCCCCACATTGGGCTCTCTGCTCGGCAGGGAGTCTGCTTCCCCCTCTCTCTCTGCCTGCTTGTGATCTCTCTCTGTGTGTCAAATAAATAAATAAAATCTTAAAAAAAATAAAAAATAATAAATAATAAAGTAGTGCCTTTAAAAAGAGTTGTATTAATAGATTACATAATAAATAATTAATACAACCACTCAATCCATCATAATTTGTGAACTAATTTATTATTTGAAACAAGATGTTCTAAGTTGGCAGATGTTTGCCTGTTCAACTTAGTCTGTGAACTATAAATTTTATTTTTCTCACTAGGGATTTCACTACACCTTTAACAAGTCTAAGTTATTTCCAAAATTTAGAATAAAAGAAACAGAAGAATTGAGAAGTTTTGTATAAACTGGAATGTCTTTTTTCATAGAAAATAGTATCTGCATTTTAAGAAAGGGATTCAGGGTAACTAAACCCAAAAACATTGAGGGGCGCCTGGTTGACTCAGTTGGTTAAGCATCTGCCTTTGGCTCAGGTCATGATCCTGGGGTCCTGGGATGGAGCCCCCCTCAATGGGGAGTCTGCTTCTCCCTCCCTCTCTGCCCCTCCCTACCATCCATGCTCTCTCTCTCTCTCAGATAAATAAATAAAATCTTTTAAAAAAATAAATAACCTAAGAACACTGAAACATAGGAATTTTAAGCCAATCATCATTGGTAGCCTCTTGAAAATGTTCTAATCTTTTAGATTAGACCAATAAAAACATGCACAAAATCTTACATCGATAACATCATAGGCTGACTTACAATCACCACCTTTCCTCCAAGAAGCACAACTTAAGACAGAATGTCATTTGAGGGAAAACTGTCGGATTGGTGCCAAATTTTTATACATCTGGCCAACAATTCTCTACCTGCTTATTTCAGCTGAAACAAGAACACAATACAATCTTACAGAGAATAGCTTAAACTGGGCCAGTTATTTGAGAAGAAAGGTTAGGGAAAATTCAAGAGAGAACTTCTAGAGCTAGAATTCACTCAACAGCAAAACAGTTCTTACATCAGGGAGCGGAGGGGTCAGTTAGGAATGGAGCTCCTAGCTCGGATGACTGGGAAAAATTAGCTCCTGCCTGCCTGTATTTCAAACTCTGTTGAATTATTCCGCCTCAAAAGTTTCTCCTTAGACCTTCCCTCTCTTGACTGCATAATTTTCCATCTACTGTATAAGGCTAGAAGGATTTAAAGTGCAAAGACTGGATCGACCGACAGCAACAACAACAACAAAAAGTTTATCTTCGAAAAAAATACTTTTTCCAAAATCTTTTTTAAAGCAATGCATAACTACTGAGTAGGAAAGGGGAATGCTTCAGACTATGTTTATCTGGATTTGATCCTTGGAAAGCAACTGGAAACCATACACTATCCAAACAAACAAACAAACAAACAAAAACCCTCCCTAAACACAAAGATCTTTAAATCACTATTCCAAAAAAAAAAAATCACTATTCAGCTGCCACCTCTCCTGGATAAAGCATGTGGATTTCTTCACTCTTCATGCAAGACATTAACCATTTTCACTATTTTTCACTATTTTACTTTAAACTATTATAAAATGTTACCTAAATTCAGACTCTTCTCATCTCCATATTTTGCTCACCTAGGAAAACCTGTGGGTGACCAACAGGTAATACTTCAGATACAGGGTTTTAGAATTAGGTCACCAGCCCAGGAATGTGCTAGAACCAGCTCATATCAGCTAGTGACAACCAGTTGTGCTCAGAATTTAATTATGTCATTATTTATGAGTAACTTTAAATCAGCCGCAGTAGGAATATTTATACCAAGAAAATTGGCAAGTGCTATAAATCAGGCCTTCCCAACCAACCACGGGAGACCACTGTTAAATGTTAAGCAGCCAAATGCTGCACAGGCCACAAATGCAGGAGACCTGGCCATTCCTTCCTAAAATTTTAGTGCATTGATCACAGGTAACTGTAATTGATTCTAAACTCCACCGGACTTTACCTTGAGATTATGTATGAAAATCTTTCCAAAACCAAGGCCCCAATTTGCCACTAACAGGTGATTAAAATTGGCTCCCAACTGAAGACCCACTTGATAGTTTAATGTATCTACAATATTTATAAGAGACACTAACTTGGATAAATAATGAGCATTTAGTCAGTAGAACATACAAAGTGCCTTGATCTTGATCCAAAGGAAACTTCTCCACTGTTATCTCTGTAATAATATCCAAAGTGTTTTGATTCAGTGAAGAACCACGGGGTCTTCAATAGTACTTTCAAGTTAAAGAAATAAAGCTGTTTATATGCTTTTTTTTTTTTTTTTAAGCTTATTTGACAATGACTCTCCCTTAAAATCAGCTCTACCATAAAGTCATTCTAATAAAATGTAAGTTCTTGGGACCATGACCTTGGTTCTTTAATGCTACACACTTCCTCTGATTCATGTAAATTCAGTCTCATTGGTCCAGAGAGCTTTCAGGATCTGATGTGCTCTAGTCAACTCAAGACCCCCATGACACAGGAAGGAGTAGTCGCTCTTCTCTTCTCAGGACCTGATTTCTATCATTAATTGTTTTCATGCTTCTGTACCTCAGATTAGTTACCAGAGAAATATGTATATTCAGATGTACCAAAAAATAGAATATTACTGTAAAAATAACTACATAGTATACTTTTGCAAAAGAAAAGTAAACCCAGATGTGAAAACTAGGTTGCAAGACACATTATACTTGATCTTTGTCCTGTACGTTAATCGGTATTTTGTTGGAGTATAGAATTCTAGGATCACACATGTGTTTGGTTTTTTTTTGGGGGGGGGTTGTTTTTTGAGAGAGAGACAAAACACGATTGGGGGAGCGGCAGGGGGGAGAGAGAGAGAATCCGAAGCAGACTTGACAGTTGATACAGAGCCCAATAAGGGACTTGATTTCAGGACCCTGAGATCATGATCTGAGTTGAAATCAAGAGTCAGACGCTTAACTGACTGAGTCAGCCAGGTGCCCCTCACACTTGTTTTTCACTTCCTTTTTTCTTTTCCTTCTTTTTTTGTTTTTTGGCCAAAGCATTTTGAAACTATTTCTCCATTGTCGTCGTCTTCTTTTTTTTTTTTTTTTCCTAATTCAAGTGCAGAGGAGAAGTCTAGTTGTTCTTTCTTTGTGGGCAACGCTTTTTCTCCCTTGGGCTTTTACAAGTACAGAATATATATTTTGATGTTGTGCAATTGATTATTTGGTGCCTTTGTGAGGATTTATTTCATTTACTTTTCTCAATATGCATCCAAAACATTCGACCTGAAGTCTCATTTTTTTTTCAAATGTGGAAAATTGCCAACATTTCTTTTTTAAATAGTGCTTCCCTTTAATTTTCTTTCTCCTCTTATTTTGGGCATATGTTGGAGTCTCTCCACGACACTCTCTATCTCTAAACTGCTCTTGTATGCACGACCCATGTGTATGCACACATGAGCACATAATTCTTTAGTATGAGTTCAGCCTCGTCTCGACCCTGTATGCTGGGAGAATTCCTTCCCGTGTCCAGTTTAGAAACTACCAAATATTTTTGTGGCAATATCTTTCATTTTTAATAGGTTCCCTTTATTTTTTCCGGTAGCCACAAATTTATTTCTGTGTATATTTAATTCATAACCTTTTTAATTTTTTTATTTGAGTATAAAATATTGTTGACACACAATATTACATTAGTTTCAGGAATAATATAGTGATTCAACTTCTTACACTCTTGCTCACCTCAAGTGTCCCTGCCATCTGTCACCATACACTATTACAGTATCACTGACAAAATTCCCCTGTGTCATACCTTTTATGCCTGGGACTTATTTGTTCCATAACTGGAAGCCTGTATCTCCTCCTCTCGTCCTCCTATTTTGCCTATCCCCCCAACCCTTCTCCTCTAGCAATCATTGGGTTGTTCTCTGTATTTGAAAGTCCGATTCTGTTTGTTTATTCATTTGTTTTGTTTTTTTAGATTCCACACATGAGTGACAATCATAGGATATTTGTCTTTCTCAGTTATTTTATAACCTGTTTTGTTCTTTATATAGACAAATCAGTATCCCCCCTGCTCCCTAATTTCCAACCTTGTTCATGCCCTAGTCCTAGAACCTGTAAATGTGTTACATTGTATGGCAAAAGGGACATTCTGGATGTGATTTAAGAATCTTGAGAAAGAAAGACTATCCTGGATTATCTAAGTGGGTCCAAAGTAATCCAAGAATCCCTACAAGAGGGAGGCAGGAGTATGAAAGGAGGGTTAGAGAAGGTGATGGCCGCAGGGGTCAGAGCCATACACTTTGAAGACAGAGGAAGAAGCCAGGAGCCAATGAGTATAGGTGCCTCTAGGAGCTGGAGAAGGAAAGGAAACAAATTCTCCCCTAAAGGCTCCAGAAGGAAAGAAACCTGCTGACATCTTGAATTTAGCCCAGAAAGACCCATATTTGGACTTCTAACCAACTGTAAGAAAACAAATCCGTGTTGTCTTAAGCCACCAAATTTGTGGTGATTTGTTTACAGCAGCAACATGAAACTAATATTGATTCTATGTCTTTTTTTGAGATATTAACATATCTTCATATTTAGAATCTTTCATATTTATTTGTTTTATTATACTTATTTTATCTGAAGTATATTTATCTCTCTTTCTCCTTTTCCTAATCTTGCTCTTTCTCATTAAGGATTGCATCATCTGTTTTGCTTTTGCCTCCATCCTCCCCATCTAAGGTCTCTATTCCAGAACTACGTATTGGAATAGTGCAAACCTTTCCACTGATGTTAGGATATCTCAGATCCCGCAGCACATCCAACAGAAATCTCGGCCCTATCCTGGCTATAGCTGCCAGCTTCCTCCTCTTTCCTACATAACCCTCACTACCTAAGCCTTGGTCCCAGGTGATGGTTGGCATGACATTTTCTTTGAGCATCCTTTCTCAAGATGGGTAACCCAAACCCAGTGTTTTGTTTTGTTTTTTTTAATATTTCATTTACTTATTTGTCAAAGAGAGAGAGTGCACAAGTAAGTAGGGGGAGCAGCAGGCAGAGGGAGAAGCAGGCTCCCTGCTGAGCAAGGACCCCCGATGTGGGACTTGATCCCAGAAACCTTGGATCATGACCTGAACCGAAGGCAGTCACTTAACTGAGTGAACCATCCAAGTGTCCGCCCAGTGTATTATTTTAAGCCGTGTAACTGCTTCTGGTTCCTCATCTCATATGTGGCATGCTTCCTGGTGTCCCAGAGGAGACAGGCACGCCACCACTTGCTCCTGCTTCCAGACCTAAGCCTGGCAAGCCTGTGGCTTTAGCTTCTATGTATCATTCCACTTCCTTCCTTATTTCTGGCTCATTGATGGGCTTATTTTGCTTTTGATTATTGAAATTTTCTCTTTATGTTCCATTTCTTATTGTTGTTATTGTTGTTGTCTTCTTTGTTTTATGTAGCTGGGGCTGGGGTGGTGGGGGTCCCTGTCTCAAAACAAGAACTTAAAAAAAGTCTCACAACAAAGAAGCACCTTTACCACTGGCTGACAACAGTTTCATTCTAAAAATACCTTTGGTACGAGAAGAAAGAAAATAAGTACTACGTGACGGCCAGGCAACGCAGAGTTCTCTGCCCGTGCCAGTGCAGATGAACACATAATGCCTCCCGGAGCGCCGCACCGAGAACCATCCCCAGCGGACATGTCTTCTCCTTGGGAAAGGGTGCCATCCGGGGTTCAAGATTCCTGCCTGAGTGCTGAGGTGGCACGTCCCCCCTACTCACACAAGATCCTGGCCGTGATGCAGACAGAACCCCGCTGCACAAGTTATGGTTACTTGGCTTCCCGCAACTTAATCAACCTGAATTAATTAATTTTATTTTTTTTATTTTTATTTTTTTAATTCATTTTTAGAAGGGAATTTTTTGTAAAGACGGTAGGCACGCAGAGGTCCAGCAGGGGTTGGGGAAACATTCTCTGGATGAGTCAGGGTAGACTATCCCAGCACTCCCTCAGCACTTCAGTGAAGGGTCACGTTGTCCGTGTGTCGGCAAAACCTTATAGGAATGATGTTGGGACAAGACTTAATTACATTGTCTCCTACAAGGCAGCCAACTTCAAGTACAGTCCCTGAGAATACACTGTTGCAAGTTTACGGTTCCTCAAACCTACACAGAGGTACAAGATCAATATTTTCACACTTTTTACAGTATTCCAAATGGATCCTAAAGAGGATGCTCTAAATACTTTAAATGTCCTTTTAGTCTTGTTAAACAAATAGCAACAACAAGATGTGGAAATTTGGCAGACCCAGAAACGTAAGTAGATCTGTAAATATAGGATATCTTTTGTGGTCTGGCAGTTTTCATGTGTGTTACACATATGGGATATATATTTCCAAAGGTCTTTGGGGATGGATTTATTTTTTCAATATGCATGTATCTATATGTGGATACATCTGTATCTACATATGTTGTTCAAGTTAGAATTCATATCTATAAAGACACTAAAATAACTTTGGTGATATTAAAATTACAGACTGTTCACTGTTATTTCAGAAATAGAACACTTTAATCTATAAAAATATCATGAGGACATTGATCTCAAAGAAGTGAAGGAAAACTAAAGTTATCCCCTAACTGAAATGAGCATCGATTTAAAAACTTAGCCTAGGTTGATAATTTACTTAACAAAAGTTTAATTAGTATATTATTCCCACTATGAGAAATAATTTAAAGATATAGCAGTGTAACTGTTTCTGGTTATATATAGCAAAATGCCAACATACTTTTAATAATTCACAACATGTGATAGGAAAGTTATAATTGTAGTTATAAATAAAGACTTTTAGAAGGCCATTCAATTCATTCATTGGCAAGCTCTCCTGCTTTGCCAAGACCCTTAAAAATAAAAAAGACTTGGGCGCCTGGGTGGTGCAGTTGGTTAAAGCCTCTGCCTTCGGCTCAGGTCCTGATCTCAGGGTCCTGAGATCGAGCTTCTGCTCTATCATCGGGCTCTCTGCTCAGCAGGGAGCCTGCTTCCCCCTCTCTCTCTGCCTGCCTCCCTGCCTACTTGTGATCTCTCTCTCTCTCTCTCTGTTAAATAAATAAATAAAATCTTAAATAAATAAATAAGACTTGCTTACACCTTAGATTTGACTAACACTGAAGTGATGGCACATGACCAGCCTGACTGCAAATGGTTCAATTAGTTAGAAATAGCATTTCTGATGATATATTGTCCCTCTTACATATTCTTTTACTATCGACTGGGTCTTTTTACATGAGCCATTGATTTAATATCTCCCACTTGAAATATTATACTTCCCTTTCGGTTCACTTGGTTACATATTACAAATCGACTCTCAAGTTTATCATGGACTCTTGGACAACACAAATTCCTATTCACAAAGAAAGCAACTGTGGCCCTCTATTCTTCCACATAGACCCACACAATTTCTTTTTCGCTTTTGCTCCTGAAGCCTATGAGCATGGAAAAGTCCTAATTAAAACACAAGGTTTGACTCTGTCCTTTTCAAAGATTGCTGGAGCTCAGAAAGTGAAAGGGGACATGGATTTAAAAAATATATATGTATTGTCTGGTTCCCGACTAAGACTCCCTCCGGGTTTCACACTGTTAACTTTTCTCTTCTCCAGAGTCATGCACTTTGGGAGGAAAAGAGTCACCATGAAACGCTGGTGAATGTGGACATCGTTCAAGCTACTTTAATGCACACATGTGAATATAAATGGACTTTCAAGCAAAACATCAGAGCAACCATCCACACAGAAAAGAGCCTTGTTACCTACAGACTTTATGGAAATAAGCATGTATGTTCACCGGCATGTCTGCATGTCCTAATGGCAGAAGCTGGGTTTCTACAGTAGAAGAATAGCAGCCAAGAAAATAGACATAGCAAGAGCCAAGGGTCAAGAGTTACAGAACAAGGGCAAGAGCAATATAATAATAACTTCATATATTAAATCATCAAACAGTCTGTTTTTGATGAAAAATTCTTTCTTCTGTTTTTTTTTTTCTTTCTACTCTTAGTGAGATTGTATGCATATCAAAGGAAGAAGAATTGCAACCTTGTATAGTAACACCTGGCTCTATTATTAAATCAACCCGGCATATCGTGTGTCCTATCTTAGTGTCTTTGCTTATTCCCTTAGGTCTTTTGTACTAATGAATTCTCAGCCTCATTCAGTTCAGAAAGGTCTAATATTAACACAGAAAAGAACTGCCTTGATAGCCTTAGTTTGTATTATCTACATTTCCTTAATTTTCAGTTTTAGTAACCCTCTAAATTAATACCACTTGCTTCTATTATTTCCACCAAGGAAAGATGATTCAACTGAGAAAAAGCAAAGAACAAGAGTCAGCCTTTCTAAAGATATAGTTGTACATGCACAATCACTGGAAGAAAACATTAAAACAACAACAACAAACCGAGGCGGCCGGGTGGCTCGCCCGGCCGAGCGGTTAAGTGACTGCTTTCTGCCCTGGTCCTGACCGCTGGTCCCCGGGAGCAGGGATCCTGCTCCTCCCCCTCCCTCTGCCCCATCCCCTACTCATGTGCATGCTCTCTCTCAAATAAATAAACAAAATCCTCAAAAAAATTTTAATTAGGCACAGAATACAGGAGAATGAGATCAAGAAACAAGCCTGAGCACTTTTCAGAGTGTCCATCACAATGTCTAGCTTCATAGAAATCAAGCCCTAGACTTGGTATCACCACTCAGCCATTCACCAGGAACTTTCTGCTCTTCCCAGCATGAGGATTAAAGAGATATTTTATATACTTGAACCTTTGGTACCTTTGAATTACTTGAGGATATTTTTTTGTACGTTGGAGTTCATTTCGTTATCCAAATTCCATTTCATTATACACAGCCCTAAACCAATAGGCTAAGGTTCTACAAAATAAATGTTTGAATCTGTGCTCATTCATTTTCACAGTCATGCCTGCATGGAAATAATCTCTTTTGTCAGCACTGGAAATGCCACACTCCACTTTCTGCTTGGTATAGCTTTGGGAAGCAGCAGGTGCTAGAGCTCCTGGGAACACTAGAGCACACAGGCTAAATGACCGGTCCGAGAGCACGCCGGTAGTAATCACTACTTTTCAGGAGCCCCCATATCTCCTCGTTGCCACTCTCGAAGTAAAACTACAAAAACATGCTATCATCAGGGATAACATGAACTGTAAGATGCATCCTGGAAAATTAATTTTAGGCTTTTTTTTTTTTGACAGTTAAATCTGTTTTGTTAAAATTCTGTAGAAGTGGCCAAAAACTACATTTAAACAAAAGAAACATAACCGAACGGAGAATAAAGCAAAACATCTACGGCACTGACATCATATTGATAAAGCAAATGTTCTGGATGGCAGCCAGGATTCTGTAATGATCACGCGGCTGCTGTCTGTTGTCAGGTACCGCTTTCTCTTTTCCTTTCATGTTCGTGCAAGTGTGTCTTCGTACAGGTGTCTAATGCAATCTCTTTTCTACTATCTGTCAAACACAACGTAAGGAGCAGGGGCAAGCAGATGAGATATTAGCATTCAATTTACCAAAATATAAAAGCTTTATAGCTATTAATAATTTTTTATAAATCAAGAAAAATGATTTAAAAATGACACAGTGCACAACAGTGACAAACTTATGTCCCGACATATGACAGTGAAGAAAGACAGCGAACTTACTTCCTCTTGCACAGAGGACACAGCCCACGTAAGTAACTTGGAACCAGACTTTTTTTGCAGGAGAGGAACTAGTCTGAATTGAATTGAAACTAAAACGGCTCTCCGTTTGGAAAAAAAGGAGACATTATAGCAACTCTTGGAAAAGAGCATTAAACAGCTCACCCCAAATAAAGCACGGCAGGGGATGGCATGATATCTGTAAAGTTTATGGGGAAAAATACTTTCACCCCAGCAAAAAGCATCACCAGGAGGCTCAGCACCTTTGTGGGACCTCGGAAGGTTGCCCATCAGATGCAGCTTGTCCAACTGCAAGGGAGTTCTCAGCCCATCGAATAAAGGGAAATAGAGAAAGGAAAGCAGCCATAGCCTAAAAATTAAAAAGGCCATAGCAGACATCACATGCAAAAGATAAATTTTAGGCAAGAATGCACTAATGTCTAGTTCCTGCTATCTGAGGGAAAAAAAAAACAAAATTTACATAAATTCAGGGATAGGAGTTACATAATTTATTTGATATCAGATCTATTTGAGGAGTATTGTTTATAAGCTGAATACAAATGGAGCAGTCCTATTTCGCAGAGCTCTGATTATGCTTATCTATGACTGATTATATTGTTTGGATAACTCAATCCATAACAAGATTCCAGTGACCCAGGGACATAACTGTACTTTCCCGCTGAGGCACAGTTGGACATTCGTTGTCATTCCTTTCCAAGTTCTTGCAGTACCCAAGTTTTCCAAGAGTAAATGTTTCCTCCATAAACTTTATGGCTATCATGCCATCCCCCGAAGCACTCCATGTAGGACGAGCTATTGAATGCTCTTCTGCTACAAGAATCACTACAACATCTACATTTTTCCAAATGGAGAGCCACGTTAGCTTTTAGTTCAATCCAGATGGGTTACTCTTCTGCAAAAAGTATTTAAAATGCCATTTTCACTCTCTCTCTCTCTCTCTCTCTCACACACACACACACACACACACACCCATCCCACTGAGCAATGCCGCACAGGAACTGCACCGTATTAGAAGCAGCAAAGTTGGCAAAGAATTATAAAGACTTGGTTTTAAAATTGTATTTGAGCATGTGCCAACAAAAAAGCCAAGGCATTCTGAAAATAGTAATATTGATTCTAACACAAGTAAGAGATCAGGTCTATGCACAATGGTTTGGAACAAGAACAGTAAGTGACCCATGGTGGAGACTTGATTGAACGCAGAGGGTATAGGAAGACACGATGCCCTGCATGAGAGATTTCACCAGCCCACTAGGGAAGAGGAACTGCAAGTTAGTACCAGAAACCCACTAGGTATTATGTACATTGGATATATAAAAACAAAATAGTAAACTCTGTGTAACTTATATGATATGGATTCAAGACATCTCAAGTTATTCTTTTGTGACCTATATAAAATCCTTAGCAAACAAATGCCTTTGAATTATTACACATGACTACTTGGACCGTGTGGATGCTGCTTCACTATGAAAGTCAGGTTTTTATGCAAAAATAGGACAAAGCATATTAGCAACATCCCTTAAAGGAGATTTCCCAGAGTGAGTTTTGATCTAAGTATTCCCCATACGACTGCCTTGCATAGTCTCACTACACAACTATTATACTAGAAGAATCATTGATAACAACTTCCTTTACTATCAATTTTGTCCTGGTTTTGAAAATAAATCACGTGGTAAGTATATTCACAGTCCACCATTTTCATGGCGCTTTCATTTTATACCAAAGAAATGAGGGCTTAAACATCTATCTCCAGCTTGCAAACTTAAAGTAGGCAAAAAGTCACCTAAGAAATTGTTTCAACACAGATTGCTGGGCAACAACCCCAAATATTATGTTACAAAAAGGTTGAGGTGAGAGGATTTGGGGAAGATAAAGGAGTAGGGAGTATCAGATATCTGTTTCCCCACACAGACAAAAATTACCCTGGGTGAATCTGATACAATTATGTTGGAACTCTGGGGTCTGCTGAAGGCTTATGAAATCCCAAGGGAGGCTTGAACAGTAACTTGTGTTTAATCTCGGTCGCTACAAGCTCTTAGCACAGTGGCAGCTACCCACCCTCCACCCCTCAGCTCTGTGGCAGGAAGCTGTGCACATATTCCTAGAGCAGCTTGTACACAGGTTACTAAAGCCAGGGTGGGCAAGAAAAGGATTCTGTGTACCAAACACTGGGAATCTGTGGTCTGATGGCTGATGGCTGCTTCTGATCACAGAAGTGAGCCCCAAGGGGCAGCAGCCAAGGCAGCAAGCCCCTCCCCTCTGGCTCAGGTCTCATCCAGGGGACTTCAGGGGCAATATCTTTACTTGCTCCCTTCACTCTTATCTTTTCCCCCCTTTTGGGAGCCAGACATGGAAGAGCAGAACACTTGAAGGCAACAGTCTATACGGGGAAATTAGAAAGCCCCCATGTATCCCCGGGGGGAGGCAAAGGCTCAGGGAAGACCTAAGGACTTAGGTTTACATTTAGGCTGAAATTCAGCCCAGAGACCATAGACAGCAATCCAAAGAACAAACACAAAAACACAAACCCTGGAGAAGGGAGAGGATATGATTTCTAGAGTTATCATATTACTAGATTCAAATAAATTAGATTCAAATGTCCAGTGTTCAACAACAAAATCACAAGTCATACAAAGAAACAGAAAATTATTCAAAAGGAAATTCAAAAGGCCCATTCAAAAGGAAAAAATAAACCAACAGAGACTGTCCCCAAAAAACGATCAGATGGTACATCTACTAGACAAACATTAAAAAAAGAAAAATTGGCTTAACGATGTTTTAAAAACTAAGAGAAGATGGGGAGAAAGCCAAGAAAATCATGTATGAACAAAATGGAAATGTCAATAAAGATAAAGCCCAAAGAGAGATCAGACAGGAACTCCGCAGCTGAAAAGTGCAAGGAATCAAATAGAACACTCTCGAGAGGGAGACAAAGGCAGACGTGAGCAGGCAGAAGGAGGACCCCACCAACTTGAGCACAAAATGATGGGGATATCACAGGGTCTAAGGAACAGAAATTAAGGAATTAAACAAGAGTGAGGAGAGTCCGGGAGACCTGGGGCATATGCTCGAGTATCCACCAGTCTGAAGGCTGAAAGTGATCACTCCCCCATTCCAGAAGAGTCTCATCACTTAAAGCAAAGTGTTTGAACATATCTTTGATGTGATCGTTCAAATCTGAGGCACTACTAGGGTGTACAGTAAATGATAATTTCTAAGCAAAGATGTACCATTTCTCTACTACCGCCGTGCCAGAAGTGAGTTCTCATTCCTCATGCCTTCTCTCTACACCTCGTAAGCGCCAGCACCAATGTTCTCTGTGTCTGTCTCTATAAATGCCTGTCTCTCCATCTGTCTCCCACTCACACACAGTACTTGTCTTTCACCTGTCTCTGAGCATAGAGCCCACTGCTGACACAGTTCCATCTAAAACCCTCAAGGAAAAATAGGAGGTTACAAAGATTCTCATTTCCTACGGAATGTCTTTATAGCAGGTGATCACAAACATGGGCCTTGGAAGATGGGGAGGAAATAGCGAAGCATTCTGGGTTTACAACTAAGCTGTCATCCAGCAACTGGAGGGAGGAGCTGGGGGAGGGGAAAGGAGGAAGTTGAAGAAAAGAATCAAGTGCAATGAAGAGTTGCAATTACAAATTAGGTAATTGGGCATGGAAACATTTGCTTTAATTTGAACATTCTACTCTGCATTCTGAATTCACCAGTATGTGTGTCAATGAATCCCTATTTTTTGTTCCTCAGTTGCTTCAAAAAATAATTACATTCAGCTGGAAATAAGATATGGCATGTGATACATTACACAGATGAAATTGCATCACACATCACCGCGTAAGGATAACCCTTTCTGTGCACACATTTTAGAAAGTCCAAAAACAGGAAAATAATCCTCATCTCCTGACAGAGGAATCGATTCTGGAAATTATGGAATAATTTATGTTATGTTATATTATGTTACAGTTGTAAAACTAGAACCATTAAATATGCTTAAAATTGAATAATCTTTTGATTAGAGCTATAGTTTTAAATATAATTCCTTGAAAAAATCGAGAAGAAATGTTTCATCCACTGAGACTGGGAAAGGAAAAACTATGTGAACTGGCACTGCTAAAGTAATAATCAGAGCAATAATAACTCCTCTACTCATGACTACAGTGCAAAATACTTTGGACCTTCAATAGTAGGATGATTCTCAGCTAAATTCTGATATGTTGCTTACTAAAAACTATTTACTGACATCTTAATTAAAGAGAGTGAGGGAGGCCAACAACTACCCACAAAATCTTTCACCCATGAAGTCAAAAAGGACATTTTAGGCAACTGTAATCAGTAGGATAGATTTTTATTTTCCTCTCATAGGAGAGGCACTACTACCAAGATCTTTGATGAGCTAATCGCTCTGAAAAATCCATGGCATAACACAATAAAAGACTGTCAAGGAAGCCTCTAGCAGCAGAACTGTGGCAGCTCCTAGCCATACTGAAACACAACTACTAAGAAAAACCTTCCAGGCACAGTAATTTCTCTCACGCTCCTGCGTGTGTGTGTGTGTGTGTGTGTGTGTGTGTGTGTGTGTGTGTGTGTGTTTTAGAAGGTTTGAGGAGACTTTTTACTTCTAGATAATGTGATCAATATAAACAATTATATCAAATAATTAGGCAAAAAGTACTAGTCCATTAAAACCTGAGCTATCTGACTTTGTTACACTCTGATTAAAGTTAAGTGGAATTTAGGACATTGATTTTGGATGTGAGAAAACAAATTGTTTGGAATGCTTTGTTTTTATTTTTGCTTTTCGGGTTTTTGTTTTGTTTGTTTCATTTTGTTTTGTTAGTTTATGCTAGCTTCCGGAAAGATATGTCAACATTTAGAAGATATGGAAACAAAACAAGGATAAGAAACACCGAGAATCATTAATTGAAATATATCTGAGTCTAACACCATTCTGTGCTATGCTGATAGACTGTGGTATTATTCACAAATATTCACTGTTCCTCTCTGCTCTGACACCATTGACATCAGGGTTAGCATGCCCCTTGTTCAGGTCAGGAAAATGTGAGCAGAAGTAATACGTCACTTCCAAGATAAACTTCTGAGAGGCAGCCCCAATGTATTCCCCATGCTATTTCTCTCTGATGCACAGCAGCCTTCCAAAGAGAAAATGTTTGAGGCCCAGAGTAAAGGTGATGTGGGACCAAATCTGAAGCCAACTGGTAATGAACAGGTAATACAAGTGAGAAATAATTTCTATGATAAATTATTAAGATTTGAGGTCATCTGTTGCAACAGTGTACCTGAGTACACCCTGATCGATAATGATGGCGGCATCAGTGAGGCACACGGCATTCGGATAACCAGACGATCAAAGGCCAAACACGTTAACGCCACTTGTTGGTTAATCTGCATCTGAAATAATACTCCCAAAGAAGCAGACACCATTACCTTCTAGTTATTAGAGAAATTCTAGGGGCACTTGGGTGGCTCAGTCAGTTAAGCATCTACTTCAGCTCAGGTCATGATCCCAGGGTCCTGGGATTGAGCCCCATATAGGACTCCCTGCTCAGTGGGGAGCCTGCTTTTCTGTTTCTCTCTCTGCTGTTCCCCCTGCTTGTGCTCTCTCTCTCTCTCTGTCAAATAAATAAATAAAATATTTAAGAAAAAAAGAAATTCTAAAAAAAAAAAAAAATTCTAATGTCTCATTCTAAAATAACGCATGCTGCTATTTATTATTTACTATTAAATAATAGTAATATTAGTAATATTACTGCTATTAATTATTTATTATTTATATATGATAAAATAAGTATAAACATTTCTAAATGTAATATCCCCAGGGCACCTGGGTGGCTCAGTGGCTTACACATCTGCTTCTTGATCTCAACTCAAAGCTTGATCTCAGGGCGATGAGCTCAAGCCCCACAGTGGGCTCCATGCTCATTTAAAACAAACAAACAAACAAACAAAATACAATATTCCCAAAACTTAGAACAGTAAAAGTGTAAATTATTTCCGGCTTAAATTCTAGAATTATCACAGCACTTAAGAACCAAAGAAAAGTTGAGATAAGATAGGACACTGATAAATGCCTTCTATACAGAAAACTTTTTATAACAGATGTTCCCTGAGCCTGCAAATTAAATGAAATATATCTACTACTAGCCACATTTCTAATAAAATTTTAAGAAAGTAAGAGTATCCCACATTTTAATTATAAATTGTAATTTCCCACATAGTTAACATGTACCATTCACTGAATAAATATTGAACAAAGCACTGTTAATGATCTGTGCCTAAATACATGATCCCTGACAAAAAAATAATTGTTTCTATTCCCAGAGATCCTTTCAAGCACCAGAATGTTCTCTCTGTGCATGCTTCGTACTTTAACAAAAATATTTTGTGTTTTGCATATATTTTGTTTAACTCATAGTATCCTTATGGAAACTACTGAGCATTAGTATTTACTCTTATATATCTGTATCAATATGTGGATCTTTTAACTAAAGATATAAACATGGATTTAGACATTCATGCATGTGTGTGTGCACACGTGTGTGCATTCATACGCACACACGTGTGCACACACACACATGCAGAAAAGCTACCATGTAAGCTTGAGTCAATGCGCACAGGGTCTGGTCTGGATATCGTCCAACAAGACATAATTTTTAGTACTCAAAAACCTCGTGGCAAGTGCCCCACAAGGGCATAGTGCTAAAATAACAGTATACAAGCTTTTTTAGATTTATTTAACTCAAATACTAAGGGTTGATTAACCTCTTCCTAGAAAATTCCATCTCGTTCAAAAGTTAGTTACAGTAAACCTACTTGATTTCCACCACTAGGAACCAGGTCAACCGGCCCAAGGGAGAGGCAGGTGAGACAGTCTGCAAACATCTCGGACCTACTTTGCCTCCTTGATTTAAATGATGAACAAGCTTGTGTCTTAGCATACCTGCAGTGCTTGGCTAAAGTTTTTCCCCTGATGAGTTGCTGAAACATGCTTCAGCTGAATGGCTGTGGCCCGCATAATCGGTCTTCTCAACCGTCTTATTATCCACAGACTGATTAACAGATTAGGTCAAAAATGCATTTTGAATATTTAATCACTACAGTATCTGAAACTTTTCTACTAGCTTTACCCTATGCTACCAGGTACAGAATGTGTGTATTTGCAAAAAGGGGGAGGGGGTCAAAAAATCATTTATTTAGCACAACACTGCGACAACATTTGTGTTCATGGCATTGCATGATCTTAAACTTGCACTCTGCTCATGAATTACAGGTAATATCTGGCAGAGTGCCAGGGACAGTGTTGAAAATACCACGCTATGCTGTATTTTTTAAGCTAACCACCCGTGAATTAGCTCAGGAAGATTATATAAGAAAAATATCAGTATAATGAATACTTGCAATAGTGAATGCAGCTATTTTTAATAAAGTTTAATCGAAAAAACGAAGGCTGAAGGAAAAAAATAGACACTACAGCAGAGAAAGCTGACTTTTAAGACTTGTCAAGTAATGTGTTCAAAAGAGGAAGAAAAGGTCATTCAGATGCAAAACCAGACTATAAGCTTCAGTGGTAAGTTACAAATTAGGAAGCCTTGGTGAGGAGGAAAAAATGGGTAGAAGACCACACAAGTGTGGTTTCAGAAGGTGAGAGAAAGTAGCAGTGGTTAAGACCAGGGTGAGAAAGTTGAATGTGATGCAAAATGTATGCCTTTTGTAAATTCACATTTCTATAAGGAACGGCGCTGCAATTCATAATGTAACAGTTGCATAAAACATGGGAGGTTGGAATGCGAAAAAGAAGACAACTGCTTGCAAATTTTGCAAGGCCAATGGCTTTTTCCATTCGCATGGAGTTACAATTTTCAAGATGCCCTCAAGTGATCTTTAAATTATTCTAATTCTCAACAGTGCTTTCACTTAAAGGGAGATTTCTGTCAGAAATTCAGTAGATTTGTTAGCCACGGCAGACTGCAAGAATCCATTTAGTCCCCTATGGTGAATGAAGAAGATCTCTGTGTGTATCCTGTGTGTCCATATACATATGCATATACACGTGTGTGTTCCTGTAAGAGATCAATGAATCCTTCTTCAAATCGTCATTGAATTGAAAACAATAACGTGAAAATATATGGGAAAAATAAAGTTTGGTAAAAGAATAACTTCCTAAAATGTGTGCTATGTTAGGAAATAATAAACATGCCCTTTGGTTGCAGAAATTTTCAGAGTAATCGATGCCCATGTGTACCTGACAAGTAATATATAACTTCTGCACCCAGACAGGTAGATGTCTGAAATGTCCGAATTTCTTAGCTTTTAGGCATTGCACATTAAATGAAAACTACAATCAGATCTTGGAACAATTATGATTTTTATTTCAGTGATTATTTTATAAATAGATCTACTGGAAAAGGTAAGTGATAAATCCGACAGCCCTAGTTCTCAAAGTTAAGGAGTGGCTAACAATTAAAAGTCTGTGTCCCTTTCTAGAAACTCCTCCTTTTGTCCACTGCCCATACTCTCTTTTATGGAGTCACCAACATCAACATGTTGGATGCCAAGGAATAGAATGATATCAGAAATAAAACAGCTTAAAATAGTTTAAACTGATATTGTCCTGCCTTCAAGATCCCTAAAGTTGAGTGAGAATAAAAGATGTACTGATGGATTAATCCTACACATACCCCAGTGCTGCTGCACCATCTTAGGAAAAGGGCAAGACGGGGATCATAAGAGTAAGGCAGGTGCGGAGGCCTCCTGGACCTGAACATTTACCCAAGGATGTGATACAGAATTCCTTCAGGCTTGTCAATCTCTCGCTATGCAAAACGCAGACTAATTTGCTGCTGCACTGGTATAGTGTTTGGGAAATAACACTTGATAGTCTCAGACATATGAAGAGGGCAGAGAGGTTACTTGGGGGTGCAAAATGCATGGTGTCTTTACTAGAAATTAGGAAGGAAACTACTTGGAGAAATATATGTTTTTATCAGAAAATATAAGTTCCAAAGAATTCTTCATAAATTAAAGGTAGAATTTTTCACAGCAGTGATGGGATATGCTTTCCAGTTATTCTGAAATAAAAGTTTAACAAAAGCAGAAACCACTTGTGAATCGTCTTTGCTCCTTGTCTGCCACCAGCACACTTAGCTGCTCTTCCAAGGGCGAAATCTTGACAGAAGCCGTGCTAAGCAAGATGGCGATACCCATCCCCTCTTTCCTGAGAGCCACAGGCCCTTTCAAAATCAGTGTGAAAAAAACCATCCAATGTTAGGAAAGGTCAAAAGCCAGGATGAAGGGACTCTCTGATTAGAAACCTTCCCTGAAGGCAGCAGGCCCTCTCTCTGTCCTCTAATTCAAACACAAAGGCATTTAGCCCATGCTAGTTTCCTGGTTAATTTTTCAAGAACATGGGTTGCTTAGGGATCAGTATACTGTAGAAACTTCAAAAGATTTGAAAGGCTCTGCCTGGACCCACACGGTTCAGATTGGGTCCCCCTGCGAGTGTGATGCTCATTCTTTTCTTTTAATTTCTGCTTTTCTCCCTTCTTCATATTTCTTTCTGACATCTTTCACAGTTTTAAAAGACTCATTTTTTAAGCTACATTATTTAAGACAATGAATTTCTACAAAGCCTCGGAGGAGAGCTGAGTTCTTTCCAAAGATGCGAGCAATACAATATATTTTTTTTTTATAAAATCAGTAGCATTAATAGAGGAACCTCAAAAAATTTTAAAAGCTTAATTTTTATCCAAGCTACATCAGTGCAGAAAACCTCAGAAGATCAAGTTTTCTTTTTATATTCCTATTACTTCCTGATTTCAGCCAGACCTGAAATATCACAAACCAGCATGACTTGGATTTTTTTTTTTTAGATGACACAAAAGTTTCAAAGTTTCAACGTGGATGGAAACTCAGATTTCTTATTTATACAATGAAGGACGCAAAGAAGAGAAAAGTGACCAATATTTCTAAGAATAGACAGTATCTACAGACTCATGAGCTGCTGTCAGGCCCCAGGGATACAAGGGAGGCCCACCTACCATATATGCAAACAGCATATGCTAAGACCGAAGAAACAGTTCAGGAGTTCCTTAAAGCGTTCAACATGTCATTACCATGTGATCCAGCAATTCTACTCCTAAGTATCTACCCACAAGAATGAGAAACAAGGACTCACACAGATAACTGTACACCAAGGTTCACAGCAACATTGTTCAGAATAGGCAAAACGTGGAAAAAGCCCAAGTGTCCACTGAGGGATGAATGGATAAACACAATGTGGTCACTGCATACAATGGGATGTTATTCAGCCAAATAAGAAAGGAAGCTCTAACACACACTACAGCAGGGATGAACCTTGAAAACACCGTGCTAACTGAAAGAAGCCAGATACAAGAGGTATGTAGAGCAGGAAAATTCTTAAGGACATAAAGAATAGAAAAGTTAGCAGGGACTGGGGTCAGAGAAGGTGGGGAGCTAGTGCTTCATGGGTATAAGAATTTTTGTTTGGGATGATAAAGAAATTCTGGAAAAAGATAGCAGTGATCATTGTACAACACCGCGGAAGTACTTACTGCCACGGAGCGATACACTTAAAAATAATCCAAGGGATCAATTTTAGGTATATTTGGTTTATATTTGTGTATTACGAGTATTTTGCCACATAAAAATGCATTATTAAGAAAATAGATACAACCTGTTAAATAAGTTACATCCTTTTCTCTTATCTTGATAAATAGTCTAATTTGAATATAGACTCGATAGATTTCTCTCCCTCCCATCTGGAATACAGTGGTGTCTCCAGGGCAGCCTCCTTGCTGCTTGGCCCCATAATCGAGCAGCATCCTGATCCCCTTGAAGCCACGTCCTGGTGATGGTGAGGTCTGACCTCAAGAAGAGGAATCCACACATTTGCTCTCGCAGATCCGCTCCAGACCTCCAGACGGGGAGCAGGAGGTTCCGGGAGCACCATACAGAAGCCGGCGCAGGCTGTCCGTGGGCATGTCCCCTCGGCCACAGGACACTCGGAATCCTTGCTCCCGGGAGACGGAGGGCAGACTGTGCACAGGTGGGCAGAGCAGGGCCTTCTTTCATTCAGGAGCCTTTCGTTTGGCCTCACCCGTCTCACTTCCCCACGGACCCCTCCGATCTAGAACAGATGCAGGAAAAAGTCTCTGGGCTCACACCGGCGTGTCCTATCTTCTCTATTTTAGGAAACAGCTGTGGTGTTAATCCGTGTAGAATTCACGCCCGCAGCCTTCTGGGACCCAGCACCTTCTGACTCCCAGACCGGTTTGTTTAAATGCTCTTTGCGGATGCTGCCCGGTTGTTTCTCAAAGGCTGACACACTTCGGACCAGACAGGCAAGCCACGGACTGTACCTTGGGGTCCCGGAGTGCACAACTGACTTTGTTCGACCACTACCGCACTCTTAATTTGCATACCTCTTTTCTCTAATTAAATTCATGTGCCAATAAGTAATGAAAACCCTAATCATCTGACTTTAAAAAAAAATGCGATGGTGAGTTAGAATGAAT
The DNA here is from genome assembly GCA_028533885.1 of Nasua narica. Lineage (NCBI taxonomy): Eukaryota > Metazoa > Chordata > Mammalia > Carnivora > Procyonidae > Nasua > Nasua narica. The sequence continues at coordinate 5,383,449 of CM052810.1, read as the reverse complement.
AAAGGATCAGAGCCTTCTCCTCTCCCAGGGAAAACAAGAAGCCAAACCCACCCCTCCCAGCATGCTGAATGCCGCCCCACTACCCCCCCACCCCCCCCACCCCCCCCCGGCCCTTCCAGTTACAGAATCACGTCTGTAGCAATTCCTTCATTTCTCTGAAGATTTACCAGACCGAGGAAGAGAATTTAGGTACATTATTTTAGTATCTTCTTTGGATCCTGTAAGCATATGCAGTAGTTCTTGTTGTAAACAGATTGGTTGTTTTCATATTCACAAGACTCAGGAATACTGCCCATATGATGAGAAATGCTTTTTGGTTCCCTTTATGAAACCATATTGTCCCAACGTGGTTTTTTTTTTTTCTTTTTTCATTTTGCCAAACAGACATTCACATTTCCATATTAAGCTATGGATTTGATTTCTGCGGTCTCTGATTGATTCATTTATATGCATCTACAGAAGTCATCAAATTACTCTTAAAAAAAGAAAGGGTCATCAAATTAAACCAACAGTATAGACACACAGATGCATGAGCTGTTACAGGCAAAAGCCATCTATTGATGCTAAAATTAGTGGGCAAATACATGGAACACAGGAAATTTCCAGAGGCTCGAAATACCTCTCCAGAAGATACTTATCGATTACAAAGTTAAAAATAGTTGCATATTTTTTGTCATCACTGTGGTCTCTGGGGGACTGAGACATAAACAAGGCAGACACCATCAAAACCCAGGAATTCAGGTTTACATCTCATGCACCCCTTGAGACCAGGAGAGGAGAAAAGCGCACTGTCACCTCCGCAGTTGTTCTGCAAAAATGCAGCCAAATCATGTGAAAACATCAGAAAAACCCACAGCGAGGGGGCGTTCTACAAAATAACTGACCAGGATTCTCCTAAAGTTTCCGGGTGACAAAAGACAAGAGGAAGAAGGGTGCAGATGGGGAAACACAGAGGGACACAGTGAATGACGGGATTGCGGAGCCTGGAGCTGGAAAAATATTAGTGGCCAAACTGGGAAAAACTGCAATAAGGTCTGTAAATTAGTCAGTAGTACTGTTGAGTAAAAATAGTAGTAAGATTGCTACTAATATCCTATATCACTATATTTTTCATTGCATATTATGCGTTATTTTATATTATTAATGCCACCACATTATTAATAAATAATAGTATTATGAGTTAGTAGTGTAGTTATTATAGTAGTTATAGTGTTACTAATAGCAATCAGTTAATTAGTTCATAGTAAATGCTAATTTCCAGATTTCACCAAATACACTATCGTTACGGATGTTGCTAATATCAAGTGAAGCTCGGAAAAGAATATGCGAGAAATCTCTACTTCTACTTTTTCAAAAGCCTAAATTTATTAGAAATCAAAGCTTACAAACACAAAAACAGGGCACCTTCAGCACACCCTTTTTGTCCCTCATCCCTGTTGCATCTGCGTGGAACGTAGGCTCACCGTTGCGGGTGCAGCAGGTAAGGCACCGGGGACAAGCCGGGATGACGGTCCAAGACACCCGGCGTCCCTGACCCCTGCAGACCTTCAGCCACTGTGTCAGCCTGCTCTGCCTGCCATTGCCAACCTCTTGTCATGTGGGGAAAACGACACATATTCAATCAAGCCACTGAAAAAACAAGATAATAATTCTGATCGTTTAACTGTCCCTCATTCCCTGGGAATTAAGTCTGCATCATACCATGGCTGTCCTCCAGGGTTGCAGCAGTCTAAGAGTGACCGTCTGGATTTGCACAGCACGGCTGTCTGCCCAACGTGGAGGTCACCGAATGGGACGTCTTCAGCAGCTCTCGAGTCCGTAGTAAAACAACATTAATGGTACCCTGATCCTACCGTCTATTCTTATCTTACATGTGCAAAACGGGTAACATTTCACAAAATATGCTATATGCATCGTCTTATTTAATAGCCTCAATGACTCTCCTAGTTTGCTACTGTTGTCTTGCGAAGGAAACTGATGTTCAGAGAGGCTGTGTTACTCGTTACTCACGTAGCTCTTGTGGTGGTTTCAAGTACACCCAAATGCTCTTTGTCACTCCTCGCGTCCAGTGATGAGACCTAATTCTCCTGCCCTGGAGGGTAGCTGACCTCGGTGACTTATTTCCAAGCAATAGAATCTGCAGGAATGATGTGCCTCATAAGAGGCACTGTGATTTCTCTCTTGCTTTCTCTTCCTTGGGAAGCTCAGTCTCAGGGAAGCCGGCTGACAGGTGCTCAGTCAAGCTGCCATGAGGAGCAGATTCCTCCTATCAACGGCCTGTGAGGGAGATATTTGGTTCTAACCCAAACCTTCATATGGTGACGGCCCCAGCGGCCAGCTCAACCCGCATCTCATGAGAGAATCCAAAACAGAGCCGTGCAACTAAGCCACTCTCAAATTCCAGACCCCGAGAATCCCTGAGATAACACGCCCTTTGTTCTCCTAAGACACTAAGTTTGGGGATCATTTGTTACGCAGCAATCGGTAACTGAGGTCACTACTAATGCTAAGGGCTAGACCTAAACTTCAGCTGCTCCTCCGATCTCAGATTCAGAGTTCTTGAGTTCTTTTCACCACATCACAGTTGCCTTCTTTCTGGCAAACTATATGCCAGTCCGTTACTTTGCTGTGATCCTGAATAACTCAGCCACAAGTCCCCCTGTAATCGTTGCTCTCCGTACGGGCAGGAAGCTGCCATTGGGCAGATGTCCTCTCTCACTGCCTCAGAGCGTGGGCCCCCAGCACGACATACCGTGGTTCACAGGGAGAAGGGGTGGAGAAATTCTCTTCTGCTGTGGAATCCATGAAATAGTCATGGAATAAATCATGACAATATATTAAGGTTATACTTTATTAATATAATGCATAAAGAAGAAAACTTGGTCCCTGCAACTTGGTCCCTTTACAACTACAAGAGCTGGATCACTTAGGATAGGCAACTAAATCAGTTAGCTAAATCCAGTTAGCTAGTCTATGGGTATAGAATCTCTGGATCTTACATTATTTGTGCATGTCTATATGATTTCTGTGTAGGTCTCAACACAAAATCATTAGGATTGAGTAGAGTAACAATGAATACAACAGAGTAAGTGGTGTACACATGAAAACTATGAGGGGTATAGTGAATTTCATTATCGTTACTAATCTCGATCTCTGTAGTTTATTTTAACATAGTCTCCCCAGCCCCCCCCCCACATTCTTGTCCCCCACCCCACACACACGTTGATGCTCCTTCTCTCCCAAGTGCTAAAATGGATGCAAAGGCAGCGAAGTGCCCAGAGTGGCCTTAAGGCAACTTTAAGGGGAGAGTGGTGCACGGCTGGTAGGTTTTAAAGATCTGCCCCATGTATCCTCAACTTGAAGTCAGTCACTCTTACAGTCCCATGGCATGTGTGACTTAGGACAGATTCTGTGTGGAAATATATGTGTTCTAGTCATGGGGCTTCCATGCAAATGGGCCATTCTTTTCAACAGAACTTGACGCTTTGGGCCACATGGAAGAGGAATATCAATGTCAGGATGAACAGCGGCCTGCCACTGTCCCACTCTCTCAGAGCTGCTCTCTGTCCTCCTTATGTGAGCTCAACCAAGGCGCTAATCACTTTAGTATGCATATGTGCGTGCCTGAGGGTCCTCGGTTAAATGTGGTCAACAACTTTTTTTTTCAAATATATCTTACACTGGTCCCCTGCTGTGCTTCTACTCTAAAAGCAGGAATAGCTCAGAAGTTAACAGGAAATTTCTTCCTGGTGTTCAAAGAACTGCACGCTGGGCTTCATAAAAAAGGAAAAAAAAAAAAGAAAAAGGAAGGAGAATGCTCCTGACTGTTTAAATGAAGTTGCCTCCAAATTACTGACAACCATTTGTTGTTGTTGTTGTTGTTGTTGTTGTTGTTGTTGTTGTTGGGTACATTCACAATTGCCTTTAGAAGTGCACTGATTATCATTTATATTTGCTCATTATTTGCCTCTGTCAATTTTCTATTATACAGAAATAAACAATGAAGACCTCAAGGACAAACATTAATAAAACATACATGAGTAGAAAAACAGAAAGAGATTTTAGAAGGCAGGATGTGAGAACTTCTGGTTTGTGCTCTGACATGTGAAGCCTAGGGCTCCCTCACTCCTGTGCTAACGAGAAAAAAATCAGTGCATTTCCCTGGATGTATCAAAGAACTGAGGTTACAGAATAAAATGCCACCTCATCCAGACAGACATAGCCAAGATCTTCCTACCGGGAATAATAAGTGAGCACAGCAAGGCTGCAGGATTCAGGGTCGATATTTAAAAAGCCCACTGCCTTCCCGTTCATGAGAGATGAATACTGGAACTTGAAATTAAATAAACCTCACCGCTTATAATAGCATACAATAAGTGAAATATTTAGATAAAAATCTAACCAAGTATGTACACGATTTGTATGTGGAAAAATTTGTATGTTCATAAAATATTGGCCAAAAAAATCAAGGAAGCTCTGAGTAAATGGAGGTATAGTCCGTGTCCATAGATTAGAAGGATCCACATTTTTAAGGTGTCATTTCTTTTCAGTTTGATCTAGACATTCATTGTGACGCCAATAAAAATCCTGGTAAGCTCTCTTTCAGATATCAACAAATCACTTCTAAAGTTAATATGAATGGCAAAGGTCTAGGTTACATAGTACAATATACAAGAAGAAGACGAAAAGAAGGAGGAGGAGGAAGAAGCCAGTCAAAGGACTCCTACTCTCCAATTTCAAGCTTTACTACGAAGCTAGCGTAATCAAGACCCCATGGTATTGGTCACAGAACAAACACTTAGAACAAGCACAGAAACAAACACTGTTCTCTGAAACAGAGAACCCAGCTCTCAATACATTCAAACATAGTCACGTAGTTTTTGACAAATGGGGAAGGATAAATGGGAAAGGATAGAGTTTTCAACAAATGATAACAGATGCATTGGACTCCCATAGGCCAAAACAAAGCAAACAAACTAAACCTTATACCTTAGACAAAAATGAACTCAAGGTGGATCAAGACATATGTAAGACACAAACTATAAAACCTCTAGAAAAAACAGAAGAACATCAGCATGACCTCAGATTTAGGGATGAGTGTTAAATACAATACCACTAGCACAGTCAACAACAAAAAAATAGGTTGGACCCTATTAACATTAAAAACTTACACTCTGAGAAAGATCCTGTTAGGAGATCAAGATCTCCTATTAGGAGACAAAAAATAAGCCACAGACTGGGAGAAAATAAATAAAAGACTTGTATCGGGGCACCTGGGAGGCTCAGTCGGGTGAACATCCAACTCTTGATCTCAGCTCAGATCTTGATCTCAGGGTCATGAGTTCAAGTCCGCAGTGCGCTCCACACTGGGCATGGAGCCTACTTAAAAAAAAAAAAAAAAAAGTTGTATATAAAATATACAGAGAACTTTTAAAACTTACCAAAAAGAACACAACACAACTTAAAAAATGGGCCTAATTCCTGAATAGACACCTCACCAAAATAGATACACAAATTGTAAATAAGCATACAAAAAATCCATTGTTTGTCATCAGAAAATGAAAAGACAAGGAAATAATCCCTACACATTAAATGTCTACAATAGAAAAGCAATATTAATTCCTGACAAGGATGTGGAGTAACAGGAGCTCTCCTTCACCACTGAGGAGAGTTCAAAAAGATACGCCTGCTTTGGAAGACAGTTTGGCAGCTTCTTGCAAAGTAAAACATAGACTTACCATAAAATCCAGCAACCGTGTCACTAGATATTTTAACAACTTATCTGAAAACTCATGTCCACACAAAACCCAGCAAAGAAGTACTTATAGCAGCTTTGTTCATAATTGTGCTCCATCCATGCAATGGTAGTTATCCAGTGAGAAAATAAAAAGAGCTATCAGCACATGCACAGATATGATGAATATTAAGTAATTATTACCAAATAAAAGACACCAGTTTGAAAAGGCTACATATTGTATGATCCCATTTTTATGAAATTACATATGGGTAAAAATAGAGAGATAGTAACAGATCAGTGGTTGCAAAGGGGTCCATGGAAAGGGATTGGGGCAGGAGAGAAATTATTTGGTATTGACACTGTAATGGCAGATTTATGACACTACGCATTTGTCACAAACTTGGAGAAGTGGCTGGGATAGGTGATATGTAAAATGAGTCCGGGAACATGTTGGGGTGTCAGACACCCCGAAATCCACAATAATGTCAAAAGGACATAGCAGCCAACTGAAAGTGCCCAATAGCCAAAGCTAGAACAATCTGAGCAAAAATAAAGTAGGATTGGATTATTCCCAAAGTTTAAAAATAAACATCCATGAATCCACATTAATATAAGTAAATGACTGAATAAGTAAATAAATTGGAGAGAAAGGATAAATCTCTCATTAAGATGAAAACCAAGTAACTCATATTGATACTTTGTTCTCAGGAATATGGAGCATAATTCTCTACTCTTTAAGCATGGGTGCTTATAGTGACTTCCTTCCAAAAAATACAAAATGGAAATGAAAAAGAGTAACAGTGAAAACACATGACAGACCTTACCTCAACCAGGTGATTAACATCGGTGGCTGTAAGCCATGCTGGTAATGTGCACCTGTGATATGATCTAATGAAAATGGTTCCTTGCCTCTATGATCTTCCTCCCCAGAACCTCTAAGCCTAAACTCACAGTGACAAAAATATACAAAAAAAAAATCTCCAGTGAGGGGCATTCTACAAAATACCTGACCAATACTCGTAAAAACTGTGGGTCACAAGAAAACAAGAAAAGTTTCAGGAACTGTCATGGCCAAGAGGAGGCTAATGACACAGGACGATTAAAAGTCCTGTGGCATCCTGAGTAGAATTCTGGAACAACAGTAGCAACGCAAAATATTAGGTAAAAGCTTGAAGAAATCTGAGTCAAATATGGACTTTAGTTAAAAATAATGTATCAACATGGGTTCATTAACTAGAATAAGTATACCATGCTAATGTAGGATTTTAATAATGCGAGAAACCAGGCTGGGGTGTGAGAGCATTCTGTACTTGCGTGATCTTTCTATAAATTTATAACTACTCGAAACAGAAACCTTTGTTCTCACAAAATAAAAGTAAAAAGTGGTTTTATCTGTGAAAGAGGAAAATTATAAATAAAAGGAACAGAAAAAAGTGATCTTTAGTCAACTTCTCTCATTATTCTCCTCATACGGAAACGTTATACACATTCAGTCAGAGTTTATGAGAAATATTGAGGCATAACAAATTATCTACATAGACCAAATGATTCTGGTTTATTTACAACAGCATATTGAGTAAAAAGGGACAATTTAGCTTCATAATAAATATTTTGGATTTTGTTGTCTCAGGTATTCTAAGGTTTACAGAGTTGGCCCTTTGTACTGTGTTATTATAAAAAAGAAAAGAATATAGTGATTTCTGAGTGGAGTATCATAGCTTCAGATAATGGAGTGGGGCAAGGTAGGAAAAGTGAGGGAAGTGGAAGCTTCCAGCCCATTCAGTAGTGCAGAATCTATTAAAAAAAGACAAGATTCAACTGAGTAAATGTTAAAGAAATTTCCAAGATTTAATGTAAATGTTAAGGATTTTACTGGTTTTATTTAACGATTCATGAATCAGGCAGCATCCTATCTAGCAAATAAAGAGGGGCTCTGAAGAGCTATACAGAATGAAGGACTTCCACGGGTAGAAGGGGTAGGACAAGAGAGTTATTCTAGCTAAGAGCTGATCATATGTGGCAAGGTCACCTTTCTTTAGGAGCTGGATGGGGTCTATCAGGCAGATCCCCTGCCATACTGATCAGGTAATTCCAGACTGACTGGTATAAGATTCCATTCCTGGGGAGGCTGGACTGTAATTAAATTAGGTATTAAGTCTCCATTGGGTGACATGGAGTTTAGTACAAGAGGCTTCATTTGGGGCCCATTGTTTCTTTTCTCAATCATTATGGTTCACATTTCTCTATGAGAACGGCATATGGCGATCTTTATACAAACACGGGTCCAACTACTAGAATGAAAAGATCTGCACCCCAGGATGGTTTCAATCCATACAGCTATTCTCTTCCAAGAATGCAGAAAGATATAAGGGATGCTTAAGGATTCAGTAATAGGTTTCAAAAGCTGTCCTTGCAGATAGTAAATTCTATTATAAATAAAACTGAAAGATAATAAAGGCCTACAAAAAAGCAATGACTGCAAAAATAACTGAACTTCCCTTCCCTTTAAAAGAAGTGTCTTTCTCGAGAGTGTTGGGCTCGAAAATAAGGTCAGAATATGCTTATTTTAACTTATTACCTCCTCTTATTTTAACAAATGAGAGTATCCTTTATTCTTGGCAGCCTTCAGAAAAGAAAATATTTTTTCTCTCCCTTGTCAAGTTGCAGTTTCAGAATTCAAAAAAAAAATAAGAGCTGCCTATGCAGTTCAAAAATGAGAAGTATTTCTTTTGTTACTGAAAATGCTTCCTTCACACCAGTTCTGAATTGGTATTTGTCCTCAGGGACGGTCTTTCTAATGGTCTGACTCTGTCTCAAAAAGAAACCACCGCACTCGTTTCACGGAACTTTTCAAGATGGTGATTTGCAGTGCTGTATTCCTAACAATTAAGTCAAAACCAGCTTGTCCCAGGTCACAGAGACAGGGAGCTGGCGGGATATCCCCCGAGGGTCTGGTGTGGACCCCTCACTCTGGGGCAAACCTGTCACTCACAGAAGGTGTGGCAGACACTTGGCAGTTGACGGGCCCACCTCTCCTTTCCTTCCCTGCTGCCTTGTTTGTCTCTGTTGTAGAGACCATGGAAGCGAAAAGTTGATTTTCCCTCCCCCCAGGGAAAGCCAAAGTCTACTGAGGTCACTTCCTCTCTGTCTTGTTTTCCTGTGGGGGTGGGGGGTGCTACCCCCATTACGGGAAATTACGAGGGATCTACTTTCTTGCTGTCAAGACCTTGCCTACCCATCCCTGTATTTCCTGTTGTGCAAGATAAATAACTACTCTGTTTTTAAATCCACCACCCCAGTTTCTTGTTACCAGGGGGTAAATCTAGTTCTAACTGATGTGATAATAAGGTAACAGTAAGTCAGTGATATTTCTCAAGTGGTTAACCCTCTATAGGCCCAAATGAAGAACACTGGAGATAGTGAGGGAAATCTGAATGACCAGTGACACTGAAATGCTCAAAGAGTACTCAAGAATTATTTGAATGCATTCTTCAGTAATTCTCAAAAAACGTCCATATGAAAGGTGTTATTATCATTCCCATGATCTTACTGAGAAGACTGAGTTCAAAAGACGTTTCAGGGGCGCATGGGTGGTGCAGTGGGTTGAGCATCTGACTCTTGGTTTTGGCTCAGGTCATGATCTCAGGGTTGTGAGATCAGACCTCACTCTGGGTTCCATGCTCAGCAGGGAGTCTGCTTGAGGTTTTCTCTCTCCCTCTCCCTCTGCCCTTCTCCTACCCAGCACTCACTCACTCTCTAAATCAATCAATCAATCAATCAATCAGTCTTTAAAAAAATAAAAGACATAGGGGAGCCTGCATGGCTCAATCGTTAAGCAGCTGCCTCCCGCTCAGGTCATGATCCCACGGTCCTGGGATCGAGCCCCCCATCGGGCTCCCTGCTGAGTTGGGAGTCTGCTTCTCCCTCTCCTACACCCCCTGCTTGTGTCACCTCTCTTGCTGTCTCTCTCTCTGTGTCAAATAAATAAAGTCTTTAAAATCTTTTTAAAGATTTTAAATAAAATCTTTACTCTTTAAATAAATAAAATCTTTACAAAATAAAAATGAAATAAATAAATAAAAGACATTTCAGAAATCTGTAAATATAGAGCTATGCTCACACTGCTGGTGAAGTACACACGATGTTCTAGTAATGGAAGGAGACGTAGAATGAACATGGCCCTTCCCTCCTGACACTTACGATGCTATGTTAGAGAAAACAAAAGTTAGTGTGAGATTACAATGGTTCTTAAGTGCCATGGGAGAAAGGTGGGTATCTAGCCTACTCTTAGCACCGAAGGAAGAGAGCCCTGACCAGATAAGAAATGACAGGAACTCATGTTGATTATAGGTATAAACCCAAAGTGAGAGAATTAGAAAAAAAAAAAAAAACTTTATAAGAAAACAGCACCTCCAAGATCCCACAGTGGGAAGACACTGAAAGACACGAAGACATGTAAAAAAAAGTTAGTGAAGCTTGAACCAGAAAAAGGTGGAGTCTGGTTCACAGTGGCACTGAAGAGGAGAGAAGGCTCATCAGTGGCACAATAAGAGCCTTGCAGGCAGGCACAGGGCTGGGGTCTTACCTAATAACAATGGGAAATCATGAAAGGCTTTAAATAGTGGAATAAAAAATCACATCTGCATTTGGCAAGTATCGTTCTGGCTGGTATATGAGAAAGGATTTGGATGGAGGGGAGGATGCCCAAGGTAGTGGGGGACTGGGCAGAAATGGGGCTAATGCTTCAGTGTGCATGAAAAGGTCGTGGTGAACTGAATGATGGAGCAGGATCGGCAAAGGACAGAAGGGGACAAGGGGGAAGGATATTTGGAAATGAAAATTCATGAAACTCAGTTACAGAGCGCTCATGATGACACGTAGAAGTATGGGAAGAAGTTCAGTCTTAGATTTCTCGCATAAATAATTTGACATAAGATAGAACCAACGCCAGAAGCAGGGAATACTAGGAAAGGAATGGAAGAGGTTTTGGAAAAAAAATCCCGAATTCCTTTTTTGACATGGTAGAATATGAGGGGCATTTAGGACATCCAGATAGAATGTCAAATAAGCAGTCATTGAAAGGGTTTGGGTCAGTGGAGCCGAGGGCTAAAAATAGAAATTTGTGAGAACCGATTTCAGCATCTTACTGGTTTCCTCATTAATTGACAAGTTAAATAAAATTTTGATGTGTTTATCTTAAATTTCCTGAGAATCATGATTTTACCTTTTTGAAAAGTATGTATTAACAGATTTAGAGGTGGGTTAGGTAGGTCATCTGTCAAAACACTCAGCTGATAACTTCACAAAGCCAGTTAGACAGAGCTGCTAGGAAAGTGCACCTGATACTTGGCTTAGGCCATGCCTGTGTCTCCTGCCTCCCAGAGAGAATCACGAGCAGCAATACAAGTTGAGCTTCCTTAACTTGTCTCTTTCCCATTTTTCCCCTCCTGACTTTGTGTTTTGTTTTGTTCCTGGCTATTCCATGCCCGCTAATGTATTCCTTACTGGTGGAAACAATTAAGAATTTGGTTTTATGATCTGACAACTTGAGTATCTCTGTAGTTCTACTCTTTATTGATTGAAAGATCAAAGAGAATTTATTAGGTCTACTGTCTATTTTTTCCATTTGGGAGCTCAAATCAACTAGGGATTTCCTATGCGTTAGGAAATAATACAAAAGCTCTTTGATATGTGGACTAATAAATGTCTGTATCTTTGGGTGCATTTTTGGCCTGTGGCTGAAGTTGCTGAATGAAGCCATGAGCTCTCTAATGTTGTGGCTGTGATTAAGATAGGACTTGACTTCTTGTGAATATGAAGTCTTTTCCTTAAAAAAAAAACACAAACCTGTTTCAAATAGCTTATAAAGATAAGCACTCAATATGTCCACTATTCCCAACCTTCAAGGAAATTAGTAAAATTAACTAATAACTTAAACAGACTAGATTTTTAAAAAATTAAAACTTGTACTTCAGGAACATTTTAAGATTCCAGCTCATATAACTGAATAAATCTCTGGCAAATTAAAGTGATATATATATATATCTATATGATTTATATATATATATATATGATTTATTTATTTATTTATTTTGTAAATCTAGAGCTCTTATCCTGGCATCAGGGGCTGAACTGTGCCTCGTTTTAATGCAAAGTCTCCCCACCGAGTGAACGTCGAAGGTGTGCTACAGATACATTTGCTCAATGCTTGTGCTCCATCTTTCCTCATGAATGGTTGCTAAGTTCTCCTGTCCTTTCATCAATATGTATGTAATCCCCACCCCTATGATTATAAAACACTTGTTCTCTCCCACTTCGAGGAGGGCATTTGAGGCTTGTCTGCCCATCTCCTTGTTTCGCTGCCTCATGAATAAACCCTTCCCTTGCTTCATACTCAACATCTCGGTGATGAGCTTCGCTGTGCTTCAGGCAGACACATGGGTTCGGCTACAAATTCTTTTAGATTTTTCCCTAAGACTGTATATTAAATTATGGAAAAGTAAAATTCTGTATATCTTTTACACTTAAAACTAATTCATAGGGGGTCCCTGGGTAATCACAAAGATTTATTCTTTACCTCATAAAAAGAAATACAGTAGAAATAATTAGGTTTGACATATTCCCTATTTCTTAACTCGTCTCAACACTGTACGAAGAATTGTTAAATCAGAGGAAATGCTACACAATCACCAGATAAGAGTTTAAACGGGAAATGATTATGGTATTAGGTTGCTCTGGCAGCCATAACAAAATACCATAGGCTGGATGGTTTAAACGGTAGAAATACATTGTCTCAAAATCTGGAGACCGGAAATCCAAAGTCCAAGATCAAGGTGTTGGCAGGATTGGTTTTTGGTGAGACCTTTCTCTCTAGCTTGTAGATGGCCACCTTCTTGCTATCCTCACAGGGCCTGTTTGTGCCGGCATGAAATCCCTGGTGTCTCTCTCCTTGTAAGGACACAAATCATACTGCATCCGGGCCCCCTCCTTCTGATCTCATTTATCCTTAATAACCTCCTTAAAGACCCAATCTCCAAATACAGTCACAGTGGGGGTTAGATCTTAAAACATATGAACTTTGGGGACACAACTCAGTCCATAACAATTACTAACATAAATATTTCTTAAAGTACACAATTTATGGGAAGACCCTAGAGATTTGCCAATTCTCTGGCTATCCATGATTATCCTTACCTTTGAGGAAACATTACCAAACCCGTACAAATAGTTGTGTAGTGTACCCTAATAAAGAATCCCCCTTTCTTCCTAAGTGATGGTATTAGTTACTGTAATAAATTAAGTCATTCAGTTTTTGCAATCCATAGTCAGTTTCTTTCTACATCGGTGCTCATCTGAAGACTCTTCTACAAGCCTCACACCAGAGTTTGTCTTCAATACAGAAGGATAGTTTCAGAGCCTCATGGAAAAGTCTGTACCCAGGAACTTTTAATTGTTGATACTTCCAGAATGTTCTCTTGTGTACAGGCTTCTGAGATGACAGTGTCACCAACTGGACCCCGAGACCTGACCTTTTACTGCCCACCTGCTTGTACTCATTGACCTTAGTTCCACAGTTTTCCTTAAGCTCTTCTTTCCAGATTATCTCTTACTTCAGGCAAAAGACCTGACAGGTATGACATCCCATGAAGGAAACCAAGGCTAGCTTCAGGCAGTAACAACAGCCCAGACCACAAGACCAATGTGAAATTGGCCCCCAACTCACACCTGCACAGGCAGACCATGGAGTGGCCCTTGAAGTGACCTTTTCCTTATTATAATACTAAAATCTCCATCCAAGGAGGAGCACATGCCTCATTTACATACAATGTGTGGATACGCGTGCTTCCTTAAGGCACATACCCACCTCTATATAGGATGACAAGTGTGCTCTATCTATTTATTGTAACACTAGATAAAAGAAACCCATTCACCTTTGCTTGGGGAGTCAAGGCTATCTCGCTGTGGCCTCTTTATGTAAACTCAAGTTAGTTTGGTTACAGTAATACTTCACAATTGTCAGACAGTGGTGGTAAACAGAGTCAGACTTTCCAATACACTGGATGATCCCAAAGTAGACCTCCTTATGAAAGCAGGAACTCATAGAACAACTATTGATTACACAGGCATGAGCTAATAAAGGAAATGAAAGTTTTGGGGAAATATTGCTGTTTTTTTAATGTTCTAAAACATATATAACAAAGGCCTTTTTCTGTGAAGCAAATCTAAACCTTGATTTTGTAACGCCTGCTTTTGAAGATGAAATAAACTATTTTTAAAGGTGTCTGATTCTTACTAACTTCTCACAAGTTGGAAACCTCACTAACCCTCCTAATGTTTTATGGAAACGTGTGGATATTTCCAGGAGTTCTCTAAGAACCTATATTCCATTTCACTAGGATATAATTGGACAATTTAATTGTGCAACAAACACCTTACTTGGAGTACCATATTTGAAAATAATTCTCACTTAATCAGGCCTGACAAGCTTACTGTTAAGTAACAAGGATGACTATGTGTGGAAAAGCATTCCAGTACCTGGCTTACAGGTTCTTAGCCTCATATGGTAACAAAAGTCACTTCCTGGCACATTGCAAACCTTAGCTAATTTGAGGAATTCATCCAAATGCACCGGAAATGCAGGCTACATCTAGGGAAGAGAGTTTCTTAGGTTTGGTTTTCTGGTTTTGTAACAGCAAACCACAGAGGCTTTTAAAATCCCAATCCAGGATTCCTCAGGAAAACTCACAGACACAATGTTACTTCCTGGCCTTAGTAGTAGCTTAATAATTGATTAGATTCTGATCTACAAAGCAAACTCAAGGATGCTCATATGATTAATTAAAATTCACCTGCTTCTATGTAAATAACGAGGTCAAATCTAGTGAGACTTGTCTTGTTGTGGTCAAAAATCCTTTAGAGATTAATTTTGTCAGAGTGGAGAAGTTCAAGAAATGGGCAGCAGAAATTACTGAGTATCCTTTCAGTGAAATGCTGGGAGTCAGTCCAGCAGAACCTCTGGGTGATTATCGGATTCTATAGGAATGTGCATCTTTGGTGGTTTTACAATTCTGCAGAGATAGAACTTAAGTTGTAACAAATTGGTAATAATGCAAATGCTTCCTTCTATAAGCATGCAAATAATTACTGTTCATGACACTATAAATGGATCGTGTCCCCTGGAGAATAGATATCTCTGTGTGTCAAATTCTCAGGGTAGCTGGTTGTAACATCTTACTTATTCCCTCATTAACATGTCTCCAAGGAGACAAAGCAGGAATAGTCAGAACTGGAGAAGGAAAACTAGGAAATTGCATTATTACAGTTTCCAACGAGAGGGTGTGCTTTTGAAAAAGATAAAGGGTTACCTGCTTCCGGTGCGAGAAGTATCTCAGTGGAGTGAAGGCGCAGAGGGAAACTGTCAGATGAGCAGAAAGAGTAGAAATGAGAATTGACAGCTGTGCCGTATACATTTGGGATTTGTCCCCAGGTCCTGGCACAGAGCTCTGGAAACCCTAGGGATTTCCTGAGTGTCTTTGTTATTCATAATAAGCCAGCCCCCTTCCATCACAGCATCCTTTATGGTAACTGGGTCAGGGGCTGGATAGTTTCAGGATGGGGAGTGGTGACCAGTGGTTAGAGGGTAGGAGCTTGCAGCCTCCAGGAAGGAAGGGGGACTTGACATTGAGTTATAAAAACTCTATAAAAAAAAGATTCAGAGAACTCCTAGGTTGGTGAACATATGGAAGTTGGCAGAGCCGGAGAAGGTGTGGGAGCTCTTATCCACTGCTCCCTCCCGATGCCTTGTCCTCTGTGCCTCTCCCGTTTCGCTCTCCTGATTTCCGTCCTTTCCAATAAACCAATAACTATTAAGGGTAGCATTTTGCTGAGTGGTAGGAGTCGTTCTAGCTAAACATCAAACTTGAGGAAGGATCATGGAAACCTCAAATTTGCATTGGCTGAGAAATGTGGGTAGACTGGCCTCCTCTTCGGCACTCTGGTGTCTATAGTGGGGGAAGTCTTATATGACCAAGCCTTTGTTCTGTGGGGTCTTCTCCAACTGTGGGTTGTTAGTGTTAGAATGGATTTTAATCACTGAACACACAGTTGGTATCCAAGCAGTGGTTGGTCCTGGAGGAAACCACACAACTGTTCATTTGAGAAGTCTGGGTCAATGATACTGAAGCAGTACAATGTAAATATCGGATCAAGGGATGCTTGTATAAACACGTGATACCCTATGTTGTGTATCCTTTTCAAAGGACGTTTATAGGGATTCTTTACTTGACCGCCATGAAAGTCCTGTAAGGTAGGGGGAGATGACATTACTATTCGCAGAGTACAAAACAGAAAAGAGAGGTTCCAGGAAGTTAACTTCGTCAAAGTCACGTAACTATTAGACAGTGAAGCTGGAATATCAATCCTAATCTGCAGATGATTTCAATGTTCCCTTTGCCCTAAAAACTTTAAGATTTCAAAAATTCTCAACTTAACTTTAAAGAAGCCAACTTAAAATATAGACTCAGGGAGATCTAGCTCAGGACTTAGGAGTATAACTGGAAATCTCTTTTTTATGAAACTAAGACAATCACAAAGCTTCTGTGTGGGCTGGGCATAAGAGATGTCAAAGGGAAGAGCTGGCACTCCACTGGCCACAGCTTTCAGAAAGGGTTGTGGACAAGAGTCCTAGGAAGCAGAGAAGAGAGTTTGGAAAGGCATGCCGCATGGGGAGAAACAGGAAGAAAAAGAAAAATCATAGAGCCACAGTAATTGCTTTTCATAACGTAAAGGGCTGGGTACCTCGGTGGCTCAGTGGGTTCAGTGTCTGACTCTTGGTTTCGGCTCAGGGCATGAGTTCCAGGTCCTGAGATGGCGCTCCTTGAGCCCTCCCGCTGGCCGTGGAGCCCGCTTAAGAATCTCTCTCTTTCTCCCTCTCCCTCTGCTCCCACTCTTGCTCTCTCTCAAAGAAAAAGAAAATAAAAAAGAAAGGCAATGGCTATTACATAGGGATAGAATATATTAAGTTTGTGCGGTCCTAGTGGACAGAACTTGGATCCACTGATTCAAGTGAATACAAAAGCGGTTTTCTAACAACCACAAATGCACATTAGTAAAATGAACAGCCTAAGAGTTCCTGAGACCTCTGTTCTGGGAGGTTTTCAAGGTGACCCTGGTTGGCAAAGTGCAAGAGATCATCATAGCGGCTACTTAAACATTTCTTGGAAGCTTAAACTACAATCATTCGTATATTTGTATTCTGATCCTATAAAAAGTCATTGGGGTTTTAGGCCTTAAAAGAGATAAGTTTGTCTAATCATTCAAATTGGAATTCGATAAATCAAATTTAAAAATACCTTTTACAGAGTACAGCACAGTTTAAACTTTCCATTTTGGAGGGGAGGAATGACAATGACGTTGATGAAATGATGCTGGTGAATTTTATTTAAAAGAAGTATACCAGTTTCTGACAACTTACCATTTATTTTGGTAAGTGGCTTAGTATTTATATATTCTGCATTATTTGTGTATTGAAGCTGAAATCTGTGGGGAAGGCAGGAGAGACAGAAGCAGTCCTAGCTTGTCTAACTTAAGTAAACACACTAAAATACAAGGATAGAGTCACCATTTCTGGATAATGGCAAAATAAGCCTTCATTCAACATTCAGAATGCAAAACATTTCCATGTGTTATGGAATGTTTGTGTCCCCCCTCTGCATCCCCCTGAAGTTCACAGGCTGAAGCCCTCACCCCCAGCATGATGGCCCCATGTGACAGTACCTAGAGATGGGCCCTTTGGGAGATGATTAGGGTGACATGAGTCATGAGGGTGGGGCCCTCAGGATGGGATTAGTGCCCTTAGAAGAAAAGACACTGAGACTCACCCTCTGTCCCCTAGCACACAGTGAGCAGAGGTCCTGTGTGTACACAGACACTTCGCCAGGAACCAAAGCTAAAGTGCCCTGATGGGACAGTTACAACATCCAGAACAGTGAGAAAATCAATTTCTCGTGTTTAAACCACCCAGTCTGTGCCATTTTGTTTTGGCAGTCCAAGCAAACTAAACTATTTTTTAGTTTTTTTAAGTCAAACTTGCAGCTGTTAAAAGATAAAAAATTACGATCCATTAAAAATGCAAATGGACTTGGGGCACCCGGGTGGTGCAGTCGGTTAAGCCTTGGACCCTGGATTTCAAGGTCCTGAGATCAAGCCCTGCCCTGGGCTCCATGCTCTGCTTGAGATTCTCTGTCTGTGCCCCACTCCTCACCATGGGCAAGAGCTCACTCTTTCAGATAGATAGATAGATAGATAGATAGATAGATAGATAGGAAGGAAATCTTTTTTAAAAATGCAAATGAACATAAAGTACTGGAAGAAATCTCAAGCATAGAGAGTCACACTCCTCCGAGAAGTGTAAACTCAGTTGCTCCAGGGGCCATGAGGGGTCCATAGCAACAAAGGGAGAGAATGAGACAGACTCATCATTGCCAGCGTGTTCTGAAGCATCTCATTGTAGCATCATTCATTCTATTAGATTCAAGAACAATTCTACTGGGATTTCTTTTCTCTTCTCGTTCTTAAAACTGCATCATGTGTCCTTTCCATCCACTCTGCACAGCCGTCTTAGTCTATTTTTCATATATTCCCTTTGGATGGAGACATGGCTACAAGAAACATTTCACTTTTCTCCTAACTGTAAGAAAAACGACAGCATGAGCCAATAATTGCAACTGTCATATGGTCAATGTCAGTCCAGGGAGCAGAGAGGTGGAGAGAAAGGGCCTATCCCAGAGAGGCGCGTCTATACATGGCCTCACCATGGGAGCACATGGACCAGAACTGGGAAACCTCACAATTTTTAAAAAGAGTCTGAAAATCCAGATTTTATGTAAAATCGCCTATTCTTTTTTAACTGAAAGCACCTAATTCAATTAAAACAATCACCATACTATGTGAACCCCAAGGTGCTGTCAAAAATCAAAGCCCTGTCAGTTAGACCTTCAATCTGGTTGGACCAACATTACAGAAATTGTCTGTTAATATTATAAGAACAAATAAAAGCCAGAAAGACTAACACTAGGATTGTTGTTAAACCCTTGTCTGACTTGTTGATGGGTCTGCAGAATTCCTTAATCAGGCACTTACAACAAGATAAATAATGCATGTTGCTGGATCCTTTTTAGTTTGGTTGAATATGGATGCTGAGAATGGCATTACATGAATTCTTCTACCATTATGTTCCTATAATCTCAGGCATAAATAGATCTCCATTTCAAATGTACTGCATATCATTTGATTAAAATAAGATAGCGCTTCTTCAAGGAAATGTTCAACAATTACCCAGGAGAGCCTTGTCTTAGCATGTTGGCACATGTAAAGTAAAAATTAGTTGTTTCACGGAAGCCCTGCTTTCAACTAGCCGTATTTCCCTGCCCAGACTTCTCTTTCTGAAGGTGCTCTTCTCAGCACCATGAGCTGCGAATCATCTTGTCTTCAGTTTTTAGTTTCCTTAATGCCACTGCTTTATAAAATACAAATGATGGAAAGACCATCTATTGAGTCACTGAATGCTGTATTTTTAAGGCATCATTTTATAACAGATATAGATATACACAAATAAATAAATAGGGTCCATTTATTCTTCAAAATAAATTATTCTTTTTTTTAAAGATTTTATTTATTTATTTGACACAGAGAGCGAGAGATCATAAGTAGGCAGAGAGGCAGGCAGAGGGAGAGGGGGAAGCAGGCTCCCTGCTGAGTCGAGAGCCAGATGCAGGGCTAGATCCCAGGACCCTGAGATCATGAACCGAAGGCAGAGGTTTGTTTTAACCCACTGAGCCACCCAGGCGCCCCCAAAATAAATTATTCTTAACTAAGAACATAGATACATACAAAATGATGGTTAAAATATGTATCAGCTATAATGCTACTAAATCTCCCTAAAACATAATATTTAAGAAGTACAAAGAGGAACATTACTGAAAGGAAAATGTATTGGTGTTGAACCACACTTTTTAAAAAAGGCAGTATCATGAGATCAATATACATAAATCAAAAGAACACACCAAATACATCATTTAACTTTGTAACTAATGAGGGAACTAGGAAGACGCTACCATTGGTTGGAAGTGGAATTCAAAACATGAAGCACACACATGTCAGTGAAAGGAGCAGAATTTGCCACCCCAAAATATGCCTCTTAGGCATACTGATTTTTAGGCTGATTATTTTTGACACTACAGACACAGGAAAATCTCAGAAAACAGAGCAGAAGTAAGGAATATTTTTGTAAGGAATATTTACAGTTGCAAGGGAAATCTCTATTCATAAGGACGTCTCCCTCTCTGAAGAGGGTCATTAGTCAATTTCTAGAAAGCCTTATCAATGGAGAAGGCACTGACTTAGATCTGCATCACAACCTTACCTCTATTTCCTGGAGTTCTCCTGGTGACCTCCCATTAACACCCCACTACCACCCCTCCCCCATACCAAGATCTTCCTTTGTCTTTAAGTGCAGGTGGTATTTCAGGTGATGACTTGGCCAACAGGGAGCTTTCCTGAGAATCTCCCATGTATACAAGAGGTATATATGCTATGAAGCCAGTTTTTCTCCTGTGAATCTCCCATTAGAGAGGGGCCTAGCCAAGAACACAGACGGATAGAGGGCAAAATTTTTTCTGCTACCACTCAGGTAAATTAAAAATGATCAAATAAATTGCAAATGGATGTAAAACTGGCTTTTTTTGTGGAGGTGGGTGGGGAGTGTCCGGGAATCAGAGGTCCCTTCTCCAGACAGAATTCATTTGCATTTCTATGGAAAGAGGTTCCTTTAATTACCCTCAGTTATCTACAACTTAGGCGGTTCTACCAGCTCACCAAAGGACTACAACAGATAATCTGGAAGATTGTCCTGTAATACACGGGAAACTGATTTTTTTCTTTTCCTTTTTCCCATTTCAAAATCTTTCATTGGCACTATCTTTCCTGACAGTGGAGAATTTCTCTGTGCCTAAAGCTGATGCCCACACTCTGTGACCTGCCGACCCCCCCAGGGCCCTGCCCAGCTCAAACAACCCCTCAGGCTGACCTTCACATTAGTTTTATCTTCCTTCAAACTGGAAGAATGGCGTCCATGTTACAGGACTTTGTTACATTCTTTGTTAAAACCAAATTATTGTGAGGAATCAATGGAAACCCCCCCCCACATACACACACACAGAGGCTCTGGAGTAAGACCATTTAGTTCTATTCCCAGAACCTACACTCTTCTGCATGGCACCATATTGTGTATGTACATTGTATGTACATTATATGTACAATGTACACCACACATGGACATTGTTCACTGGGGGGCAAAAAGGAGCCAAGTTTCAGATAGTTCTACATTCCCTCTTTGCCAAGACCTTAAAGGCTATCTGTAAGCTGAATAGAAAAGTTAACGTGTTTTCTTTCTTTCCTTCTTTCCCTCTTTTTCTTCATTTCCTTTTTTCTTTCTTTTGAAATCCTCTAAAGCAAACCAAGAAGAGCGGAGGGATTTGACAATAGGTCAGTTATTTTCATAAATGTAGACAAATCAGCAGGCTGAACTGTCCAGATTGGCCATTTTGACTGATGAAATTAAATCAAGGAAATGGCCAGTTCTCCACTTTACGTGGTGATGTAGGCGAATCCGGCCTCAGGTGTGACTATGTTGTGACTGATTAGAAAATACTCATAGGGAAAACAGGTCGCGGGGAAACAGCACACACTTCCAAAGACAAAACTAGCACTAGCGTCTAGTACTTTATAGCTGTCATGCCCTTTTATATTTTTAGCTTTATTTTAGACCTTTAAGTTCAGCCTTTTCCTAAAAATAGAAAAAAAAAATAATAATTTGCTTTAGGTACCAGAAGGAAAATAAGTTTAAAAAAAAAATCAGGAAAATGAGGTAAGTGAAATAAATTTTTCTTTTTTAAAGTAAAAACCCAGAAACAAAGTTAATCCACAAAATTTGCCTGTGAGGTCACCATCCTTCCTAACAGGGAGCTTCGAGGTCAACTCTAACTTTCAGCAGTGGAGGGAAAGTGGAAAATACTGGCGGTTTTCAAAAGCACAATCGCTGTGTAAAAAGTAAGCCAGCTGATTTGAAATGAAAGAGATTTTCTATAAATACGAAAGAAAATAATTTTCAGAGTTATTTTCCTAAGGAAGACACTGTGTGCCACCTAATGACTATCACCTTTAAAAACAAGTTTCTGGGGTGGTTTCCTAAAATACCCTTCCAGATAAAGCAATATCACTGCAAAGTCTAACTTTGCAAAAACATCTTTAGGGAAAAGGGGAGAAAGGGTAGCAAATGATGTCGGATAGGAAGGTCTCTGCTGACTTAACCCAGGAATCATTTTGGAACAGCTGGGACAGCATGAATTTTATTTGTACCTCTTCTGTATTTGGTCTTTGTATGTCTTTGTTCATTTTTTAAACCAAGACTTAACCGTTTGGTGTTTTTTTCTTAAGTGGCTGACAAAATCTAACCCTTAAGATTACACTTGTAATCTTGCCTACAACCCCATAGAGTCTCTTGATGATACTATTAATATTTTGTCTTAACCACTGGAGAGAGAACATAGTTTTCATTAGGAGTGTTTGGCAATATCGATAAACAAGTCTTCTCTTCAATAACTTCCAAACTCTTCCTTTCTCCTATCATCAAGTTTGCCAAATAACTAGTCTTCGTTTCTACACCTGCATGCATGCCCTGCTCTCCTGTCATCTGGTTTTTGCTGACTGTACACCACAGAACTCATCAGGAGGCAGCCTCCTATGACTAAGGTGATGGTTATTTTCCTTTCTGTACACTTAAGCTCTCTGGTCCTTCTGATGGTATGGCCAACACCTTCCCTGATCCTCCCCATTACTCTTGGCTCCCCTTCTCTCTCTTTACTCGTCCTATGAAGGGCAACGTTCCCTTAGACTCCATCTTCAGCCCACACTTGTCTTAGGCGACCCAGGGAACCAAGGGCTTAGCATGAAACAGGGGGCAAACTCCCACAGCTTTAAATTACTGAGGAGCATTTATTAGGCACTATCTACAAAGAGGTAGGCAGGGGTTAGGGAAATCAAGAGAGGGTAGTTGAGAACTGTGAGGCTCACAACCCCAAGAGGACCTCCATCACCCTTAGGTCTGAAGGCATCACGGAAAGAGGGGTTATGGGGACTCTCAGAGGGAGCTGTGGTCTTTGACAGAGAATTATAGTCCATCTTCAATGATTCACTGGCCCAGTAGGGGGGAAGTTCAGGAAATAAATATGTATTCACCTTCTTTCTACCTCCTGATTTTTCTCAAAATCTCCCACTGGCAGACTGCAAAACCCAGAAGGCAGGAGAGCCCACTGATACAGTCCCGTTGGGCAGTGTTGTTGGGACCAGAACATTGACAAGGGCTCATCTGAAGAACAAATGGAAGACTCGAAGCTGTGTCACATGCTCCCTGGATGACCTTATCCTCTTCTGTGATTTTGACCACAGATGATCCTACACCATTAACTTCACACCAGTGGTGCCCAAAGCTGACTGAGCCTTACAATCACTTGGGAGTTTGTTTTTTTTATTTTAATTAAAAAATAAAAATAAATAAAACCATGTCCACATCATATCCCTAACAATTTTTATTTAATTGATAGAAAGTTTAGCCTGGGTTTTTGTAATTTTTAAAAGTTCCTTTATGTGCAATTACTGTTGAGAACCACTTTTTGGCCTATTATCTGCAACATGTTTCAAGATCACTTATGCAACTGCCTACAAAAGCTGTCACCTTGATTTCTAGTAGGCAGTGCAACTGTATAAACTAAACATGTTATTTTCCCTCAACTAGATTTATTTCCACTGTCAATTTGTTTTTTCTTAGTACACTACTATCCAGCCAGATTCTCAAAATAGAAAGCTAGATTCACCAATGACCTAAAAGTTGTTCATAGTTCTATGCACCCACAATGGTCTTTTTTACTCCGTTAGCTGCACTGCCCTTCCCTTTGTACAAATAAACTCCTCCTCTGTCCTTACAATGGGACTATCACCTCTGGTCACAAAGGCTCTTTCACTACAACTCTTAAGGTGCTTTTAAATTTTTATTCAACATTTTTATCAACGAATGATGTTCCTAAAAGTATAATTAAGTATATCATGTGTTCCCCAAATGAGTTATAAACCAAATTGTAGCACATTAAAAATCACTGGCATTAATTTCAATTTATATTGACTGTGCAGTAAATTAATTCTACAAATTTAAATTTATAAAAAAAGAAGATACTGTTTTTACATCTTTAAGTTATGTGATAAGGTAATTATGTATGCTATTTCTGCTTCAGGTAAAAAAAAAAAAAGCTTTTACTGCTAAAATGGTTGAAACGTTCTCAGTTGTGAGATCTGGAAAAAGCAGGGAAGAGAAGCTATAGGGGCAAAGGGGCTGGGGAGTGATCCACTAGGTTCTCTCTTCTGGTTTAATCCTCACCACATCAAAAATGATTCAAGCTTGTGATCAAGCAATCAATCAAAAATGATTCAACCCAGCAATGGGTTTCTGAAAGAGACGACAAGAGGTAGAGGAGAATGTGGTAGTCGTTGATTCACACTGAAATGTTAGCCAATCATCCAATTTCCCCGCAAAATCCAACACAGCACAAGAACCTTTAGACTTATCTATTTTGTAAACCAACACTTCAAAACTCTAAATAATAGAGTAGTTAACAACATAGATTGATGTGAAGTAGAAAATCTTGGCATTACTCTTAATTAAAAAAAAATACTGATTCATTTATATAAGGCGCCTAAAGTAACCAAATTTATAGAGAAAGAAAGCAGAATGGTAGCTGATGCAGGCTGACAGGAGGAGGCATGAGAAGTTGTTACAATGGGTAGAAAGTTTCAGTTTTGCAAGAGGAAAATGTCTGCCTATCTGCTGCACAACAATATGAATATAGTTAGTACTACTAAACTGTACACTTACAAATGATTTAGATGGTAAATTTTGTGTTATGGCCTTTTTACCCCAATAATCAAAGAATCTTGAATAAAAAGATGTCACACAGCACACGACTCTTTCCTAACTATCCCTAAACCATATTAATGGTTAAGTATCATTTAGTGGTTAAAAATATCTGAGGTGATCTTAGTTGCTCTTTTACAAGTTTTGTAAGAGTACTTTTTTTTTTTTTGATTTAAATCTCTCTAAATCTCTGTCCCTCCTATAGACCGTTTTCAGTGGCAGGAATTAGTTCTTGTTGATCTTGGTAACCCCAACACTCAGCTCACTGCACACTGCACAGTAGACCCTCAAAGAGACCAAGACCCAATGAATGGATGAATGAATCAGATTTAAAACATCAATCCATATTCCTCAGAAACTTTTACAAACACAGCCATGAATGCTTGTCCATTTAACACTTTTCATAGCTATTTCAGGCCACAGAAGATGATGGAGACGATCAATGTCCACAAACCCCGATGGGCCCAGAGGATGTTGGATAAGTGTGGCTCTTCCTGCAATGTCATGTTCATTTGGTTGTTTTTTGTGAAAGCAATTATTTCTCCAACCAAATTGAACATATGCTCCAGGCATCAGTCCATGTGATTTTACATACTCTACTGGCTAACCTACCCTTCATGTTAACCCTAAGAGGTAAGCATTCTTTTCCCAGTGAGGGAATTAAGGAATCGAGAAAGGAGCTTGCCCAAGGTTACAGAATCATAAAGTGGATGCCCTTCAATTTTTTAAGTAAGCATACAGAAAGTATAAATCAATGTGATGAATTTTTCAAGGTAAATTCAATATAGCTGGAACCAAATTAAAAAAAAAAATAAAGTCTCACTCTCATCCTAGAAGTTTCCATCAGACCCCTACACCATTACACTGACCCCTAAAGGTAAACCACTTCTCACTTCCATTATAGCATATACTTATGCTTGTGGTTGAATTCTAAATAAATGCCCTAGGATAGACTGCAGTCTTGTTTCTGGTTTCATCCACTCAAGTAGGTTAGAGTTTCATCGTGTTGTTGGGTGTGCAGCAAGAGCTCCTTCATTTTTATTGCTTTACAGAATTCCATTCTATCGATATACCATAATTCATTCGATTGTTGATGGATATGTGGACTATCTCCCATTTAGGGCTATCCCAAATAAGGCTGTCATGCTCATTTTGCACATGTGCAGTACACATATTTATACATTTCTTCTGTATAAATACCTTGGAGTAAAAGTATTGGGTTAGAGGAAATCTTGAATTTTAGTAAATTCTGGAGCTTTTGGACAAGTCTGTACCTATCCTTAGGTTTTACTATAGGCCGCAGGCATAACTTAATATTTTAACCATTTAATCATTTACAAATAAATTTAACGATTCAGCATGTGCACTTGTGTGTGTCTGTGTGTGTGTGTGTGTGTGTGTGTGTGTGTATGAGACAGGGGTCAGAGAGAAGTGATACAATTCATCATGTATGAAGCACACGAAAGTTCTGGGGTAGAACAGTAAAACTATCTGAGCCTATTCCTTACCTTAATAAAGCTTCACAATCCTATAGTTTTGATTCAACAAGAGGCAAAAAGCAAGAATAGAGTTAGCATTTCTAAATTTCCTGTCATTCACAGTCAATCGTGCTGGCTTCAACATATTGAAATGACCAAAAAAATTTTTTTGATCATGTCAGACTTTCTTACTTTTATATAAACTGAACTATTTATTCCACTTACTTCCTATTGTTAAACCCAAGAGAATATTTATGTCTGAGGTGCTTCTTGGGTAAATTCCCCTCAAGACCAAGAACCTGGGTATTACAGATTGCCAATGATTCAGAGCTTTCCAGCATCTAAAAGACACAGTATAACATATGCAGTAGATGGGACGCCTGGGTGGCTCAGTTGGTTGAGCAGCTGCCTTTGGCTCAGGTCATGATCCCAGCGTCTTGAGATCGAGTCCTGCATTGGGCTCCTTGCTCCGCAGGGAGCCTGCTCCTCTCTCTGCCTCTGCCTGCCTCTCTGCCTGCTTGTGTTCTCTCTCTGTTAAATGAATAAATAAAATCTTTAAAAAAAAAAAAAACATATGCAGTAGAAGGACCAGTAAATGGTGGGTCAAAAGAATTACAACTACCTGATTTGGTCACGGCTCGGTCACAACCAGGATGTTTGACCTCTCATTACCCACTGGAATTTTCTGGGCCTCTGTTCCATGTGTAAAAGAATGAACACTAGAGCTGCTTCTAGCTCGTGCACTCCACACTTCAGTTTATAGCTTACGGTTCTAGGACTGTTTGAATTATGGTGCAAAAATTTCACTCTTAGAGTAACTATTTCCAACACCCTCAAACTAACATAGTCCTTTAACAGAAAATCCGATTGGGTTCATTTTAGAATATACCGCATAATATTTTAAAAATGAAATAAACTTCTAATACTTTCTCTTAGCAAGTAAAAACCCATCCGTAGCTGTTAACTCATTTAATACCGGTTAGGAAGGTCTAGTGAAAAATTAATACTCAGGCTTTCTTACTCATCATGTAATTATTTTATCATCTTTGAGAGTAAATGTCTCAACCAAGGCTGCACACATTATGTGGACAACAAAGAACCACCTAAAATTTGAATGTCAGTTATAGCACACACATAAAAATAGTATATCCGCTTCCGTATCTTCAGCTCTCATAAAGATGATTTTTCCAACATACTTTTTTGCTGGATGCCATCTTCATTCAATAAAAAAACACATTTCTGAAGCATTAGTGTGAGTTGCTCTTTATGCCAGTCAGTAATTCACATCATCTGCAAAAAACATGTTTGTATCCTTCGACACCCTTTAGAGATGAAAGGAAGGAATTTGTGCGTTAAAAGGGCTTCATGTGCCCAAAATCATGCAAATTCGCTCCGCCACTTCCTAAGATTTGCAGATGTGTAGATTGCCTCTGTTTTTTATTTGTTAGTTTGTTTTGTTTTGTTTTGTTTTTTTAAGAGTAGGTATACAACGGTATGAATCTCATATGAGCTTTTGTCCCACCTCTTGGTTCTGAAATACCGTTCTTCAAATGATGAGAACTGATTTATTACTGAGACATTGTGAAATTCTGAATGGAGGCTAAGCTTCCATTTTAATTTTTTATGAGGCGACTGGGTAAAAATAAATTACAAATGCAAAAGATGTGTGTTAGGGTATGTCTGCACAAATGTTTACATAACATATGCTTATATGATGCAGTGACGGGCATCAGACCTCTGGGCGCAGTAGAGTGACTTCAAAGAAACCCTCAGATTTGGGAAAGAATAGGAAAGAAATTGTGTTTCATAGAATCTGGACAGCATCACAGGGTTCTATAAAGTGCCCGGTACATAGAAGACTATTATGTGTTTTCTTATTATCACAAAGTCCTGGGGCCCTCTCTCTGGAAGCACATGGAATAAAGAGGGTTGCTTAGGCCAGTTTTTTGTACTTATTTTTTTTAATATAATATACATATAATGACTTCACCCATTTGAAAGGAAACTACCTTTCTAAGATACCAGAGAAACATTTAATTCTATGGGAGAAATGTTGTTTTGGAAGATATCCCCATCTTGGAAATAAACTGTCACTCTGCCTCCCGGTGGGTCTGTGGTGGTCCTTCAAATCATAGGCTCTTCCTTAACAAATACGAAATGATAGAGTGCTATGGGGTTTAAAAGGCACACCAGTGAGGAATGGTAAGACCACAGTGCTTGAGTAAAAGGATGACCTATGGTGTGCACGTTGGTGATAAATGCAACAATTGATCAATTGATCGTGAAGACAGATGGGGCGAATTCCGACTGCCCAGGAGCCACCCTGGCCCGAGCAAAAGATCATAACTCCTCTGTGTTTCTTTCTCCAAAAAAGAATTAAACTACAGAGAAATCCCTCAGACCCCTTTTCACATTTTCTGAGGAGGTCCTTTCTGCCTTCTCCTACATAGCCATTCGCACTGCTCAGCAACTTTCTGGGCCCTGAATAAAATCCACAAAACTGATTGGAGCCTATAATGTGCTCTTTGTAACTGGAAACAAGGGTTTAGGGCACATGTGGCAGGGAAGGCACTGAATGGCTCACATTGGATGAGTTTTCTCTCTGGCCTAGAGCATACCTACCCTTCAGTTTTCCGAAGGGATCCCCCACAGTCCCCACTGCACCCCTTCCCTGGGGACCAGCAAGCAGAAGCCATGAATAAGGGCAAAAACTGAGGATGAGGGTCCTTCCTCCAACGAACGGCCTTCCTTCTGGACTTCTGAGAAACACTGTCTTACCTGTGGACCGCCTCAGAAGCAGCCTCAGGGGAGTGGACGCCCTGGAACTGAGGCAGGTTGGTCAGAGTGGTGGAGAGAGGAAGGGCAGGAGAGGAAGAGAAAGGGGAAGGTGAGTAGAAAGGCACACTAGGGATGCTCCCTTCCCAACAGCGGTTCTTGAGCAGCTCTGCTGTTAAAGGGAGTTTGAATGGAATCACTTCGGTATGTGGTGGGGAACGCAATTCGCCATCCCTCCTTGAATATACGTAAAAACTATCAGTAATAAATTGAAAAACTTAAACCCATTTTTTTCTTCATTTTTATTTTTACTGATACCTGTAATATCCCACGACACTTAGCCCACAGGATGGACTCCCTTAACCCTATGTCAAAAACCGTGAGTTTAAATTGAAAATACACCTTTTCGAATGGTGCCACCAGTGAGGATCTCATCAATTCATTGTTAAATATTCAATAATAAAATAATCAATATTACTCCAGTGACAGACTCTTTCACTCTAAGGATATTATAAACACAAGCTATTGCAGAAAAAAAAAAAAAAGTGGTAATTTGGAGTGTCTCTTCAAATTCAGCAAGAATTTGACAAACATTTCATGCCACACTATTTTGGGGCTAAATATTGCTATTGAATATTTTTGGTCTTCTAAAGCTAAACCTTTCTTCGCTAAAAATGTCAACCACCTCATTTAAGCATCTTTTTAAAAACCCATCTTTCTTTCTAGCGTGTCCTCAAAGACTTCTGGCCTAAAATAGAAATGCACAGAAATCTCTTCCAAGAATTCTTTCTCCGAAGTACAAGTCTCACCTGCTGCTTACCTTTTCACCCCAGGCTGTCTTAGTTCCTGTGAGAACTCATTCTCTCATTCAGTTGCTCCTAGATGACTAACGACCACCTGAGCATCAAGTCAAGGGCCTCCTCTAGGCCATCATTACACTTGGGCCTCTATGGCGGCTCTCATGGCTCAATTAAGTCAGTCTCCTACAAATCTCCCTGACTTTGGCCTCCACGGGTCATAAATTTCCCAGTTTATCTTGTCCCACTCTTTCTAACTTCCCCTTACAGACTTTAGTAGTCTTTCTATCCCCAAATATGGGAGCCCCCACACTTTACTTTCTACATGCTAATTCACTCAGTGAGTATACTTATGACTTTACATTTATGTGTCTGGATACATTTATGTATCCCTGCCCCATCTGTCTAATTGCCCAGAGAGAAATCTCCTTGGATAATAACTGATTGTCACCCTAAACCCAATGTGTTCCAATGTGAACTCATCATCTTTCTCCAAAAACTGGCTTCCCTTTAAAATTAACAATCGATTTCTGCTGTGGAGTCATTGCTCTTTTAAGTTACATTTTGGAATTCTCATTCTTTATCTATTCTTTATCCTCATTCTTTATCCTTTCCCCCCAATAATCCTATCCCAACCTATTTATGTTTTTATTTTCTTCTTTAAAAAATGATTTGTGTTGGGGCACCTGGATGGCTCAGTCAGTTAGGTGTCCAACTCTCAATTTTGGTTCAGGTGGTGATCTCCAAGTCCTGGGATAGAGCCCCACTCGCACTCTACTTGAGACTTTCTCTCTCCCTGTCCCCCAACCCACTCACACTCACCTGTGCTCTTTCTCTCCCACTCTAAAAAAAAAAAAAAAAATATGCGTTGAACCATTTCCCTCTATCCCTACGGCTACACCCTCATAACTGATTACCACAGTTCTATAGTTCCATGTTTACATTATTACATGATTCTCCAGCCAAAACCACTTTTCCTTCCAAAACCTACCAGTCTTCCCTCAATAATGTGGCAGTGCCTCCTAGATCCTACTGCTTCGATTCGAAATCCTCTCTTGTGCGAAACAAGCATGCTCTCAGCTAAAGTTCTGCTTCTGTGTGGTTAAAAATTGTCACATTGGAAATAAACACAGTAGAGTCTTTATTATATGTCTTTACACATGCTAAGTTTTAGAAACTTTTTTTTTTTTGGCTGAGTGGTAATTTCATATGCTTCTGTATAAAAATGACTTATTACCATAAATCTAATTTGCGTTTTAACGACTCAATCCTTGTATCTTTTAGCAGTTTCACAGTTAGTTCCTGTGAAGAAGAAAGCCAGCCACTTCATCTAGATCTGTTTATCATTTTTATTTCATGATCTTCATAACCCTTTGCCTAAACCAGAGATGAAACCTAGAGCATCTCCCATTATTTCTTCTGCTAAATCACTAGGCAAGAATGTAATTCAGGAGCCGCCAACATATTTTAATGCTTTTAACTTTTTTCTTTTACCACAGTCTGATGTGAATTTCACTACATCTACCAATCAGTCCATCCTTCATCTTCCTGGTCTCGTTACCAGGGCCACTGATGCCCGTCCTCCATTTCCCCCACTTCTCCCACACACCTTTCTCTGAAACCTCGAGCTGTCCACTCAGACAGTTCCCTTCTCTCCTGTCAGCCTCTTTTAATACATTGCCTCCAGAGCTGACTTTGTTCTGCTCTCATTACTTCAATCATCTGCATTACCTAACTCAAATCCAGATGGATTTACTTACACGCTCTTACATTTTCATCCTGCTCACTCCTTCATTGGCCCCTTCCATACCTAAAACCCCTTGAATAAAGGTTCTCTTGTAATTAATTAGTAGTAAGTTAAAGGAGGTTCATTAGTTGATTTCATCTAGTATACAAAAGCAGAGCCTATAATTACTCAATAAATAGCTTACGATACTGGAAATAGCCTCAGGTTAATAGTATTCTAGAAGATTAGAGATAGATGTAGTCAAATAAGTACACCCTTAGGTCAAAAAAGATAAGCTATTCAAATTTAAGGAACAGTGCCCACAGGTTACGCCTTCCAAAGACAGATAAGCAAATGTGTTTCTAGAAGGTTGCTCCTCCCTAGCTCCTCGGGCTCTCCCATCCAGATCCCCATACCAGGGCCCCCAACCCAGTGAGTTTCAGGCTGCATATCAACTAATGAAACAGATTGTCCTAAGGCTCTTGGCATTTCCTGTTGGCAGTCTAAACATTTTTGTAAACCAAATGCTCTAGATGAGTGGGTTAAATACAGCCTCAGTGTAAGTGTGGCTACAGAAAAGACCTACTACAAAAACAACTAAATTTGTAAAAGAATGTAGTTTCTACTTGGAAAATCTGGCTTTCTATGAAATGATAACTAGTTTGAATACTTCTGTCTCAATGTGATTTATCTGTGTTCCCACAAAGCACATTGCGTTTTTATACTGGGGAATTTAACTCTTTCTATTATAATGAGATTAGTATATACAGCTCTTCCCCTGCTTTTTTTTTTTTTTTTTTAAGATTGTATTTATTCATATTGGGGGGGAGAGAGAAAGGAGAGGGGCGGGGGGTTGGGGGGAGAGAGGGACAAGCAGACTCAGAGCTGAGCATGGAGTCCAATGCAGGGCTCAATCTCAGGACCCAGAGATCATGACCTGAACTAAAATCAAGAGTCTAAGCCACCTAGGTGCCCCTTCCCTACCAATTTTTTTTTATGTGGTACCCTGAGTTATTCACCTAAGTTTTTCCAAACATCTTAGGTATCCAGTGCATGCTTTGTAAATGAAATAAAAGGTATTTGTAACTGACTTTTCTCTATGGAAACTTCTGAATTACTATTCATTTTAACCCAATAAAAAAAGATGCCAGCTATGCAAGGATATCCTCTCCAAGGAACATTGACATAAGATTCATTGACATAACTTTAATCACTAGTCATTTTCAGATGCTATCCAAAAATATCTCCAGCCTGTATCTTTAATTTGAGCTTGAAATCATATATCCAGCTACCTAACCTAATCTCATCTTGGACATCATTGATATTGATAACTGGTGATATTTTTCCAACACCTCCTCCAAGTCTGTGCTGTCTGAGTCGAGTGATTGGTACCTTTATCAACAAAGTGACTCAAGTCACAAACCATATGCTTCCTTACTCTTCCCTCCTCCTGGTTCCCCAAATTCAAAAAATAATCCCTAAATTATACCCTCAGGGCATATCCATTCATGACTCCACTTTCTTACTGGCCCTATTCTAGTCTAGGCCAGACTATTTCCCACCACAATAATTACTTTCTTCTCTGCCTTCATTCTCATTTCCAACCATTCTCCATACTACATTCTCTACACTTTCTAAAAATGATAACATAACCATCATTATTCATCTTAGAACCATACATGTTCCTCCATGAACTAGCCCTTACCTCTCACACTGTATTTCTGACTATTACCCAATAACTCCCCATACATAGATTTCTACTCCCATGTGAATCTCAGTATCTTTTAGTACCTTGAACACAGTATGTTTTCTTTAACTCCTTCTCAAATGTTGTTTTTTCTGATTAAAATCTTCTCCACTACCACAACCCTCTTTCAAACTAATCAGTCTTCAGGTTTGGGCCAAGACACGACTTCCTACAGAAAGCTGTTCTTGATTCCTGAATTCTAGGTT
This sequence comes from Nasua narica, assembly GCA_028533885.1. Classification (NCBI taxonomy): domain Eukaryota; kingdom Metazoa; phylum Chordata; class Mammalia; order Carnivora; family Procyonidae; genus Nasua; species Nasua narica. Next base: position 5,349,962 of record CM052810.1, on the reverse strand, counting down.
CAGTACCCTTACTATGTGTATTCTTTGACCTGGTGCTTTCCTCATCAGAGTACTGATGCTTTAGTGCCTTTCTGTATGCCAAATTACTCACAATCAATGAACAGCAATTACAATGTCATGTTCTTTAAAAAGTCAAGTGGGAAATAAATATGTATTTTCATTTTTATACAACCTTTTGGTTTTCTTGGAATTTCTAATTGCCTACCATTTTTTTCCTTCCTACTTCAATTTCTCTTTTTACATTATTGCCTTTTATCATATCAGTTATTTATGTAACATCATTATACAGTCACGTATCTTACAAGAATATTGTTCTTTAATATTTTTAGAGGTCTCACTCCTGAGGGCCTTTTAATGTCTCCTTCAAACTACACTGATTCTTAAACTGCTATTACCATGGGATTTCCCTTACTCATTTTCCTAATTTGCTTCCACTTTTTTCTATATCCCATATCACACTATTTTCTTAGTTTCTGTATCTGTTTTGCTATACCATTCTAAACTCATTATCTAAGAAAACTTTGGTAGAAAGTAAATTTCCAAAATTTTTCCATATTATGAAGATATCATGATTTGGTCCTCACACTGGACTGACAATGTGACTGGAGAATGAAAATGAATTTCTCTCCAAAATTTTGAAGACATTCCTCTACTATCATTGAGCACCCAGTGTTTCTGGTAAGAACTTTTAAAATTTTATATGGAAAAAATATTGTTTACAAAACAGTTTCAAAGATAGTGCAAAGCATTGCTATATACCCCTTTCTCCAGTTTTCCTAATGTTATCATCCTACATAACAGTGTTGCACTTATTACAACTAAAAAAGTCAACATGGGGGGCACTTGGATGGCTTGATCAGTTAAGTGTTCAACTCCTGATATCAGCTAGGTCATGATCTCTGGGTAATGAGATTGAGCCCCATTTCTGGCTCTATGCTGGGTATGAAAGCTGCTTAAGATTCTCTCTTTCCCTCTGCCCCTCCTTTGCTGCTTGCTTTTTCTCTCTCGAAAGAAAGAAAGAAAGAAAGAAAGAAAGAAAGAAAGAAAAGAAGAAGAAGAAGAAGGAGGGAAGGAAGGGAAGAAAGAAAAAGAAAGAAAGAAAGAAAGAAAGAAAGAAAGAAAGAAAGAAAGAAAGAAAGAAATCAACATTAGTACAAGGCTATTAACTACAACACAATATTCAGATTTCAGTAGCTGTTTCACTAATGTATTTCTTCCTGTTCTAGGATCCCATCCAGGATACTGCATTGCATTTAGTCTTCATGTCTTCTTAGTCTTTCCCAACTGGAGATGGATCCCCAGTCTTTCCTTGTTTTTCATAGCCTGGAATTTTTGAAGAGTACTGGTAAGGTATTGGGTAAAACACTTCAATGTTGCCTTGGCTGGTGTTTTCTCATGATTAGACTTGGGTTATGGATTTGCTAGAAGAATGCCAGAGGTGAAGGGCCCCTCTCTTCTAGAACAAATGTTGATGGAAGTCTGATTCCTATATCTTGAAGACAACCGTATTTTCCTTAGTGGGTATTTTCTGTGATTTCAAATGATGTTTCCATATAAGGATCTTTATATTCATTGTGCCAGGTCTTTAGTGAATTCTCTTTGATGTCATTGTATTTTAAAGCTTTGGAAAATTCTGTTATTTCTTCTCTGATTTTTTTCCTTCTTTATCTCTATCTTTACTTAATCTTATTTATAGGAGCATTTATTAGTTGTTTGCTTATACTGTATCTTGAGTAGCTTTCCTCTTTGAGTAAATTCATCTTGAGGATAACTCACTAACATGAAGTGTCTGTTACATATCTTTATCCAAAATTTAAGAAGTGAAACAAACATATTTTTTCTTTCTGATCTCCACACATTCAAAACTGAAATACAGGGAAGCATAATTTTGGCTTCTTTTTCTTCTCCTTTATATAATTATATTAAAAAAATTCTTTGTCCTATTTTGGCCTCTGAATGCTTGAAAGCAATGACTCATAATTTTCAGCATTCTTCATCTCCTTCTGTCCCACAGCTGACAGGGTGGGCATACTGTATGTATGCCTTGGCTTTGTCTCCACAGTCCTAAAAGGATGGGAGCCAAGAGTGTGGTCTTTCTGACACCAGACACTAAGCAAAGTGTGGCTGTGTTTTCTCTGGCGAATGGGAAGATGGACTACAGTTGACATTGACAAGATGAGTTTCAATTACCAGCTGCTCAGCTGGGTCATTTGGGTTCCCATAAGGTTCCCCGCCACTGGTATGAGGTAATGTTTCCTTTGTCATCAACAACACTTTTCACAACCAAGATTTAGACCGTTAGATAAAAGCTAATTTTATGATTTTCATTTCCTCATTAAAATAGGTCATATGCAGAAAATGCAAATTGGAGACTGTCTTCCAGATTTTCATGTTGTGGTTTACTCTGGCTTCCCTAGTCCATATTGAGTTACTTCAGAAAACATTTTTAACTGAAATTCTAGAGTCCCTTTCAAAAATCAGTCCATCAAATACATACAACTTGCTAAGCAAATTAAGGATTTCTAGTCTAATATAAATCTTAGCTCTTGCAACTAGAGCCAACAACAGACTTTTTCAGCTAATTCAAGAAAATTGAGAGGCTGTTTACCCAGATTATACAATGCACCTATATGGCCCTTTGTCCCTCAAACTGCCATCTAGCTTTAGCTTTACAGTATTTGTACTTCCAAAATAATGGGGAAAATGTATTAATTTTCCTCCTTTTGGAAATACTGTTTAAAAAAATTAATAAATGAGAGAATTCAAACAAATGGCTAAAATGACACTTTAGATTATTCATGGATTACAGTAACTACCTATCAAATATTAATGACTACAAGTAAAGCTGTGTTATTTTTATTTTGTGCAATAAATCTGGAAAAATACATGGAAAGAAGATCATTTTGTCAGTTAAAATGATACTCCACTGAAAATGAAACCTTCAGAAACTATGGCAATCTCCTAATTGATAAACACTTGCTGCCAATATAGCATTTATTTCAAAGTGTAACTTATCCTGTAACATAAAGATGCAAAACCTCATAACTGGATATGAAGGAACAGGTACCTGAGTGTCTCAAAGAAGCCTTCTTCCTGTTTTGTACATCAGAAGCCAAACATGTTACTTGGTTATTTAATCTCAGACTTGCCCCTCCTCGTTACGCTCTCGCTGACTGAGATCTACATTTACGCAGGGTCCTATCAGACTTTACTCCCTGGATACCTAAGGTTCTAGGAAACTTTAAATTCTTTTGAGACCAAAATAAACATGTAAACACCTGACAAAGTTTGTTTTTTTGGTCTAAGGTAAATCTAGAATTTAAGTTCTTTGAAGTTTAGATGTTTCACATATTTAAGAAATGTGGGGATTTCCATGTCCATTAATGTGCAGTGTTACATGGTGAGAAAAACATATGTTTTGAAGTAAGTTAGATCTGTAATAGATACTGGAAAAACTATGGAAAAGTTGCATAATTTCAAATCTCTCTTCCCAAGTGTAAATGAGATTATTTGTATGTATTCAAATGTTTGTTAATGACATTTATTAAAGATATGTAAAATTAAGCGTCTTGTGCTATCTGGCATTCAGAAGTGTTCAATAATTATAGCTATTGTTTTTTAATCATAATATAATAAAAAAGAACATGTCTCTCCATTCTTGATAAAATAAATAATATAAAGAACACATCTCTATCTCCCAGCATATTAATAAATACGAAGATTAGATTTGAAATAAAATTATCTAATAAAGAAATATGAGTGTGAAGTGAAATCATCTTAAATAGTCACAGTTTGAAAGAGCAGGCTTCTGAGAAGCTAGAGCAGAATTCTTATGCCTCGTAAATAATATATACTCTATAGGCATTAAAGTTCTCAGCCCTTCTTGTCTCCCTTTGTCTGTGACGATATACTAGATAAACACTCCCATTTCCCCTTCACATCTTCCTTTCTTCCCTTCATTCTAACAATGACCTGTAACTACAAGAAAAATTACTGTCAGGTAAAAGCCTTTTTAATAGTTGCTGCAATGAAAATTATAATTACTTTAAAGCAGTAAAATTGTAATCCTAACAAGTAATACTCAGAAATATTCTTCCTCAACATTCCTTTAACTCCTCAGTGATATTTCCTGAAGCTCTGAAAGTTTCCCCTTTTACATAAAGAACTGACATATAAAATACATCCACTCTCCCACTACAGATAAGAGCCACTTTAATCCCATATTTTATTATTGTAGGGATAGATAAATGGAAAGATAAATGATGTCAAGCACTCAAATGATCAGACCTATAAAGGGCTAGATATGGGAAGTCATAATTTTCCAGACCTCTCCAACATGTAGCCTATTAACACTCCACAGAATAAAATGCAAAGACACAACTCTAAGAATTAAAGTAAAAAAAAAAAATACATTTCAGTTGAGTGAACACATAGCTATGCCCTCACAGCCGAGAGGCTCACTACACATTGCTGACACTGGATTTGTCTATGTCACATTTAATATTCAGCTCCTCCAGGGCCCAGAAAGGTACGTAGCTAAATTGTGTGGCGCTAACACTTCCATAAAAATAAGTTAATATTTTATTTAAAAGTTATGTGTGTGCCGCTGTGCTAATTGCTCTACATAGATCGTTTAATTCAACCCGTTCAACACTTTAATGTTTTATGTATTTTTAACCCCCTCACTCTACATACGGAATCCAAAGTTTAAAAAGGTCAGGTTATTTGCACAACCATGTGCATTCATAACAGCGTTCACAACAGCCAAAATGTGGAAGCCACCCACGTGTCTGGATGAATGGATAAGCAAAAGGTGGTATGTGCATACAAGGGAATATTATTCAGTCTTAAAAAGTAAAAAAGTTCTGATACATACTGCAAGGTGGATGAACTCTGAAGACACTGCTCAGTGAAATAAGATGAATACTGTATGATTCTAGTTAGGTGAGGTACTTAGAGTCATCAAACTCCCAAAGACAGAAGAGAATGGTGGTTTCCAGGGACCAGGGTCAGGGGACCATGGAGCTGTTGTTTAAAATGGATACAGAGTTTCATTTTTGTAAAACGAAGAGTTCTGGAGATGAATGGAGGTGGTGGTTAGACCACAATAGGAGGGTAGTGAATACCACTGAACTGTACGCTTAAAAATGACTAATATAATACCTTTCATGGTATGTGTATGTTACCAAAATGTTCAAAATTGGGGAAAAAAAGCTAGATAACCTAAGCATACATGGTCAGCGCTCAGGCCGTCTAAGACTCGTACTCACCTCAACACCATGGCTTTATTTTGTCTTTCTGTAAACAGTGATGGCCCTGAGCTTAGGAGGCTATTCTCCAAGCATCTGCAAATAAATCTTCCCCCTTGGAGCCTTTGAAAGAAAACCTGGCTCTCTGGTAAGCCAGGGAAATTTTCTGAAAATACTTTGAATATTGCCTTTTTATTTTATGGTGCCTCCTTGAACTGCATTCCAAAGGTTGGCTGTTTATCAGTGAGTGTTTACTACAAACTAGGATATAGAAGGTCACACTGAACTATTTAGGTTTTTAAAAATACACTTTATACTTGATTATCTAAAACACTATTTTACCTCCATCCAATAAATACTTATTGAGTGCCTACTGTATACCAGGCACAGATGCCAATATAAGGTATAAATAATGCTTATGGTCTAATGAGATAATGTAGACCATGAAAAAAAGGAACCCAAAAGGACATTTAGCTCACCCTGGAGGAAGAGGGAAAGTGCTCCAGATCTACTGGCATCAGAAGGACATGTCTTGAAGGAGGAATAGGCGTGAGCCAGAGGGACAAGGAAGTGAAAAACAAGCCTAAAGTGAGGCATATGTGTGAGCAAAGGCAGGGGCCAGCCTGGGACTTTTCTGGAAGTGTCAGGAATGCAGGATGATGGCAGGGCGGGCTACCATGAAGGGTATGGAAAGGCTATAAAAGGTAGGCAGGTAAAGATAGGAGGAGCTATGCTAAGAGGTTAGGCTTTGTGATGGAGAGAGACTGGGTACTTTTAAATGAGAAAGTGCCATGATAATGTAAATGTCTACAACATATGGCCCTGGTGAATGTGCGGATGAATCTGAAAAGAATGTTAATACAGCTCTCCTTCGCTTTGTTCCTTAGTATGCTTTGGCTGTGTGTCTGGCCACAGAAAGTCTTATAAAATTAAAGACCCATGAAATGATTTCAACATAGGGAAATTCAACTTAAAAGAAATAAGGGAATGAGCCCGTGGGAGAGGGAATGCAGCCTGGACCTCTTGTGTTCACCTCCGAGGGGATAAGGGAGTGGGAGGTGGTGCTCAGATGGCTCTTCCATTAGGCCATCTCCCTGCCCCCACCCACACCCCATGAAGGGGACGGGCCTGCCATCAGCTGGACCACCCAAGTGCTGTCACCGTGCCTACCCACATCACTGGACCATTCAGAGAAGATTCCTGTAGCATACGCAGTCCGTGTTTAAGCCTTGCTAACATTTTTTAAGCACTGAACCTTTCTGAAAAGCATTCTAAAAAAATTAGCGTGAAACTAAATGTCTCCAATACCTCCCATGACATACGCGTGCATGTAATCTAGAAGGTGCACTGAGGGAGGTGCAAAAGGAATGACGGTGCCCGCAAGCTGCCGAACCCTGATATGAGCCTCTGCTCTACTCAACACTTCATTCCTTTTCTCCTATATTTTACTCCTTTGAATATGCAGGTCTGTTCTCTCCATCATCCGCATTTGTGTATTGTGGTCTCCTCTGATGGGGGATATTCCAGAGTATTTTGGCATTTCTCATCGAGTGCCTAGAACAGTGCTCTGCACACGGGAGCAGGTTTATGAATATTTACTAGTAAATTAGAGCCTTACTCCTGGTTCAAATGCCTGAGCCACACTCCCACGGTAATGTGAATTTCTCCCTGCGATTTCCAGTGTATAGCTAGAAACTGCTGACTGGACCTCATCACGGCTTGGCGTCAGCAAGGTGGGAGAAGGAAGGAGTGCACTGAAGACAGAAGGAAGGTGTGGAGGCCAGGAGAAAACCTAGTGTGGGGAACTTTTCATGTAATGTCTGTATTTGCTTTTCGTTGTCGATTGGGTTTGTTTTCCTTGTTTTTAAGGAGCAGGTGGCTATCTCCTCATATGTAATTAACTTCCAAGTCTCCACTTTTTGGGTGCATACACTAAAGCTGGTAATTTATTTATTGTCATTCATTCTGTCTTTATCAACAAAAACTACAGTGAAGACAAAGAAAAAATCAATGACATTTAAAGGTTAATATGGAATTCAGACCTGAAAGTTTCTTTCCTCTTCCCATTTATTTATCTAGTTTTATTTTTGTAACCTTATCCTTAGGGGCACCTTTCAATCAGCTCTCAAAGTTCTCCAATTTGTGGGGCTTTCTGGACACTCATATTTCCTCCAATATAACCCTCTCCACCTACTCTCTCTCTGTCTCTGTCTGTCTTCTGTCTTTTAATTCCCATGATATTTTATTTATCCTTTTCATATGACTTATCACTCTCTCGTCTATTAATGATGTGCTATGATTATTGAGTATGTGCTCTGTATCAAGTTCTGTATCATGTACTTTACAAAACATCATTCAACTTAATTATTTGAAATAATTTAGTTAATTGTCCTTATCTTGTGGCCCTTTTTCTGTATAAGGGCATGAAGACAGAATCTGTATCTGATTTTCCTTTTCCAAACATGGTAATGTCTTCATATGCATCCTTTCTGAAGCCAAGCACATAATTAAATATTTGATGTGTGCCAAAGTGAATAAATGAGTAAGTCTTTAAAAGAGCATTTGGTTTTTATTCTTAAACCAAATATTCTACTGGTAAACCTTAAGTTGTGGTTATGCAGAAAGATACAAGTTCGTTATTAGCTACATAAATTAGCAACTATTTTTCCCAGGCTTGTGGCTTTTCTTTCATTCAGTATCTTTTGAAGAGAAGTTTTAATTTTGATGAATTCCAATTCACTTTCTTGGATTATGCTTTTGGTGTAGTAAGGCATCTGTACCTAACTAATTAACAAAATCACAAAGCACTCTTAGAAGTTTTATGGTCTTTAGTTTTACATACAAGTTCATGATAAATTTTGAGTTAATATTTTATATACCAGCAAAGTATGGATCAGAGATCATTTTTTTAATGTAAGGATATCAATTATTTTAACATCATTTGCTTAAAAGAGTGTCCTTTCTATACTTAACTGTCTATAAAACATTGAAAAAAAATCAGTTGTCCATGTGTATGGGTCTATTTCTGGAACATCCGTTCTAGTCCCTTGGCCTACTTGTCTATCTTTTCCCCAATATATCACCATCATCATTTCTGTAGTTTTAGAGGAAATCTCAGAATCAGATACTGTTAATTGTCCAACTTGGTTCTTCTTTATCCAAGTTATTTTGACTATTTTAGACCCTTTGCTTTTCCATATTTTAGAATGTTTATCAATTTCTACCAAAAAAAAAAAAAAAGTCTGGAATTCTGATGAATAAACACAGTTAGGCTGCTTTCCTAACCACTTTCTTTTTTTCTTTTTCTTTTTCTTTTCCTTTCCTGATTTCACAGACTAGGAACTAACTTTTTTCCAGTAAAAATGTTGAGTAAAAATAGTGAGAGTCGATCCTTATTTTGTTGCTCATCTGAGTAAGACAAGATGCAACCTTTCACCACTGAGTACGGTCACGTAGGGCTGCTGTTGTTTTTGAGGACCCTTATCAGATTAAGTCACTTCTCTTCTAACTTTGCTAAGAGCACTTATCAGGAGTATACGCGGTTTACTAATATGAAAAATTTTATTGGTTAATTTTCAAATATTAAACTGAACTTTAATTCCTAAGATAAATGCTTCCTGTTCATTATGTATTATCTTTTGTACCATTACTGGGTTTGATTTGCTAAAATTTTGTTTAGAACTTTTGCTTCTTTGCTTTTAAAGAAAATTATTCCTGTTTTCTTTTCTGGCAATATCCTTAATCATGGTATCATGATAAGCTGGTCTCATAGAAACATGTTTGGAAGTGTTTCTCTCCTTTAAAGTTTCTGGAAAAGTTTGGGCAGAATAATTCTTTAAATATGTGGTAGAGAATACTTACTGAAGCTACCTAAGCTGGAATTTGTCTTTGTGGGAATTTTTTTTTTAAAGTATTTATTTATTTATTGGAGAGACAGAGAAAGAGAGAGAGCAGGACTCCCCGTGGAGCTGGGAGCCCAAAGCGGGACTCGATCCCGGGACTCGATCCCGGGACTCGATCCCGGGACTCGATCCCGGGACTCGATCCCGGGACTCGATCCCGGGACTCGATCCCGGGACTCGATCCCGGGACTCAAGGATCATGACCTGAGCCGAAGGCAGTTGCTCAACCAACTGAGCCACCGAGGCGCCCCTCTTTGTGGGAACTTTTAACTATACTATAAAGGACTTTTCTTCGAGTGAATATTGCCAATTTTTTTTAAGGTAATTTGTCCATTTTTTTCCAAAGCTGTCAAATTTCTTATCATTCAGTTGTTCATGACATTCTTTTTTGTCTTTTGTAGGCTTTTTAAAATTTTATTTGTTTTATCTCTTTGCATCTATGGTATCTACAGTGATGCCACCTCTCTCTTTCTCTCTCTCTCTTTTTTTTTTCGGTTTGGTTTTTGGTTTCTGATTCTATTTTTTCCAGATCATTCTAGCTAGATTTTATTGATCTTCTTAAATAGCCAGTTTTAACTTATATTTTTTCTATTTTTTTTGTTTCCTATTTTATTACTATTTTGATTTTCATTATTTCTTCTATTTACATTGTAATTAATTTGCATATATTTTTCCAGTTTCTCATGTTGGAAAGTGGAATTACTAATCTGAGGCCTTTCCTTTTTCTAATACAGGGGTTGGGTACTATACATTCTGCCTAAACTACTGCTTTAGTAGCATCCCACTTACTCAGGTATGTTGCATTTATATTCAGTCCAAAATATTTTCTAATTTCCATTTTGGTTTCTCATTTGGCACACAAGTTCTTTAGAAGTATGTCATTTACTTCCACAATAATTGAGTAATTTCCAGAGATCTTTCTGTTATTTATTCCTCACTTAATTTTCTATCCATGAGAAAACATATTTTATGTATGAATTATATTAAATGTATTATGACTTGCTTACTGTTCAGAATATGACCTATCTTGGTACGTGTGACATGTGAAATTAATAATGTGAATTCTGCAAGTGTTGAGAGGAGTGTTATATTAAATACTAAATTACCAAAGCATAATTGTGAAATTGTCTAATTCTCCTCTCAGATTCATGAGTTTTTACTTGACGAATCTTTTTTTATTGTGGTAAAACACACCACATAAAATTACCATCTTAACCTTTTTTTAAGTGGACACATCTGTGGTGTTAAATACATTCACATTGTTATAAATCGGATCCCCAACACGTTTTCATCTTGCAAACCTGAAACTCTATACCCACTAACTCCCTCTCCCTTTATCCCCCAGCCCCTGCTAACAATCTTTCTACTCTCTGTTTCTGCAATTTGACTATTCTGGGTACCTCACAGAAGTGGACTCATACAGCACCTTTCTTTTTGTGGCTGGCTTATCTCAATTAGCAGAATGTTCTTAAGATTCATCCATACTGTAGCATGGGACAGGATTTCTTCCTTTTTAAGAGTGAATAATATTCCATTGTATACATGCACCACATTTTTGTTTATCCCTTCACCTGCCAACAGACATTTAGGTGGCTATAAACTTTTGTCTATTGTGAATAGTGCTCCTCTGGGTACATATATCTCTCTAAGACCTTGCTTACAATTATTTTGGATCTATGCCCAGAAATGGGTTTTCTCAATCATATCATAGTTCCACTTTTAATTTTTTAAGACATTTCCATACTATCTTCCATAGCAGTTGCATCATTTTACAATTCCAGCAAAAGTCCAGAAGGGTTCCAATTTCTCCATATCCTCATCAAAACTTGTTACTTTATTTTTTGTTCTTGTTGTCAGTGTTGCTACTGTGTTTGTTTTTTACAGTAGCCAATCTAATGGGTATGAGATGATATCCCATTGTGGATTTGATTGGCATTTTCAAATAATGTTGAGCATCTTTTCATAGGCTTGTTGGTCATTTGAACATTTTCTTCAAAGAAATGTTTCTTTAAGTCCTCCACTCATTTTTTTTTTTTTAAATCGGGTTATTTCCATTTTTATTGTTGAGTTGTAGGAGTTCTTTATATGTTCTGAATATATATTCTGGATTACCTCCTTATTAGATATATGATTTGAAAATATTTTTTTCCCACTCAGTAGGCTGCCTTTTCATTCTGTTAGCTATACTCTTGGATGTACAAAGGTTCATAAGTTCAATGTAGTCCTATTTGTCTATTTTTGCTTTTGTTGCCTATTGTTTTCAACTAGCCTCTAGAGTTCTCATAAAAGTATTCTGATCCACATATCATTGTTAACTCAGTGTTGCAGTTGGGGAAGGATGGCCTTCCATGGTGGCTTCCTAGTCACCATCACGCTGATGTCACTCCATACTTAGGTAACTTTGAAGTTCCGTTATTAGGTGTATGAGCATTTGAAATACATCTTTTTGATGAAGTCAGCCCTTCCATCATTATGAAATAAATTCCTGTATCCCTGACTATATTTTTTCTTCTGAAACTTACTTTTGATATTAACACGCTGCTCCCGATTTATTTTGATTAATATCAGTGTGGTATATTTTCAATTCTTTTATTTTTAATATCTTTTTGTCTTCATATATAAATGCCATATATTATTGGTAGATGTAGTTGGCTCTTCCTTACTTTAATCAGAGCATATAGGCCATGTACCTTTAACCGTATCATTCACATGCTTTTAATTCTTTTATCTCTTTTTTGTCTCATGCATTTTTGTTACCTTTTACTCCTTTTTTTTTTTTGCCTTTGTTTAGATTAATTATAAGTAATTTTTTTATGATTACATGTTATCTCATTTGGTGGTTTAAGAGATAAAACATTTTGTTGTATGATTTCAGGTGGCTACCTGGGGATTTAAAATACATAATGTTAATTTATCACAACCTACTTTCAGGTGATCTTCTATTACTTTATCTACAGTATAAAAGGTTATATTATTATACTTTCTTTTCTCCTCTCCAAAACTTTGTGCTAATGCCACCATGTGTTTATCATCTCTATAGTGTTTTTAATACTTTCATGGAGATTCAGAGCTTCATCTGGCTTTATTTTTCTTTTACCTAAGACTTCTTTTTATATTCCTTATAGTGTGGGCATAGTAGCAATGAATTCTTTCAGGTTTTGTATGTCTAAGTAAGTCTTTATTTACTTTAATTTTAGCAAAACAAATCTTGCTAGATATAGAATTCTAGTAGGGTAGGTGTTTTTCTGTCAGGACATTAAAGAGATTGCTTCATTCTCTCTTCACTTGCATTGATCCCATTGATAAATCTGCTGCCATACTATGTCAGTTTCTTTTTCTGGCTTCATTTAAGATTTTTCCTTTTTTAGCAAACTGATTATGACATATTTTGGTATTTTCTTTAGCTTTGGGCTCTTAAACTTCTTAGATCTATAGCTTTATAGTTTTTATTAAGTTCTGCAAAATTCCATTACTTCATCAATATTTTTTTCCTTCCATTTTGTCCTCCTACCTCCCCTTTTCCTCCTATGGCACACATAGTAGACTAACTGAAGTTGCCCCATAGTTCAAAGATATTCTTTTAACTTTATAAAATTAACTTTTATGTCTTTGTTTCATGTTAGATACCTACTATTGCTATGTCTTCAAGTTCACTTTTCTTTTTTGTAATGACTGATCTAATGTCAACCTTACCAGTGAATTTTTCATATAAGTCATTGTAGTTTTTATCTCTAGGAGTTTGATTTTGGTCTTTTTCACATCTTCCATATTTTTATCTACTTTAACAGAGGAATACAGTAATAATAATTGTTTTAAGGTCCTTGAGTACTAGTTCTAACATCTGTCATTTTGGTTTAGTTTCAACTGATAGGTTTTATTATGGGCCACATTTAACTCTTTTCTGCAACCCCAGTAATGTAACTTTTTCCTAAATTAGATGTTAAATATTTTGTATTCTTATAAATATTCTTGATCTTTGTTTTCAAATTTAATTAAATTACTTGGAGATGCTCTAAAAATATTTTGGTCTTGCCTTTATGAGTTGTCAGGGAATTTGAAGAAGTACTCAGTCCAGGATAAATTACTTATGACTAGTGAGGCAGGACCTTTCTAAGTACTCTATCCAACATGTAGTAAATTATGAGGTTGTCCAGTCTAGCTCATGGCCATAAGTTCTATTCTTTTTTCTGTGTGAGTGTCAAACATGTATCTATATATAGTCTCTTCAGATGATTCTTTCTCCTGCCTTGATAGTTCCCTCACCTACAAGTGCTGATCATATTCAGCTGAATACCAAGGAGGACTCTCAGAAAATCTCAAAGAGTTTTCTCCCTCTGTCCCTTCTTCTCTCTCTTTCCCTCCCTCACACTCCCTCTCTCAATTTCTCATCTCTCTGGAACAGTGTCCTACAAAGTCTACCTGCCTTGGTCTCCTTCTCCTCAACTAAAGGATAACATTGGAGTCTAGCTGGGTTCCTTTTCCATGTGCCACAACCTGGAAACCCTCTTAAAGTTTTAATCTGGGGAAACTGTAGAACTCACATTGCTTATATTTAATTTCTCAGGGATCTGTCCTTTGTACTCTGATGTAAGGTGTCTCGCAGAGCATTGTTTTATATATTTTGCTTATTATTTCCTTAGATATTTATAGTGAGAAGGTAAATTTACTCCGTTAATCTATCTTATAAAAAGCTTTTACTTATACAAATGGTTTTTTCTTTCATTCCTGATTAAATAGTCTACTCTATAGATAACACTATGTATAACCATGATATTTTCTTTGTAGTTAAATATTTCACAACTTTCTTGATTAGATAACGAATCTGCATCCCATTTGGATAAAAACATATTTGTGGCTTTGTAAGTTATTCCATTCCAAAGAGAATACCAAAGAATAATGGCAAATATCTTTGCATTTAATTTCATTATCTTGCTAAGGACCCATGCGATGCCATTTGCAAATAAGAAAACTCAGGAATAGCCTTATCATCTCACTCTTTAAGGCAAAGAACTGGTGACAATTAAATAGACATCTTTTGCCAAATAAATAAACATAAATAAGAAATCGCTGCTTATTGTCACTGGTGAGAAAAAAATTTCATCAAATAACTACCTCTGTACAATCTTTCCTTTGTTCTCTAAAATATTCACATCAACAAAAACATACAAGCAGCTGATAAAAAAAAACAACTTTATTTTTTTCTCTTTTAAAGATATTAAATACCTTTAATGGTTTGGGAATTTGTAACTGTTGACAAATATGCATCTATTTATTAGCAAATTTGGAATTAACTTCAGAAATGCCTATTTTGATTAAAAGACTTAGGTCATAGATTTGGGGATCACATATATCCAAAGATTCTTTGGAAAATCACCCAATAAAACAATCTCTTCCTGACAGGGATTAGCTCTGGTATTTTGACTTCTTTTTTGGTCTTTTATGATGAATTGGGAGACAAAGGTGGGAAAGGGGATTCTTTTCTGTTGATATAAGTTGTTTCAACTGATAATAAAATATCAAGATTTTTTTCTGTGCTTATATTAGAATCGAGCACTGTAAGATTTTTCTCTGAGACCTAAAATACTTTCTACTGCAAGAATTTTACTGCATGCAATTTTGCTGGGAAATTCTTTCAGTGTTGTCTGAAAATACCATGATGTCTGGATTTTGGTTTGTTTGGATGAAAGACAAAAGGAATGATGTAAGAGAAGCTATTGTGAGAAAAAGCCATTATTAACATTTCAATGAAACTAAGTGGGCTGAAAAGGTTCATATCTATGTTGAAATAGTTAGTGGAGTGACCTTACTATTTTACACCAGGAAATTTCATATGGTCTTTAACTTATTAGATATAACTGTTACTGTAATTCCAATAAATGATTGTAAGAGCTAACTAGAAAAGAACCTTAGTTATTATTGCTGTTGCCTAACTTAGATGTCAACAGCATAAATACAGACCAAAAATCCCATGTTCACAAATCACATACATTGAAAAGACTATTATTACATATCAGCTGAGGACTTGCTCAATGACAAATGGGTGAGAGTATTAGTGAGATTCCACAAGCTAGAGCCATAAAAAAGAATGAATAGTATCATGTGTTCCAAGGTGTTTGGATCACCAATTTTATTAGAGAATAAAGTTTAAAGAAGGAAACTAAGTTCTAATTTCTGTCTATCTGCTATAAAGGAGAAAAAGTCTTCACACTTACTCTCCAACTAGAGAATTTCAAATACATGAGGAGAAAGGGAAACAGCATTCCATACAATGTTCTTCACTAAAACTTGTCACCGTTTAACATGTTTATTTCTCATGCAATATCCTGCATCAAAATACGGTAACCCTAAAGACACAGAATGTTCAAGAGATGACAGTTTAATAAAATTCAACTTTTTTGGTTTGTTTCCATCCTTATTTGTTTCACTTTGTTCATTTTCCTGTTTGGACAACTGAAATATAGTGATTATTCTTTAATTTTTCTTTGAAGATTAAGTTTCTGAGCTTCCAATCTGGATTTCAAGATTATGTACTATACACTAGGTTCAAAGCAATATAATTAAATGGCTCTGTTTGCCCTGTTTTGTTGTTGTTAAATATTTTATATGACTTAGTGTATGTGTGTTGTATGACATGTACACATGTGTATGTGAATGTATATGTTGGGTGAAGTAACAATTATCTCTTTTGGCTAAGATAGCACAATATAAAAACAGTTCCAATTAATTGGTTATTTGAGTTCTGGCTAAGTATGGTTCACTATTCAAGAAAGAAATCAAATTAAATGTGATTTCCTTATGTTCCATAATAATTCTAGCATTTTGGAAAGCATAGGAATCACAGCCTTGCTGAGACCTAGCTACTCTGGAAAGGTTAACCAAAGTGAACATTTCAAACATAAAAAGCCCCATCAGGAAGACAAAAAGCAGGAGGAAAGACGGCAGAACTATCATTTCACATATTGCCTTTCACAGAATTATTTTTTTTAAGATTTATTTATTTATTTATGAGAGAGAGAGAGAGAGAGAGAGATCCTGTGAGTATGTGAGCATGGGGGGGGGGGGGTGCAGAGGGAGAGGGAAAGAGAATCCCAAGCAGATCTGCACTAAGCACAGAACCTGATGCAAGGCTCCATCTCATGACCCTGAGGTTCAGCTCATGACCTGAACCAAAACCAAGAGCCTGACACTTTATCTACAGTGCCACCCAGGCACCCCAATACAGAACTATTTCTGAGCCAGGTAATTTCATGTCCACCAAATACTAATCGGGTAGTATAACAGAATTATAATATATTTTATCCTAAAGAAATGCAGAATGTCTTTAGCATGTTATCTTTCAGGACTTTGAACTGGAGATTGCAAGGAGAAGGAAGCACTTTGTCAGAACAGAAGTTGTGGGCCTGCTTTCTCTGCAGCCATCTCAGTGTTGGCTGTTTTCTCACAGGGGTTCATTCCTGATCCCAGAGATGAGGTGCATAATCCCCTTGCTTCTCATCCCCACTTCCAGACAGATCTCCCTCCCTACAAGTCTAGCTTGGAATAACATGTCTGACTTTTCCTTACAGTCCTTGCTGCTATCTATTTACCTCATCTCAGTTCCCTCTCCCTCTCGCCTTTACACTAGAGATTTTAATACTTGTGTAGATGATCCTTCCAATAACTAGACTCTCAATTTTGGGGAATCCTTTCGTCCAATGAACTTGTCCTCATGCAACTCACCATTCTTCCCACAGCCATTTTTAGCTCTGATCTTGCCCAAGGGTCAAGCATTCTTCTCTTCAACTACCACCTACTAGAACCCTGGGTCCCACAATTCTTTGACTTTATAGAAAACTATTACTCATTAATTATACTATATTTTTACTCTCTCCCACCACCCTCACCCTCCTTCTATTCAGAATAATGTCTATGGCCAGGAGATATAATCAGTGCCGTCTATGTATTCTCAACATCTATTCTCCCCACTCTCTATTGCAGGTAATTGTAAACCACATTCTGGTCTGGGTTTTATCCAGTTTCTTTCTCCTCCATTCAACTAGTCACACAACCACTTGTGGAGCTAACCATGACTGGAGAAACACAAACATCCGTGCTGACGGCTCCCATTTTCAGTTCACTATCACTACCCCTCAATGGGCCCTCATCATGCCCAACAACCACAACCATACTGTATCTCCCTAGCGTGATATAGACTCTCCTTCTCGCTCAAGTGTCCCTTTCATACCTTTTCTTCCAGGACCTCCTCTCCTATTCTTACTCTGCACTGGTTTTCTTGATTCTTCAGTTAGAAGAAAGAAGCAGTCAGAAGATACTTCTACAGGTCCCACAATCCAGTGAATGTGAGTCTGTACATTCTGCCTTCCCTCCTTTTCCTCTGGTGGCCCACCCATGCTCGTCTCGGAGGCTCACGCTCCGGCACACACCAGATTCTGTCTTCTTTGACACTCAAAGGCATGGCTCAAGTCATTCTCTTTTTCTCCTCTATGCCAACACAGTTTCCTTCACTAACAAATCATTCTCATCAGAGTACAAACATGCTATTATTTCTTGCCTCATAAAAAAAATAAACCTTATCCTGTTTCTCACGGTCTCACCCACTAAACAGTAGATTGTCTCAAAAGTTTTGTTTATACTGGATTTCCTAGTTCTTTCTTCATATCATTCTAAACAAATTCACCTCCATTCTGTGATCACACATGCTCAATGACCTCTATATTACTAAAACCTAAGATCAATATCCATATCTCATTTATCTGTGCTGCCAGAAGAACTGGACATAGATGAGTATTTGTATGAAACAGGAATGGTCTGCAAGTAGAGATGAGGAACAGGAACACCCATACTATTTCTCTTTCCTTCAAACACATTCTTTAGTTGGGTCCCAAGATACTACCCTGCCTGGTTCTCCTCCTACCTTACTAACTCATCTTCTCAGTTACCTTTCCTCTTTGTATCTTTATGTTATATCTTTATAATGTATAGATACTAAAGGCCTCTTTGGGCCTCTTTTCTAGAAGTACTTACTCTCATGCTAATTCGATTCAGTCTTGTAGCTTTTAATGCTTTCATATCAATGTTCTGAAATTTATGTCTCCAGACCTGATGGCGTCCTTAGAATTCCAGACTCACATGTCTAACTACATATCAGCATTCCATTTACTCAAAGATTCATTCTCAGGGCTGGTTCATTCCTCAGTTCAATGCTCAGATGTTCAGATTTCACTTCTCTTTTTGCCTCTGTATTCTGACACCTCTGTGTGCATCTGAGACATCATGGTAGTAAGAAGATTTGATCAGATCTGTGCAGTCATCTCAGGATCACCACTGGCTTCTTCTGAAGAGTAACTGGGCTATTCAGCCCTGGACGAGTAAAATCTAGCATGCATTTGGAAAAGTGGATTAAGAACAGGGAACAGTGTGCCAGTATCCCTTAATACAAGGTTTTTTTTTCCCTGAGAGGTATTTTATCTCTGCTATTTTCAAAACAGATTTGAATGGTTGTATTACTGTTTTAAAATTCCCTTGAGGCATCTGCACTCCCTTATTATCTGCACATGATGCTCTACCTATTGCTTTCACCAAACTCATTGATTTTTAAAAAAGATTTGAGAGAAAGAGAGAGACCATGAGAAGAGGGGCACAGGGAGAGAGAGTCTTAAACAGACTCTACATAAGCACAGAGGTCAATACAGGGCTTGATCCCAGGATCCCAAGATCACAACCTGAGCCAAAACCAAGAGTCAGATGCCCAACCAACTGTGTCACTCAGGTACCCCCACCAAACTCGCTGATTTAAAATAGCCTCAGGGGCACCTGGGTGACTCAATGGGTTAAAGCCTCTGCCTTCAGCTCAGGTCATGATCTCAGGGTCCTGGGTTCGAGCCCCGCATCGGGCTCTCTGCTCAGCAGGGAGCCTGCTTCCTTCTCTCTCTGCCTGCCTCTCTGCCTACTTGTGATCTCTCTCTCTCTCTCTCTGTCAAATAAATAAATAAAATATTTAAATAAATAAATAAATAAATAAAATAGCCTCAATGTTACAGTTAGCCATAAGATGTCTGCATAGCCCCATTCAGGGAGATAGTGTAGGGAAGGGAGAGGGAAAATGACCAGAGGAGGTGAGTTCCTCACAGACTTCACCATAATTCACTCAATGTAGGATGCCTACCCCACAGGTTTTCAACCATGTTATTATCTTCAGTGCACTGTCCTTACTTTGTTTCGGGGGTCCCACTCCTGGTAAATGCTCACTTCTCACATAAATCTCTTCCTCGCATACATCCACAGTTTCTTTTTCCCTTCTCCCTTTGGTGGGCCAGCTGGGCCAAACACCAGCTTGGTTAGATGAGAGGAGGTAAATATGGCTGTGAAAAATGTCTAACCATTCTAACAGATCACACTTAGGCCCTCTTGTCAGAAAAATGAAAGCATGTCCTTGGCTAGGCTGAACAACCCTACCTTTAGTTCCACTCACTAAAGAACCGCTTCCTGACTTTTCCCCTCTTCTCCTATCCCCAACAGCTTTTCTTCATTCTTACATTCAGCGGATGACTTGACCTCTTATTTCACTGAGGATGTCCTGGCATTCAGAATAGATTCAGGTCCTTACCCCTTTACCAATTTCACCAACCTACTTGCATCTAAACCATATATGCATACTCTGCCTTTGCTCCTAAAACAGCAGGTGAACTGCCTGTATTCAATGCCCCTGGAGAAGCAGAGCATAAACCCCTGGTGCCTAGTGCATTTGAAGTTTGTGCTCATTCTGCTGTTCCATCAAGTATCCCTTCTATTTGATATTTTATAGGCTCATTTTTATCTATTGTTCATTCTTTCATCATAAAAACAGTAAGAAACAAAACTTTCCCAGACACAAACCATCGCCCATTGCACCATGTACCACCACTTTCCAAAAGTTGTCTATATCTCTCATTCTACTTCTTTCTGTTGTTTATGCATCAGAGTGGTAACACCTGCCAATGCCTCCCACCACTCAGAACACATTTCCCTTAGAACCACACACAGCTCATCCCATCACTATTTTGTCCAGTTCTCTGATCAAATGCTATTTCTTTAGAGAAGTGGTTATCTTCTTCTCTAAAGAAGATTGGTCATCTTGGTCATCTTCTTAAAAAGGCATGCCCATTTCCCAACAAACTCTCCATTAATCTTGTTGAATTTTTCTTCTTATCACTCACCACCTCCTAAAATTAATCAATCTCTCTCTCTCACACACACACACACAAAACCCTGTATTTTGTTTTTTTTCTATCTTTCCAGTAAATATGAACATCCTGAAGTCTTGTGATTTGGATTACCATGTTCATGACTAGTTTCTCAGAAGAGTGCTGTCATAAGTTCAGCCCACGTATATTTGATCAGTGAATGAATGAACAAAAACCTTATATTTATTTATTTTTTTGTACTGGGATGCTATCAACAAATTTCATTTTTTAAAAGATTTTATTTATTTATTTGAGAGAGAGAGCATGAGAGGGGAGAAGTCAGAGGGAAAAGCAGACTCCCCGCTGAGCAGAGGGTCCGATGCGGGACTCGATCCTGGGATTCCAGGATCATGACCTGAGCTGAAGGCAGTTGTTTAACCAACTGAGCCACTCAGGCATCTACAAATTTCATTTATAAAAGGGTGCTGACAGCCCAAAAGTTTGAAAACTGCTGTACCAGATGATAAACTGCCCTTTCTATTCATTTTCTATTAATATCTTTGGTGTCGACCACACTGACTTGCAGGGTTTTAGCTATAATACTATCAGAGATCTTGGTCAAACACAAAATCAAATTCGTTATATTACAAAGGAAGTTTAAAAAAAAAAAGCTGAGTGTCCCTAGCATATTGATACTGCAGGCTCAATAATCTACACTTGGAAGAATTCTAAGGAGTGAAGATCTGTCAGTTACTTGGGAGGACATTAACTATTTTCTATGAGTCGTTATCCAAAGTCATGTTCTATGTTCTGCAGATGAAGTCTACTGGAGAGAGTCCTGGAGATCAGTATTCAAATCAGGCTTCTTTTCTGGCATGTGAATTTGGACAAGTCTATTTTAGAAACTTCTGTAAAACGGAATAGTAGGCATCACAGTGGACACACTGTGGGGTGGCCCTCATGTTTATGCTCTGTCTCATCCCTTCCTCTCAAGTGCAGCTGGGACCTTGACTTGCTTCTCGCCGACAGAACATGGCAAAAATCATGGGCTGTCCTGAGATTTGGTTTTATGCTACATTACATAAGACTTCCTTCTTAGTAGACTAGAGGCAGGTTACTCTGGCTGGCTCGATGAAGCTCGCAGCCAGGTTGGGAACACTCACATGGCAAGAAATTGTGGACTGCCTCTAGGACTTGTGGCCTCCAACCAACAAGCAGCAAAAGTCTGGGGCCGTCAGTCATATGGCTTCAAGAAAAAAAATCTGCCAACAACCTGCATCAGAGTGGAGGCAGATTCGTTTCTAATCAAGCTTCTAGATAAGAATACAGCCTACTAAGTCAGGCCTGAACTCCTGATTTACAAAACTTATGAGATAATTAATGTAAAATGTTTTAATGGTAATTTTTTTATGCAACAATAGAAAACTAATTACCCTTTAGTAAGCCAATGTGTGTAAAGGCCACCATACTTAGAATTAATAATAATGGAAATGATATAGGGATGAAGAATAACTTAGGCTACCACTAAGATATACATCATCTTCTAGGAAGATCGGTAGAGAAAGCTCCCTTTCCACTCACTGGGGCTACAAGGTAGAAATGGTTGAGGGGCCCCAGGGTGGAAACTAAACTTCATTACTTACATCACCAGTGTAATAATATGAAAGGAAATAAGAAGGTCCTACTTTATTTCTAGTTAATATTTAGGTAACTATGCTCTACCAGGTTAAAAGATAACAGAAAAAAAAAAAACTTTTTTTTTTGTCTTCCCTGATCCCAAAATAGTATTTTTGGGATACTATTTTTGGACAATATTCCAACTGCAGCATTTTTAAGCAATTCTTACAATTATAGTAAATTATTTGCATATTTATATGTGGAATGACCATTTTCCTTTGAGATGGGGACAGGAGCATCACCTGTTTTTTTTGTAACTGCTTAAACTTAGTGATTTCTCAGTAAATGTCTGTAGCACTGAGAAAGACAAGTTGAACTCTCTCGAATGCTCACAGGGTAATTCAATAACCCCATTTCCAACTCTCTGCTCAATCCTCTATAGATTCTACGGCGAAGTTCTGCAAAGCATCATCTCTATTTCTGGCCCATGAAAGTCTGCTCAGCACATTTGCTGGTGTGCAGGATGGCAGTGATTCACTTAGAAATAAAGATGATCCTGCAGATAATATACAAAGGAGAACTTGAAGCCGTGTTTGTGCTCATGTCCCAGGGCCACTCTCGCACTGGTTATCCCTCAGAAAGCTTTAGACGAAAAGCTACAGACTTATTCAGAACCTCTTGTTTGATAAGGGCTGCTGGAAACTCTACATAATAAGAGGAGTCTATACATAGACTTTTTTTTTAAGCCACTGTTCCCTTCTACCAGCACGACAGATATTATCTTTGATGTCTGTGGGTTATACTTATTTTTATGTTGCAGGAAGTCTAAATATAAGCCCAGAAATCAGGGGGAGAGATTAAGAGTTTATTTTATTCTCCTTAAGAAAAATGTCCAAATTCATAAGGCAGCATTTGTTGTTTTGGTCCTTGCTCATTAAAATACCCTGGAAGACTTGTCAACACATCCTAGTTGTGGTGTGTTGTATTGTATTTTTGTCTCTCTACCCTCATCCAAGGAAGGCATGTATGCTTGTCTCTTGCCCCTTCTGATGCAGGAATACTTTGGGTGGGTGGGTAGGGGAATATATTTTCCTTTATTATTAACAGCTATAACCAAGGAATGATTTGTAAAATTGCCTAATCGGCCTCTTTCATTTTGGGGAGATTAACAATATAACGTCTCGGAAATGGGGGTCAGGGGATGAGTCCCTGTTTTGCTTGAGGCCATGAGACCCACTGGTAGGGAAACATAGGCAGAATAAACCATTAAAGGTATCTGCTTTCATGGCTATTGAACTTTACCAGGACATTAAATCGAAGTCTTCCCATTTCTCAGTTTATTAATAGATTCTACATAACATCCCTGAGAAAAACAGTACTAAATCATCTATGCTTTTCTTCAGAGCACCCAATGATTACCTCCAAGGGAAGACTTCTGAACCTTGGCGTTACCATGGAAATATTAAGCTGAGACTCAGAATCAGTTCACTTTTCCAAACCATCCAAATGTTCCTGTTTTAAAATGTCATCACCAGTAAATCTACTTTGTTTGGTTTTAAAATATGTGTAGCAGTAATCCAGGGAAGTAGTAAGCCTTTTATTAGCCTCCAGGATAACAATCCTAAAAGTACATATATACGTAATAAATATGTAGAATGTTTATACATTTTGTCCTAACAAAAATGTCTATACAAAGCAATTTTCATAAATTTTTGTGATAAATTTCTATTCTACTACCTTAAGAGCTCAAATGATTTTTCTTGGATAGTTAACAGGAGCTTAACAAAAATATGGAAAATATATGTATATATAATATATATCATATATAGTATGTTATATATTTTATTTGTGTGTGTATATATATGTGTGTGTATATATATTTAATGGTTTACACAAGCTCATTTACTTTGAAGACACAATGGGTCAATATACATTTGAAGTACAATGAAGATATACAACATTTTTACTTTTATTACTTCCCACGTCTGCTTTTCTCTGCATTTTTATGATGCCTGACTAGAAACACAAAAAAGAAAGAAAGAAAAATGGTTTTAGTCCCCAGCTTCAAAAGCTTATAAACCTCTTCAACAATGTTAAACTCCCAGAGGAATGAGGATCATTTTATCTTACTAAGGCTATAATAGCTATATTCCCCAGAGCTGTTGGGAATAATTTCATAGAACATCATAATATAAAAAAATATTTTTAACGTATCCAAAATATAGCACCGGAAGAACTACAGCCATATGTACAATTCATAAAAATAAATCACATCATTTCTGGCTGTTAATTAAGTCTGTTTAAAAGCTTTTCTCTCATACTTAATGCATCTTTCAGAATAAAAAGAAAATAATCTCATTGACCAAAATGTGCCAAAAAGCAGTTACTTTAAGAGAAAGATAAAAATTTTCTGAATCACTATATATCTAAAATTAATTACGGATGGGGCAAGGTCTTCTTTCAGTTTGACAGAAATGGCCAATTATAATTTTGTCCTTAAGATGCCATTTCTTTGAAATATACAAACTTCAAAATTCATCCAAAGCAACCTTATTTATCAAAAGCAAATTTACCTTGGAAAACGTGTCTTCCCTTTGTTAGCGCACCAGTGGATTAACTTCTCTATAAAACAGTCCGTGGTGGGTGAAAGGAAAATAATTCCATTTGATTGATTTTGAAACACATTTAAGGACTTGATGAAGACATGTTCTCTAGAAAACCCAGGAACCATAACTCACTGATTTTTCTTAAGCTCCTGTCAACCTCCCAAGAAAACTTATTTTGAGCTCTTAATGTGGTCGAATGGAAACTTGTCGCTAAAATTTATGAAAATAGGTGTATGTCGAGATTTTTATTAGGACAAAAGGAAAAACTTCTGCTCGCATATTGACAGCTTATCAAGCATCCTAACGAAAGCTTTGGTTTCTCTCTTTCGCTGGTGGCCCCGCTCTTCTCCTGGTGGGAAATCTCCTGCCATGTGCAATCTGGAGGTAGCCTCAGAGCCTGTCTCTACTCAGCTCAGTGAGTCAAAAGAGGGGAGGCAAGAAATAACCCGTGGTGCAGACACTGTGGCTGATGAAACCAATATAACTTCCTCCTGTCCAGCAGATTTGGCTGGAGGGCATCGGAGCTCTACAGACCCCAACGTCTAAAACACTTGGACCAATCTGGCTACTTCCTCAGTGGAAAGCTCGCAGGGATATTTGTTTTGTTTTGTTTTTTCAGATTTTTCACTTTGTACGAGTTTAATATTTTAGCTTATAAAAGTAAGAGTTACAGAAGCATCCAGTTGAAGGGAGGACAAAAGGAGAGAGTTTGGGTTTCTTTGTTTTGTTTTGTTGTTTTAAGATGACGGCATCTGAATATTAGGCTTATTAGTAGCATTGTTCTAGTAGTTTACATATTTTTACTAATTTATCCCTGCAACTCTCTGGAGGCAATAGAGAGAGGTCAATAATTAGCCCAAGGACATATCTAAATAGCACAGAATTTAAGCCCAGCATTTCAGGCTTGAAGACAATGTTTTTCACACATCCATCATACTTTTCTTCAATGGTCAAATAAACCAACTGAATATTTTTTTTATTTCATTTAATTGAGTTAAGTTTGGCATTATTCAGGTCCAACTTCAACCTAGTTCCACAACCCATTTTATAATATAGTAATTGGGCATTAAGAAATTACCTAGGCTTTCCCTACATTTATTTATTTATTTATTCATTCATTCATTAAAAGTGAACGTCAGATCCTCTGCTAAATCTGGAGCTATTTTCTGCAACAAGACAAGTACGATTCCTGCTCTGAACTCTGCACTCACATTCTAAGGGGAGAATGAGAACCAGCTATCATACATGGGATGAACATAGCAGAAGAGGAAGCACAGATTGGTGTAATGCCAGGAAGCATGGGGGAGTGGAGACAAGATGAGGTGGGCACTGAGGATTAGTGGAAAGGCCAGCAGCAGCAAATGGGGATCATGCTGAGATCTGAAGCCGTAGAGAAGTTAGCTAGTCAATGTTGCGGAGAGTGGCTGTGTCCCAGGACTTAAAGAGCAGACTGAATGGACAGGACAAGAAGGAGAAACCCAAAATGAGGCTGGCAAGAAGGCAGAGATGGGTTATGCAGGGCCCTGAAGCTGAGCTGAGGACATAGGACTTCATCAGGAGGGCAGTAGGGAGCCATTCAAGGCTTAAGACCTCGGGAGGGCCATGCACTAATTGCAGGTTTCAGAAGATGTCTCTGGTTCTGGTTGTAGATGAGAAAAACAAATGTGTACATCTGCAGGGAGACTGTGACAGTTGATCAAGCTCA
The DNA here is from genome assembly GCA_028533885.1 of Nasua narica. NCBI lineage: Eukaryota > Metazoa > Chordata > Mammalia > Carnivora > Procyonidae > Nasua > Nasua narica. The sequence continues at coordinate 5,323,721 of CM052810.1, read as the reverse complement.
CTATGATGGTGGTGGCTCATCCTTGAGGGAGAAGGATTAAAGAGACGCTCAGTGTGTCAAGTGAAGAGGGCTGATTGACTAGCAGGTGAAAAAGCAGTAGGATGAGTAGTGAAGGGAAAGAGAGAAGCCACTGACACTTCCCTTGTTAATGGCATGAACATATTGCTCTGTTCCTTTCTAGATTAAGTCTCGAAACATGATATAGCTCATAGTACTTACAAAAATACTTCTTTGACTTCTGCAAATATTTCTAATACTAAATATTTTCTAACATTCAATGGAATCTATGTTTATTTTCCCATTTCTGTAAGTACAGGCCTAATGGAATAAAAGTGATACTTTTAATTCTTGTCACAATACCATCATAACACACGTGCCCCAAATTAAAATAGGTTTACACTTTTTTACATTCCTATATTTACATCTATATTTAACTTTATAGGGACGAGTCAGAGCCCCCCAGCTGTACTGTATAACCACACCTGCCAGGAAATCTGTCCTGGAAAGGGCATGCTTGCTTCTTGGTTTTTTAAATGAACTGTAAAAAAGGATATGGTTCTTCAGTATTATTGAATAATGTTTCTCAGACTTTTCTGGGGTGTCACCCAACTTCCATAATAACATCACTAAACAAACGAGTTAGTTCTATCCTAAATAATGGTTGATACCAATAAATTGTCCATCAGTCATACAGACAAACCCAAGGTTGGAGAAACAGTAAATGATCCTTTCAGTGCACTGAGACCAAGCTACTGATGCAACGGTAAGAATGGCCAACCTAAGTGCCGAGCCTTCTAGATGTCAGGAGCCAAACAAAGAATTTCTCACAGATTAACGCATTTAACCCTCCCAAAAACGTAGACAGTATTATTTATATCTCTAGAATAATATATAATAATAATAATAAATTATTATTTATATCTCTACTTTGTGGATGAGAAGTGCCGATGCCGAAATGAATCATCCTGCCCAAGGTCAAAGCCAGGAAGCTACGAGGGAATAGGGTTCAGAGCATCCAGCCTGCTCGGACGGCATGTGTGACCAGAAAAACACAGAACTTCTCTAGGGAGAGTCATACCTTGCCCAGACATGGGACAGCCAAAGTTCCAAACGTAGAGCTGAAACAGCACACCTTCAAATAATCCTATTGAATGCACACATACCTTGTCTTTTCTCTGGGAAAGTTAACATGATGAAGAAGATCATCTAAAATAGAGTAGCTGCCGTGACTGGAACTAAGTCTACCACCATTTAGCAGATAACCTTCTTACCATGCAGAAAAATATCCGGGTAGACAAATGGAGCACAAAGGAAATGAGACCATCAGCGAAGAAGATAAAGAAGCTTGTACAAAGCACCTTTTTATAAATGGATGGCTGTCAGTTAAAAATCAATTTCCCGTGGACAAGACCAAGAGCAAGCAAGAGGAAAATAAACATGCTTAAACTCTTGGAGAGCCCATAATTTAAAGACAGACTCTTCTGTTGAGTTGTGGTGTGCATTGAATCAGTTCCACGGTGGCGATAACAAACGTCACGCTGCATTTCAGGAGGCACGAGAGAGGAAGCAGGGGTAAGAGGAACGAATGCATGATTGATGCTGAATATCTGGGGTTGCCTCAAGCAAAGGAGGTGGGGGCTGCCCAAAACCAGATCTTTGAAGATTTAATAGATTCCTCATTCTCTGTCAGTTGGGCCTTTCAGATTTGTGAAGAGTGAGCTCTGTTTTTCCTTACATGTAGGTTTTTGAGCTACGGTTTTTAGGTTAAAAAAAAAATCAGGTTGAATTTAAGTGATGAATAATAAAAGTTCAGGATTAGAGATACTGTTTTATTCAGCAGCTAGGTGAGGATCTGCAGTGAATTCGATCTTAAAAATGGATGTTTTTATAATGGCGCAAGCTGTATTAATTACTGCGACATGTTCTTAGAAGGAAAATATTTGAAATTGTTGACATTTGCATGATAAATTAGAATGGGTGGACTAGGCAAGGGGAAAAAAATTAAGGCCTAACACAATGGTGAAATTAAAGGTTACTTGTTAATACTGAAGGCAAAATTCTAGTTGAAACTGGGAGGGGGGAAAAGGGTCGCTAATTATTTTTTCTATAGATGGAATGTAAAACCAAGTGTAAAAAGTTCATGAATGAGACCCAAGGATTGGCATTACAGCAAATTCAATGATTTTTGAAATGCATGCTTCTACAAAGAACACACTATTATTCTGTCTAGACTTCATGGCACAGTAGAATAAACAAAGACTGACAGCATCAATATATTTCATAAATCTATTACTGGAATTTACATTATTTCTGACTATTAATATTTTCTGGGTTACCCTAGGTAAAGCAATGTGTATATCTTATAAAATAAAATCTATTGGTAATGCCATTTGTTAGCAGACAAAGAAATAGTAATGGCATTTATTTCTGAATATATTCATCTTCTTAAATAAACCTAGGAAATCTGAACTTGGACCCATAGATAATTCATTAGCTTCAGCCCATAGGTTTGTTTTCTTAGAGTCTTCTCAAACATATAATACCCTAGCACAGTTTTTGTAAGATTGCTTCAAGGGATTTTTTTTTTTTTCCTGAAAGGGTATATCTCATATAAAATAAACTATGACGGGTAACTTGTAAAGCTATCAATTGACATGGAACTGAAGTAAATTCTTTCTAAAAAATTTTCTTCTAGAGATGTACACATTTTTGTAATGAAACCACTAGCAACAGATGGAGGTCCACCAACAGGCCTCACATTTTTGAGTCTAACATTTCCTAGAGCTGTGGATACAGAGAAGACAACTAAAAATATAATTTTGGAGAACAATTAGTCACTCTCAGGAAATCTATAAATACCACGGAAAAGCAATATGGTATAAACATTCTGCCCCACAGACAAGATGAGCCATGTTATATTATATCATGTCATGATTTGCAATTTTGTGTGATGTAGGCATGCTTCACCATTTTTTTTTTACTTTTATTTTTAGAAATCACTAAAAGGAAAATAATCCCTTTGGCTGAAAGTTCTGTGGAGAACATAGGAATGTCTTCATCCTTCCTGCCCCTGCACTGGCAACCTCTCCAGAAGGTTCCTTCACTGTTCTCACTTGAAGATGAGAGCTTTTGCCTGCTCAATCCAACAAAGTTCTTCTACAAATACACATGCTTATGAAAACAAAGCAAAAAAAAAAAAAATGGAGCCAGAGAAGCTGAGCACATGGAATGTGCTTATTTTGCAAAAAGAACTGCCTTGATTTCTCAGAGATTTGGGGATATCGACTGGCACTTAAATCCACAGATGTGGTAAAATCATGTACACATCTATGCATGAGTGTGGCCAGGATGAACCAGGTTACCCATTACCCCAGAACTCGGTGTTGCTCTAGGTTCTTGCATATAGAAACTATAATTAAAAAAAAATTAGTGAATAATAATTAGTAATATGTTGTGCCATAGGATATTGCCAATATGTCTTTATAGAACAGCAATTCCAGATAGCTCTTCCTTATGTCAGTTATTTAGAGGTGTGATAGATAAAATAATACAGTGTTTATCTTTTTCAATTTGTGCTTATCTATGCTACTTGTTTTATTGCTCAGTGGGAATTAATTTCTAGAATATTCTCTCCAAACTCCATGCATGACTTAATAAATGTTTATACTCTTGGGTTCAAATCTATCCTGATTTTCTTACTAAAAACCAGAGCTCAAAATTCATTTTGAACATATATAACAAGACAGAGACATAAGAAGAATACTGTTATTATTAAAATACACACCAAGGGACTTTTGGTACTGATTTCTGACTCAGGAATTAAAACAGCAGTCACAGACTACAGCCTAATGACAAAATCCAGCCCAGAGCTGGTTTATATAAATAAAGTTTTATTGGAACACTGCCATACTCATTTCTTCCCACTGTGTCTACGGCTGCTTTTGTGTTACACAAAGTTGAAGAGTTGCAACACAGACTCTAGCCCACAATGCCTAAAATATTTACTGTCTGGCTCTTTTCAGAACATGTTTGCTGACCCCCGGTTTAACACAAGGGTGACATTTGATAATGTGAAACTAACCCCTGACTAGGAAACTCTTGGAATACGTTTGTATCAGTTGGGATGGACTAGGTTACCGTGAAGTGACAAAGAAACCCAAACGAAAGTGGTTAAAATAGCTCATCTGTTGTTCATATTAACGACCATCATTGAGTTTGGGGGCTCTGCTTCACACAGTCAACAACCTCACTGGATGGCTCAGATAGCAGGTGGAACAGCTCTCTGGAACTCTGCCAGGAAGCCTGGCACAGGAAACAGGAAACAGTGTCTCAAAAACACACACTGGTCCTTTACGCTTGTGATGGAAAATGACATATGTCACGTACTCATTCTTGATTAGAGTAAATCCTGTGGTCTGGGGGCACCTGCATTCAACAACGTAACAAAGGGAAGTCCTGCAAGGAGAAATGGATACTGAATCACAGCCCCATCAATAACGGCAACTTAACAGAGGATGTTATGTCTGTCTTAAGTCTTAAAAAGGCACGGTAACCAGTTAGGCAAAGAGGGGTGGGGGCACTTCTATTCCAGAAGCTGCGTGTGTTACAGTCTCACTGGAGAGAGCAGAAGGAGAAGTCCCAAGAGAGACTACTGACCTGTAGGCAGGGTGGTCCCTGGAGGGCCTTGATATAAGGCCAAGAACTTCACCTCGACTCTGGAAGCCACAGGAAGCAAAGAATGATTTTTTTTTTTCTTTTACGTTAGAGGCCTATTTGGAGAAAGCGCAGAGCAACAGCACTCTTTGTAAAACTTTATAAGAGTATGCATGACTTGGTTTGTACCCATCTGAGAATGTTTATTTTTAAAGCTCTTACAGTGAGACTTTGATAGGAACCCTACCTAGATGGAAAATGATTACTGAAAAGCATGAGTCCAACATTGACTGTGATCCTCAGTGTTTTCAAACATTCTCAGGTATAAGATGAATCTATGACCTTCGTTCTAGATACTCCATGGTTTAGTCGTTACTGGTCAAGAGAACGTTCATTTGAAGGGACCAGTCTCCTCAGTTAAGAATTCACTAATGTCTCCTCAATTATGAATTCATTTATTTGAAATCTTCAGACTCAGTCCTCATTTTTAGGTCTAATAAGAAACAGGAGCAGATGTAAAATGAATAAGTAAATGTATACAGATCTTAAAAAGTAGAAAGCATGCTTGAAATATCCTTCCATTCCCTCTCAGGTGATCTAAGTCCTGTTTCCGTTGTTTTGTTTTTGAACCTGAAACTCATCTCACACCGGACTCTTGGGATAAAACCTTACCTGTGGTGGACCTCGGGGTCTGCCTTCCCCCGGACTTGGCGGGCTCGGAGAGTCGCGCTGTCCGCAGCTTCTGCTTGGCGCCTGGGACCCTGTGGTGGTGCCAGCCCGGCCTCCGGGCCCGCTCCTCGCTCTCCGGCTGCAGCCGCGTCTACAGGAGCCCCCAGCGTTCGCCACGCCAGCGGCGAGGCTGCTGGGCCCGGTGGCGTCGAGTTTCCGGGAAGGCCAACAGGGCACACCTGGAGCCGCAGGGTGCGGCGGGTGCCTTCCGGTGTGCGGGGCAGGCCGTGCAGGACCCGAGGGGGTGCACAGAGAGGCTCACTCGGACGTGCCCAGCCCGCACACCCTCCCCGAGGAGCGGAGCCCGCGGGACCCCGGGAGGCCACGGGCCTCCAGGGAGTCCTAGGACACCAACACCTGCTGCCCTGGGGCATCTGTTAGCAGTCTGGCCCATGCCCCTTGTCATGTAAACCCCAGTCCTCGTGGACGCCTCAGTCTCGCCCGCAGAATCACAACGCAGGGCTGGCCAGGTGCCGGAGAAAGGGCGCTGCCGCAAAGGCTGTGCCAGGGCCGCGCCTCCCAGGCCAGACGGGGCAGTGAACTGCGCATGCGCGGGCCGCCCGCCTTCCCGGAGCGCGAAGACCCAGGGACAGCGCTGGTGCACAGCCCGCGGTGCCAGGGTCCAAGGCCAGCAAGGAGAACGTACCTTCCTATTGCACAGCCCTGAGACCGGTTGTTCCTCTCGTCAGCTTGGAGCTGTCTAGAATTCATCCCCGGAGATCATTGCTGCCAGATTCTCCAGCCTTTCTCTGGAAGAACAGCCTCAGGAACGGGGGGAAAACCGCCCTATGCTACATCTGTGGGTGGATGGTGGGTCCAGCAGTAATCCCATTGTCAGTGTTTTACCTCAAAGCAGCATGGGGATCAATTCTGGTCCAAGAACCATATAGGTAATACTATTTGTATGCTTCAGGGAAAATGACCTGGTTCTTAAGGATCACAGTAAGATAGATGACAAGTAGATGGATGGATGGATGAATGGATAGATGATAGATAGATAGATAGATAGATAGATAGATAGATAGATAGATAGATAGATAGATAGATAATAGATAGATGATAGATAGATGGATAGATAGATGATAGACAGGCAGATTTCTTATTATTCATTTCTATTATTTACTTCTTCCAGGGGCGCCTGGGTGACTCAGTGGGTTAAGTCTCTGCCTTCGGCTCAGGTCATGATCTCAGGGTCCTGGGATCAAGCCCTGCATCTGGCTCTTGGCTCAACAGGGAGCCTGCTTCCCCACCTCTCTCTCTCTGCCTGCCTACTTGTGAGCGCTCTCCTCTCTCTCTCTCTCTCTGTCAAATAAGTACAATCTTTAAAAAATATATTATTATTTACTTCTTCCTATTCTTTCTCCCAGTTATTTCCGTATTGTTTTTGCTAAACTCACTGCTATCCAACAAACTCCCTAGAAAGATGTAGATTTTCTGTGCTGTCCAGTATGATGACTAATAGCCATATGTGGCTATTGAGCCTTGAAATGTGGCTAGTGCTACTGCAGAATTGAACTTTTCTGATTAAATGTAAATAGCCACATATATCTACTGGTTACCACATTGAAGAGTACAGTTCCAGATAGTGTCATGCCAGCATACAAGGCCACTGTCATACTACAAACCTGTGAAATAAGACAATACTGATGGTAAAAAGGAACAATACAGAAAAATCCACATCTTTGGTGCATCAATGAACCTCTCAATGAACCAGCCCCAATGGCCACCCTAATTCTGATCCTTTATTAGGTATTTATAGAGTTTTTTGTTATTTAGGTTTGGATTCCTATTGCATAATTTAAAATACCCTAATACAAATTAGCCCTTAATTTTATACTACCCTAAATTCTCCATCCTTACTCTGATTAAAAGTGTAAGCAGTTTCACTACAAGAGTCATTCCTATTCTTCCTTTGTATATTCCACAATGCCTGCAAAACAGAGCTCCTACACTGTATGCATTCATTGACAAGCACCCAGAGCAGGTTTAGATCCTTTTCTGGCATTTTCAGCAACAATCTCTAAGGGGCAAATTGCCTTCTGAAAATAGCTAGGTTATGTCCAGTAACCATAGGGAAAATCAAAGTTCTCCCCAATAGTTCTCTTAGCTGCTCTCCTATGAGACATAAATGAGACATAAATGTGATCATCATTGGAGAGTCTTTCCACCATTTAAAGCAGTGATTTCTTGCATTATTTTGACATGGTTTTCTCCTAAATAAAAATTTACACAGAAATTCACTGCAAAAGACAGCAGATGAATATGCAGCTGTGGGTAAAGGTGGTGGTCAGAGGCTCCAAGCATCCCTTTCTCTGGACCTAGAGACACTTCCTAGTGAGGATTCTATGCATCAGGCTCAACTTAAAAAACTCAGATCTATGTGTAAATTTCTACCTTGATAAAATGTAAAACTATAAATAGAGATAATTAAGTTATGTAAGGCAGCAAGTCTTTGTTTATGATCTAGCCATGTTTTTAAAATATGTAAAAAAAAACAGAATTAATGTATGTTCAACATTTGAAAGAGTAACACCCTTCCTTGCTTTGCTTTTTAGGCTAGAAGAATTGACACAAGTCAACGAGCTAGAGTTATAAAACTCCGTATTCCTAAAGGACATATTTGTCTTGTCTTCACTTGTCCCTTTCAAATATTTTTTAAAACTGCCAACATAAAAATAATGTATGTTTGGTAAAATATGGAAAGACAAATAATTTTCCACCTGTAACTTTACTGCTAATAAGAGTAACACTTAAAATTTCTATTTTTTCCCATCTTATCTATACCTATATTTTTGCAAATGGAATCATAGTAAATATGCAATATTCTTTCTCCACATGTAATTAAGAACAGTTTTCCCACGTTATATTATCTAAGAAGACATATTTCAATTATGTATATAACTAGCTAGATCTAAGACATACATTTACATACATACATATGTGTGTGGGTGTGTCTATTTTAATGGTTTTTTTCCCTGGAAAAATAACATAAGTCAGAGGGAAAAAAGGAAAAATAGGAGAAAAACAGAAAAGAAGGCTTTTTAGAAATAATTTTGATTCTGTTATCTTGTCAGCAATAAATGGATTGAACTTTAAAATATATTTAAGTAGATTTATTTATGGCTATCACACTGAAGAGCATCATTCTGGACAGTGTCATCCTTGGATTCGGGGTCACGGTCATGCCTACAAGCCTGCAGAGGACAACACTGCAATAGTAAAAAGGAGAAAACCCACATTCTCAGTGCATCATTGAAGCTCTAAATAAACCAGTCCCAATGGCTACCCTAGCTCTGGATTCCCTGTCAGATATTTATAAAGTTCTGTATTACTAAAAAATAACTAACTAAATAAATAAAATATATAAATAAATAAATGAATAAATAAATAAAATTCCGTATTATTTATATCAGGATTTCAGTTGCATGAACCTGAAAGCATCCTATATAGCACAAATTTCCCCTTAATTGTATCTGCTGTGTCTGACCCTTACCCATAAATACGGTCCTATCCTTATCAGAACTACATGTTAGCATTCAAAAAAAAAAAATCTGCACAAGTGGACTAACAAAAACAAAGGAAAACTTAAGCTGTGTGCTTGCTGCATGTGGGACATCATAAATCTCTTCTCCTTACTATCTCAATCCTTGCAGCAATCCAAGAGTTGGTATTCCTACTATCCCTAATTTGCCAATGAGGAAAGGAGAACACAGGATCTGGTGGAGTACAGACTCCAAAACAATCAGACCCAAAGCCCAGCATTTCTTGCATTTCCACCAATGTGATACAATAAAATAGGATTTCAGGTCTTTGCTCATAGCTCTCCTCCTCAGGGAGGTCCTCTTGTGTCTGACTTAGAATTGCTATTATTGCCACTCAAGATCCTGCCTTGTACATCTCGCTGCTTCCTTTCTCTCTTCTGTGCTCCACAATACCTAACAAAGAATGATACATGCATTTGTTTTGTGTAATTTCCATCATCTTCTGCAAGAATAGGGGCTTCATGAAGGTTGAGATTTGTTGCTTGTTTGATTCCTGCTATCTTCCCAGTGTCTGCCCATAGATGAGGACGTTCAAAATGCATATGTTTAAGGAATGAATGAATGTTCTACTTCGCTTTTCTTTGACTAATAGTGCTATTAAACTTTTAAAATAATGATCTATCAATTACTTTTTCTTTTTTTTAAGATTTTATTTATTTATCTGAAAGAGACAGAGAGAGGGGGCGTGACCAGAGAGAGGGAGAAGCAGACTCTCCTCTGAGCAGGAAGCCCAACATGGGGTTTGATCCCAGGACTCTGAGATCATGACCTGAGCCGAAGGCAGATGCTTAACTGACTGAGCCACCCAGGTGCCCCAATTACTTTTTTCTTTCTCCTCTGAGCCGTGTAATAGATCCTCTGACCCCCCTTCTGGTAGTTGAGTTTTGGGGTGTTAGGACTGCTCAGAGGGATTTGGAACCACTTTTCCTGGTCTGTGGAAAGTTGGTGTGGGGCTCACTCCTGAGTATGGGTCTTCCCATACTCAAGACGGCTAGAGTTCACCTGGGAAGCCTCTGCGGGCACAGGCCCAGGAAGGTGAGGGCATTAGATAATTATTTGTTTTGAGCCTCTTGATTGACATTGCATGTTTTAACCCATAGTTTTTTGTTTACCTATTTGCATTTTCTCTCTACAGTAAAAAGAGTAACTTTCCATTACCTTTGTTGAAAACACTTCTCCCCATTCTAGCATTTATCATATAACTTGCTGCATGGATTTATTTCTTAGAATTCTTTTTTCTTATAAACTCTGTATTTTCTCTAATGAGTTATTAATTCTTTATGAAGCATTCTTAAATTTAACTTCTTGTCAAAATATGAACATTTTTTTTATTCACAGTTTGTCCTGGACTGAAGTTTTAATACTCTCCAGTAAGAAGGGTATTTTTAGATTTTTGAGTTAATAATAATAATTTTTTAAAAAGGTATGAGTTAGCGATCTAGATTCTCCAATATTAACAGAAACTTACTACATCTGTCTTTAGCAATTGTTCAACTTTTTCATGTCTTATGGATTTCCATTTCCGGGTTTAAAAAACCTATGAATGGAAGAGTCATCTTAAATATCTTTTTACTTCTGCAAATGCATGCCAGCATTATGTTCAATGCTGGGGATAGAGCAATAAGTGAGACCAAACACTAGCTGGCCCATAAGTCTTTTCCTTCCAGCTATTACGTATTTATTCTGCATGCATATTACGTATGAAGATGTGTGCCATGCACCACCAGAAGGGCACTGAGACACAGACCTTTCAAGAAGAGTCAGGCTCTGACTTCTCGGGATCAGGTCTTAATTCCTACTTTGTTACCTACACACCAGTGTGGCCTTGGGGAATTTCTTTAACTTCCCACATGTGCCATATCTCAAACTTATGTTCAAAATTAAACTCTTCCCCTGTCTGCCCATACGGATCCTACCTCACAATCTGCCCTTTGGTAAATGGGATTTCAATTCTTCCAGATGCTCAGGCCAAAAACCTTGAAATCATTCTTGACACCTAGCTTCCTCTTATACAACTTATTCAATCTATTAAAAAGATATACCATCAGCCCTGCCTTCAAGATAGGTCCAGAATCTAACACTTAGGAAAATCACATTTCTATGTGATAAAAGGCAACATCCTTTCTCACCTGTACAACTGCTATAATTTCCCGGCTTAACCTTTCTGTTTCTACCTTTTCCCCCTATGGTTTAACGTCCACAGGGCTGCCATTACCTTTTTTTTTTTTCTTTAAAGACTTCATTTATTTATTTGACAGAGAGAAATCACAAGTAGGCAAAGAGGCAGGCAGAGAGAGAGGAGGAAGCAGGCTCCCTGCTGAGAGCCCCATGGGGGGCTCGACCCCAGGACCCCAAGACCATGACCCGAGCCAAAGGCAGAGGCCTCAACCCACCGAGCCGTTTGTCGTTTTTGTCGTTTTTGAAGATGATGTAAAGAGCTCATGATCCTTTCCTCTGGCTCTTTCTCCTCCTTTTAAACTTCAGGCTCTCTGGACTCTTTCAAACTAGTGTCTGGACCTTATGAAACTCCTCCATTCTGTGTATATTAATAGCTCTACCCAGTCCTAAATACTTAGCAGCAGGCATTTTAAAATACATCAATATAGTGTTTTAAATGACAGAATTCTTCCAATATGGAAATTGAATGTCGTTTAAAATAGTCTTATTATAATATAGCAACAAAAATAATAATAATACTAACTATTGAGAAACTACCATATGCCAGAATCTTTTGATGTGTTTTCTCTAACACTTAGAATAATCTTGCGAGGCTGGGATTATTTCACCAAGTTTTGAGTTCAGGATACTGACTGTTGGAACAGTTACCACCTTGTGTCTTTTAGACCCCAAACCCAGGAAGAGATTGGCTTGGGATCTAGGACCAGCATGCTCTGGGTCTCAAGCCTTGCTCTTCTCACTATGACGTGAAGCTTGACCATGGACGAGGAGGCTTTGAGGGAATGTAATTCAGCATAAGTTAACCTCTACAACAGCCATGGATGTGAGGTTCAGAAATGCTGGCACTCCTCCAGAGGGCAGGCTGGGCCATGAGCACTGCCCCGGAGCGACTCGAGCAGACAGCAGTGCAGCCTCTCACAGAAAGCTTACCTAGAAGGCTGAGTTACTTCTTACAGAGACTTCAAAAAAATGTACTATTTCACAACTTTCACAAAACTGTGGTAAGGGTGAATGAACAGCTGGTATTTTGTATATGGAAAAGTAGAGACCATCTACTTCAGGTAAGCTGATACATCCTGTAATATAATATATACTATAATTTCACATGTCATCGTTAGGATCTCACTGTTTTTAAAATACCTGATTAATTGCATTCAGCTTCTTTGCTTATTGTTTTTAACTGTGTGTGTGTGTGTGTGTGTGTGTGTGCGCGCGCACGTGCGCGCGTGGTTGGTTCTTCCCCTCTCCGACTTTGTGCTGGGTTTTTGCAAAGATCAATACTCATACTTTTTTTTTTTCCCTTGAAGTATATATTATATTGGTGATATTTTAGGAAGTACAATACACAGAGGATTTTTTCTCGATTAAAGTAGTATTAGGACAGTGGTGGTAAGGAATTCACTTATTTTTGCTTATAAAATGAATTCTATGCAGTCCTTAATTTGTCTATATTCAAAGTCAGTTTTTCTCCCTTATACCAAGAGAATTCCATCCTTTTTGTTTTTATTTTGATAGCTCCTTTAAATGTTTACATGTTTAAGAAAACCAGATTCTTTAACAACAAAGGCAAGAAAAAAATAGTCATGACTAAAGTTTTAATTATTTTAAGTGATAGATTCACCGTTGCTTCTTACCCACATTAGAAACTAGAGGTGAGGGCTGCCTGGGTGGCTCAGTGGGTTAAAGCCTCTGCCTTCAGCTCAGGTCATGATCTCAGGGTCCTGGGATGAGCCCCGCATAGCATCAGTGGAGCCTACTTCCTCCCTCTCTCTCTGCCTGCCTGTCTGCATACTTGTGATTTCTCTCTCTCTGTCAAATAAATAAACAAAATCTTAAAAAAAAACAATAGAGGTGACCTTTTAGTCTGAAGACTTATTAAAAGCACAAATGACCACCAAAATGTGTTACCAAAAGAACAAACAAAAAGTTAGTGATTCCTCCCCCTCACAAAATCCCTAATTATACCACAAAACCAGTTATCCAAGTATTTAATCTTTAATATAGAAAAATCCTTCTGGAAGGCAGACACTCTTTGGTATTTGCTGCCAGCTGCATAAAGAAGCACATCTGCAATGGCCACAATAGCCAAACTGTGGAAAGAACCAAAATGCCCTTCAACAGATGAGTGGATAAGGAAGATGTGGTACATCTATACAATGGAATATTATGCCTCCATCAGAAAGGATGAATATCCAACTTTTGTATCAACATGGACAGGACTAGAAGAGATTATGCGGGGTGAAATAAGTCAAGCGGAGAGAGTCAATTATCTTATGGTCTCACTTACGTGTGGAGTATAAAAAAAAATCATGGAGGGCATTGTGAGAAGGAAGGGAAGGATGAATGGGGGGAAATTGAAGGGGGTAATGAACCAGGAGAGACTGCGGACTCTGAGCAACAAACTGAGGGTTTTGGGGGGGTGTGAGCGAGCCTGGTGGTGGGTATTGAGAAGGGCACGTATTGCATGGAGCACTGGGTGTGGTGCATGAACAATCAATCTTGTAACACTGAAAAATTAAAATAAACATATTTGGGGAGAAAAAAAAAGAAGCACATTGTAAAAATCTGGGTTTAGGATGGTCTTCAGTTTTATCTGTTTCTTGGCATCCCCAAGTGATGGTGAATTTGACAGTGTCACAAAACAAACTTTGCACACTAAACAAAACAAAGCAGAAAGATGAGTTTGTTGCAATGGTTTCAATCTCTAAACCAAGAAACTCAGGGCTACAAAAGCAATGAGTTCTGAGTTCCTCACAGACTAAGGAATTCTTATGGGATGAGTTTGGAGGTGATTTGACTTTTTGCTGATTGGTTGCCTAAGGATCTTCTTTCTTCTTTCTTTAAATCAGATCAGCTGCCAGATGAAGAAGGAAGTCCAATGATGGCTCTAACAGACTTGACATTTGGGGATTGGCTGATGTCCTCTGCTAATTCCTGAGAAGAGTTGAGGTTTCCTTCATCACCTGCATTGGTTGTCTCCATTTTGCCCTTGACATATGGGACTCGATTTCAGTTTTGGTCTACAAGAGACATAAGTAGGAAATAAACACTGACAAAGCAAGGGCCACTCGTGGGGAATTGTAAACATCACCTTACATAAATCTCACCAATGTGAAAAGCAAGCCTTTTTCTGCCCTTTTACAAGAAATTGGGTTCTGAGTAAATTGCCAAAATCACTGAGATAGGGATGTTGCATATATTCAACAATGGTTTTTCCTCTTAAACCATGGGACTTTAAGGGATGGCTTTTTTGCCCCCTGGCATGATCACTGAAGATATATAGTGTACACACAATGAAACAAGATAAAACAGTACAGAAATATATAAAGTAAAATACCAATCCATCTTTCCCAAATCTCCTTTACAAATTTTACCATCGTCACGTACCATATGTACAATTCTCTCAATTTTTCAATGTCTAGACAATAGGAGTTACACCATGGTCAGGCCAAGGTTTGCCTACACATGTGTTTTGCTTGGCTAATACTGTATTTTTAAGGCATTTAAATGGAATGAAAACATTAAACACACACACAAAAGCATACATTGGCACCTGAATCTGGTCTACCTCATCCTGAGGAACCTAAGAATCTAAGTGGGGTACTGGTTCCTACAGGTCACCAGTTGGCAGGCACTGGGGATGCTGAGAGCCCTCTCCCCTCTCACAGGCCCACAGTCACCTGCCCTAGGTCACGCCTGGCCTGATGTTACCTGTGGTTAGCTACTGGGAGCACTTAAAGTTCGCAACCCAGATATTTATTCATTAAATATCTTTTCCACTTACTATTCTATTGGGACTACCTTTCCATATCTTCCATTCATTTCTTAAATAATGTCCACTAGTCCACTGTTTGGATACAATATCTTTATTCGACCGTCTTACTACAGAAAAAGAGTTAGCCTGTTTCTGATTTTTGCTATGGAAATGCTTTAATGACTGTCCTTATACATGTATTTTGCCACTTGTGCTTATGTTGCAATAAGATCTAGTCCTGGAAGTGGAAATTGCAGGGTACAAAGGTATGCATGTTCTGTCCTTTGATGAGCTGGCCAAACTGTCGTCTGAAGTTTGCATTGAATATATTACATGTAAAAGTACCTATTCCCCAATATCCTCAAATGGGTCAAGTCACATATGGGTAGACACTCAATTTGGAACCATTTTGGGGAAGTTTTGCATTTTATAGCAATGAAAAAATAAAGTATTATGAATTTTATTTTAAAATTGCTTTTAAGACACTTATGTCCACCTTGAACTTTATTCGAGATGTCACTGGACTATGGTGCGATCACTCTTCATTGTAGAGCAAGACAATACTGAAGAAGCCACATGAAACTCTTCTGCTCTGCTCACATCCCCTTTGGAAAATGCAATAAAGAACTCAGGAGAAGTGTGCATTGCTGTAGGAAACTGTACTGAGCGTGGCTTTCTAATTGTTCCTAGCTTTTGACCTATTGTTTGAATAATTTTAAGGAAAAAAAATTTCCCTCCTGAGAAGGAAATATAATAAACACCACTTAGGAAATACAGAGATATAAATATAATTATGAGAAGAATGTGCTATTTCTGCCAAATTACTGGTGGAGATCTAAAAAGGAAATTAAGGCTTTTTAAAACCCAGCAAAAATATTCATTTTATAAAGAATAAATCCTGCTTAAACCAAACCTGAAGTGAGATTTGTGAAAGATTGACTTGACATCCTTCTCCTAAGACAAGAATAAAGAGAGAGGCTGAACACAGAGAAGTTTTTGTGACTTCGCTCTTTCTAGAATGTGATCGTTGATCTAAGTATTTTTCTATGACTACAAAGTTCATTGTCTGCTTTTTTATACAAGTAATTTTAAACTATGTATAAATATATGTGTGTTTGTGTGTGTATAATTATATACACACGCACATAAACTATAACTATATGAGGAAAACATACATATCTATATATCTCCCTCAAGCAGAACATAGAGACTGACCCCTAACTTCATTAGGGTTTAAATGGATTTCACTCTTTATTTTCATAAAATAAGTTCCTTATCCAAATGATCGATTCTACAGAAAACAAAATTCCATCTTTATCATATAAGAACAACTCCATGACAAGGATTTTAAGGTAGAAGTGTAGAAATTCTCTACCCTGAAATAGAATCAACTTTTCCAAATCTTTCAAATCATTACTTTTCTTACCTTTATATGCCCCATTTTTAACTTTTCACTTCTCATTTCTCTACGAGTACTTAATGATAGTAAGTGACTTGTATATGCATTGGTAGAGATTCAAAGAAAAAAATCAATATATTACTTATGCCTATCCTTGATCTGCCAAGAGAACATTTCACCATTTTCCCTTGCCCCCATATCCTTTGCAAAATGAGCCAGATCGGAAGAAATATGGGAATAAATACACCAGTTTACAAATGAGAACAAGTGTTATGTTTATCCAAGTCGGCTATAGATCACATTTGCTTAAAAGATCCTAAATTTAAAATCCTCCCCGAAAATTGAAGCAATAGAACATTAATTCATTCAACAAACACTTGTTCAAGATTTAGTATGGTCTAAGCTTCAAATAAGGTGTTGCAAAGGATATTAGGAAGTATCAGATAGTTTCTTCTTAAAATCTGAGTGAGAAAGTACACATACATAACTATGTGGAAAGCCCCAAAATATTGACCCAAAATGAATAAAAGAAATGGACCATTGACAAGTGTAAAGCTCTCCACTTAGTTTAAAAATAATCCATTTCTTATGCTCACATTTAGAAAGAACTGAGAACTGGCTACAAACTGTAGCAGCTGCTAAAATTCCGAACAGGAGCCTCCTTTTAAAGTATCTATCATCATCCCCAACTGAGACTCAATATGTAAAAGTGCAATAGGATTCTTACCATGAGTGAGAAATACTGGCCAGGTTCAAAGTGGGGAGGAGATGTCTGTGTGCCCAGTACACAGGAGACGCTCAACAAATTGTTGGGAAGTAAATCAACAAATGAACTGTCTTCAAACATGGTTGCAATAAATACCTGAGGACTAAAGCCAGGTTTTTCCTTATTTTTCATTTTTCGAGGGCAGAAATAAACGCTGTGTAGAAGAACTGAAAAAAAAAGAAAGTTTCTCAGACTGTGGTCTGGTTTTGTAAATAAAGTTTTATTAGAACACAGTCACACCCACCCTTTCTGTAGGGCTTCCCTTAAAGCCTAAATTATGTACTATCAGGCCTTTTACAGACACTGCCTGCCACCAGCAGGGCTCCAGTAGGGCCCACAGCAACCTTGTTATGATAGTGCCGATGACTGTAAAATAAAGGGGTGCAGCACAACACAGGGAAAAGGAGAGACATCAACAGTGCCATCCATGTCCAAGCTTCTTCATTCTGTTGCAACATGTCCTAAGCTTATTTTCTTGCTTTCTTATGTAGGACGATTTTCAAAAAATACGTGTCTCTGTGACCAACCACATTTAGAAAAGACTATACATAATAACCTCTTGCTGAAGATTAATAACTTATAAGCACCTACTTACCGAGTAAGAATTCTTATTTTGATTTTTATTAATTTATTATTTTAATTATTTATTATTTTATTAATTTATTATTTATTATTAATAACTTATTAAGAAGAATTCTGAGGTGACCTATGGGCAAGGAGCCAGGGTTGCTTTGTTTAACCCATTATTTGTCAATCATATTTGAGGAAGGAACTCCTGTTCTCAGATCACTCTTTAAACTCACTAGTGCCGGGCGCCTGGGTGGCTCAGTTGGTTGAACAACTGCCTTCAGCTCAGGTCATGATCCTTGAGTTCCGGGATCGAGTCCCACATCGGGCTCCCAGCTCCACGGGGAGTCTGCTTCTTCCTTCCTACCTTCCTTCCTACCTTCTCTCCTCTCATGCTCTCTCTCACTTTCTCTGTCTCTCAAATAAATAAATAAAATCTTTAAAAATAAAAAAAATAAACTCACTAGTGCCAATATATACATTTCTTTAGAGAACTTTGCTCCTTTTCTCTACATAAAGGATTTGGCGGAAGAGTCCTAAGTAGTGTGGACATACACCGTAAAAGATGATCGCAATGATAAGTACCTTATGTGCCAGACATGAATGTCTAGAATCCTAACGAAGCACATGAAAAACTATAAATAAACTTGGTGATTAGAACTTTGTCTATAGTAGGATGGTGTTTTTCTCAGCAGCCCATGGACCTTCAGCATCAGAATTACCTGGGATATTTGTTGAAAGTGCTAACTTCATGGCCCCACCCAACAATAAATCAGAACATCTGTAGTAGTGATGTGGCTCTTGATTTTAACAAGTCCCCAGGTAATTTTCATATGCCTCATTATTAAAGAACCAAGGCCTCTGGAAGATCAACAGAGATCTCTGGGAGAGAGTCCCAGGGCATATTTGTCCATGATATTTCTACTTTCCCCAGAACTTTGGGAACGCTGTATATCACCCAAACATGAAGTCCTATTGCCTTGGGATAACATCAGTGACACGATGTAAACAGATTAATGCTCTGGGAAAACCATAAAACAAAGATTTGCATGCATCATAATAATCTCTCTACCAAATTATAAGAAATCAAGAACATTTGCAAAGAAGTCTCAGCTTCATTTCTCACATTTTCTCTAAGGGTTTTCTTGGATTCTTCAGTCCTCCAAGATGTCCTTGTTTCTTGAGCTTGATTGTAATTTAGTTTATTTCCCATTATTTCATAAATATTTATATTGTATTGAATATCAAGGTATTCTATTTCATATTTGATGATTCTTATCTCCCCATCTCATATACTTAAAAACATGCTTGTACATTTTGAGACACAGTGGGGATAATTACATCCGTTTTAATAAATACACGTGGCATGTTTGATTTATTGGTAATGTCAAGTAGATAGGAACATATGCATCAACCTTGTCAGTAGCCTTGTTCATTGTCAGCTTTGTGAAACTGACAGGCAGAGAAAGACCCCCTGACCATGTCCGAGCTATTTACCCTCCTCCCTCCTGATTATAAACACCGGTCTCAGTGACTTTATGAGTGATCTTCAGAGGGAAGAGCAGTTCCAATGTCATATAATATTGGGAAGTAGTGGCTAAGCTAGGAAACTGAGAAAATAGAGTTTAGAATCTGCTTGTTTCACAAATCAAATGTCAGGCAGGAATTTCCCTGCAGTCCTGAGGTACAAGTTAATAGCTTGAGTAACAACAACAACACAATTGTTGTGCACAGAAGGAATGTTTTCCTGAGCAGAGAACATGGCAAAAATTGTGTATCCCCAAGGTCATAGAAGCAGCCAGGCGTCATGAGCCTTAATTAAGAGAAGTGTTGAAAAGAATTCTTTTACAGTGCTAATATAATACACATGTGTCCTGTGGGAGAGCTGTGTATGATCTTCAATGAGGAGACAGAGTTCCAGAGAGCTGTGTGGCCGAACTGTGAAGAATGGAGGGAATGGGTAGATTCAGAAAGGAAACAGAATATCATAAAAACTTGAAGGCACAGTTCAGTAGTGATGGGGAAACAGTCAACAGGAGATCAGAGAGGGTTCAAGAGCAAGACCAAGAAGAAACCCAGAATATACCGTTTTGACGTTAGTTTTTCCCGCAAAGAAATAAAAGGGGGTCCACAATCAAATGGTCCAGTAGAGAAACCCGGGGCTTCTCTGAGGAAGGTCTGGGACCACCATGGGGGGGCAGCAGTTGGTGTGGGTGTGAGGAGGGACATCTGTAGCCAACCTCGATGGGCCGGTGTCCAGACGGTTGCCAGCTCACTTCTGCGGAACCTCTGTGGTCTTCAGAAACTTTCCCTGGGTTTGAAGGTAACTTTGATTAATGAGTGAAAGGTAAAAACAGAATATCCCCTTAAGGCTTAAAACAGTCTATCACAAAATGTAAATTCAACAGGTCTATAATTTCATAAGGAGAGGAGCCGGTCCCATGGCCATAGTAGACATGCAGTAATTACATTTGCAAGAGAATATACTTTTCCACCAAACTTTCTCACAGGACAAAAATTAGTTAGACCTTTGAATATCTTCTGTGCTAAATTCAGCACAGGCAGCCCGAGGGGATGTGACGTACCAATGCTAAAAGGAAAAAGCTAAAGGAAGATCTAAGGGTTTTTGATTATCTGTATTGCTTTCTATATTGATATCTACACCCATATTAGATCTAGGTATTTTGTATGTGTTGATAGATTAATATCAGCACCCGTCTGTCTATGACTCCTCCATAATGTTCCTTTCTGTATTTTCCCCCACTTCTGTTGGATTGTGGACACAATCCAGCAGCTTCCAAGAGCCCACCTCTTGTGACTTTCCCAGTCCACACAGATGAGTGACGTTTCAGAGTTCTTCCCAAGGAAGCGTTGGTTGCTGATCAAAAGTAATAGCTCTTCTTCTCTCATGGTACATTTACTGAGAATTTGAGAGCAATCAAATGTATCATGAAGAGTAATGAGCTCTAATTTAGAGTGAATTGTACAGGCAAAATGCTGTATTGGCTTGAAATGCGATCCTACAGAAACCCTGTTTTGTGGTTCGACTTTATTGCCCTAAGACCGTATCATTCTCTAGGATGATTCTAAGCTACCGTGCTCCCTAAATATGACGGCAGCTATGCTTTTCTCTAAAATTTAATTTCATTAAATTTAGTTTTCATTTCCTTCATTTTCTTTTTAAGAATTTTATACCAACTTTCTTTTTAAGGATTTATTTATTTATTTGAGAGAGAGAGCATGACAAGGGGTGGAGGGCAGAGGGAGAGGGAGACCCTCAAGCAGACTCCCTGCTGAGCATGAAGCCCAATGCAAGGCTTGATCTCACCACCCTGAGATCATGATCTGAGCTGAAAGCAAGAGTCCGACACTTAACCCACTTAACCACCATAGTGCCTCTCTACTAACTTTTAAGATACTAACTTTCAAACTGTATTTGAAAAGGAGAAAACAAATGAAACCTTTTATGAAACTATGATATGCCTGCTACTTTAAAGATGAACCTTTGCTTTCCACCTCTGCCTTACCAACTTCAGAGGCCCTACGCACCTTTGTAGAATCATAAGATGTCTGAACAATGCAGTTGTGCTGTCATCGTTTTCAGGTTAAGAATATTTAATGGGACTGAAACTAGCGTCGACATTGTCTCTAGTACAAGTCCCAGTTAGAGAGTAAAAGCTGAGGTCTATTCAGAACTTTCCTATTTACCTTACCGTGGGCAAGAAATAGCCTTTCATCAAAAAATAATTCTAATTTTTAAATATTTGAGGACTACCAACCTGTGGCTGACACTAACCAATTGAGAGAAACTAGTTTAATCATGTTCATCAGAGAATCGTTTTATTATATTTATGTTTTGTTACGATTTTCATCATAAATTCCAACTCATCATTCTTTTCTTCTCAGAAAAATCTGTTGAACTTGGAAAAAATCCATCTTCTGAGTGAGAATATTCTGCCTGCCAAATGGTGATGGTTGGCATTTGAAGAAAAAGTAAACAGAAAGTGAAATAGTGAGATAATTATTTTTGTGAAAAGTACTATCGGTAACAATATACCGAAGTTTGTTCTTCAATTACTTTGGACTATAAATAGACATTTAGAAGAGGATGATGGGAAAGACGATTCCAGATTTCCATTTGAGTTACACTAGTTCCAAAATGCAAAATTACTTCATATTCTCCCAGATATTAGTGCAATTAACCAAACAGCAGATGCCCTTCTTTATGGACGCTTGCTTATGTACCGAATGAGAAAGATGCTGTAATTGGCTTGATCCAGATGTCCATGTGAAGTAATTGAGATTCAGAAATAGTAAAATTTCTGAAGAAATACGAAAGGGCTACTCAATCAAAAACATTTTTTTTTTTAATCACGAGGAACAAATTCAAAGAATAGTGCTTTAAAAAATGTGTGATTTTAAAAATGCACATTCAATAATTTCGGATGGCCTGGGTTCAACACTAATGTTGCAACTGTACTTTGTTTATAAGATACTTTATTAGTCTATGATCCTAACACTATTTCTTTAGAGCTGCTGACTCCCTGGGCACAGTCAGATTGAAAATGATAATAAATATGTTACTCTGTAGCTCCAATCCTTCAGAAATCTAACTATCATTCATTTCCAGTCTATGAGATGTGTCACAAAAATTCCCATGCAGTTTCTTGTTCTATCAAGCTCTAAAATCATGTCTTGCTGTTCCCAAGAAATCTAAATATACAAGCCTGACATTCTTGTCACATAGGGCCAACCCTTTGTTAATCAGGACTACTGTTGGGAACAAAAGAAATGAACTTCGTTAACAGAAACAGAAAAAAAAAAAAAAAAGAATCATAGGGGTACAGACAGATCAGAGAATCAATAGGAAGCCCGGAAAATGGAAAATCAGATTTGAGGACTCAGGTCCAGAAAGATGGTTAGCTATAACAAAAATTAAGGTCATGCACAGGGACAACTGAGGGAGGGTCCAGTCATGGCAAACTCTAGACCACCATGAGTGCTGGCTCTGGACCATGGATGCTGCTGACACCAGTGGAATAAATTCTAAGTCCAGCTTGTCATTACATATGCAAAGACCCAAGTAAGGACATTCACATGGACACAATTAGGTCCCCTGGCCTTACTGGAGCTAGCAATGTCTTGGGGAGCAAATATCTGTCACATATCTGCCCCTTCCTTCTTTTCCTTCCTTCCTTCCTTCCTTCCTTCTTGCCTTTTGTGTATTTTCTTCTTCTTTGCTGTAAGGTAGGTTCAGAAAGCTGAGACACTGGCCATCCAGAGGAATGAAAAGGGCTCATAAACAGACAGTGTCATTTCTCCACTGTACCCACCCAGTGGTGTGGAGCAGCAATCTCTCAACTGTGGCCACTTTTGACTCAGGAAAGAGCATGGCTGACTAAACCGGTACTGTTTTCTTTAAAAGAGATTTATGAAACATAATTCATATTATTATTGTCAAGGTTTCATGGGTTCGTTATAAAGTAATTGGAAAACAGATAAGCAAAGAGAAAGAAGAGCACTCATAACTCATCCAGCCAGAAATAGTGTCAACATTTTGTTGTGCATTTTGAGATTTTATTGTGTATTTTGAGATTTGAAAAAAAACTTTTAAAATAAAAATGTAGGGGTGTGTGTGTCTAAATGTATATGCAAATGTACACATATACCACACAGAAACATAGTTGGATAACTTAAGAATATAAAACAACATACCTTAAACATGTTTCACATTTCAGTTTTCCTACATTATTTCTATTTACTCATATAAATTCCATTAAATTACTATATCATAATTCATTTAATGCATCCACTATTGTTGTCATTTGGGAACTTCTCCTCACATGTCTTTCCTGTGATAAACAAGCCTGCAATGAACATCTTTAGAGAAAATGTATAATTATATTCTCAAGATAAATTTTTAGACTTGGTTTCTCACAGGATCAAAGTGGGACATCTAATTGCCTTTTCTAGGAAAGCAAAAGCTCCAGATTATCTAACTCTGACAGAGCTAGCATCCTGTAGTTAACAGCTGCTGACTTATAATTGGATCCATCCGAGGAACGTTTTTATAAACCATAAACATGTTTACAAGATGAGCATCTAAGTGTTTTCCCCTCTCTGCACTGTTTGATGAAGATAAAGCTCAACAAGAAAGTGAACCCCTGATGGCCAATCAGATTATCAGAATGGAGTCTGGTCATTAGGAAGCATATTTAAGACTGAAGATTTCTCTTCACCTCTCTCCACCGCCTTCTTCTAATAATGTCTAAATCCTCTTTTCCATCCTTCAAATGACAACCAAAGTACAGCCATTCACAAGAGCTTCTTTCTCTGGGAGGGACCCCTCCCCGGTTTTCTCTTCCTTCATGTTTTTCCTGACAGCTGCCTCCCCCACCGGCTCACCAGCAAATTCTGCTTGGGAAGTGTAGTCACTCTATGCCTCTATGCCCACATCCCCCCTTGTATTCCACAACCCAAATTCTATTTTTTTTACCTACCATTCTCTTTTAACTGACCCAGGAAAAAAATATTGATTTTCATTGCAAACAAAATGTGTACTAAATTTTTAAAAATCTGTAGTTACAGAAAAATATAAATTAGAAGATAGGAATGCTCTGTAATCCACTCCTTATGCAGAATCTGATTCCTAAATATCACTTTTCCCCCAGGAGTGTTTCTTGGCACACACACCCCCCCCATCTCTCAATAAAGACTAGTTTTTACCACTCAACATTCATAACCAATAGAGTCAACTAGTCATTTGCAAATAATTCAAACTTCTTTTTGACTTCAAGACACTTACTCTCAAGTGCCTATTGTATTCCTTGCCCAAAGGGTTATTTGCTTGGGTGTGTGTGCCTTCATTCTGAGTCCGGACCTGCTTTTGATCCCAAGAGCTCAGCTTGCACTTTGCAGTCTTGCATTTGCCCTCATGCAAACATCTTTGTCTCCATTCCTGGTGTACCCTGAGATTCATTCTGGTTGCACAGATCTACTCCTCCTCCCTTGACAGTGTCTCGTTAAAGAAAATATGCAAATTGGCTTATCTTGACCTCTTGTTCTTCCAGCTGAAGATGAAACAGTCAGCTTCCTCAACCCACACTGCTGACCAGGAGGAGGAAGGAGGTGACCTGTCAAAAGACTGTGGGGACAGAAAATGGATGCTTGAGGTGCTCAGAAATACTTGAATTGAGCAGAGCCTTCAGACTTTCCCAGTGCTCCTTGTTGTTCCTTTGTGGCTCCTTTTTTTTTTCTTTTTTTTTTTCCATTAGAGGCGGTTGCTGAGGAAGAGGGAGAGAGAATCTTAAACAGGTTCCAGCGCAGAGCCTGACATGGGGCTTGATCTCACAACGCTGAGATCATCACTTGAGCCATCCCAGTGCCCTTGTGGCTCCATTTCTAATCTCAGCCCCAAATAGGCAGCTGATGTTCTCAGAAATGGGATCCATTTTTTAAATTATACTTCTAAGGCTTAGCTTAAGTTGTTCTCTTAGCTGAAGTATTATTTATACTATACAGGTTTTCCTGATCCTTATCTCCGCTAGCCCACCACTCTCTCAAATAGATATAATTGCTTTTGAATTCGTATTTCCATGGCACACTGTGAAAACCTCTGTTTAGGCACCGATTGTGTAGACTTGCAGGAATTTATGTTTCCATTTCAGTCTCTGTTCGTTAACTGTGAATTGCCAAGGTTGTCTTAGCTTAATAGACCAGGATGCCTAAGAAAGTGCCTTGACTAAAACACAAATTCAATAAACAGTTACTAAATTCAATTTCTGTACACTTAGCAACAGAAATATCTCAGAGTTGTTCATATTATTTTTGTTAATTCAATCAGCTTCAACCCTACAACATAACCACGTGAGAAGCTTCAAGCTACCCCAGTATTGCTGATGTATAAAAGCATTGCAGTTATTGGTTGGTAAAAAAAAATGCAGTTAGTGGTTGGTACAAAAACAATCTGTACCACGAACATGCTCCGTAATCGTTACAGACTATTTCTTTTCTTTCGAATCAAACATTCACTGAACATCTAAGCACAATGCACAGTGCTGGAATCAGAGGTTGTTGATGTTTTGTATAAACATGACAATCGTGAGATTCTCTTCTCTCAAAAATTGAGTGCTGGGGAGAGCCATCCATGATGCAAGGCCAAGCGGAAAACACCCCCAAGACGGTGAGATGGTGATTTCTCTGTGCACGGATGATACAATTTTGAGTTGCAATGCACTCCATTAATTAAACAAGTCTGCGTGTCCATAATTTAATTTGCTGAAAGAATTCACAGGAGGGATGGGAAACCGGGTTCCCCTGCTTCCCATAAATGTAATTGACATAATGAGTAGCTTTCCCTTTTGAGTCACAGCGCCTTACAGTAACACCTGCCTCACGTGATACCCAGCTCTCTTGGAGTTGCACAGAGAAATAATTTTCTAAGTGCAATTCGGCTCAATGTAGATGGATATCACATAGCATCAGAGACTTCAGAAGTCAAGAAAATGAAAATGACTTCAGTGAACTCGGTGGGTGGAAATAGTATAATCTGAGTCAAATAATAATTCATCTTAACTCGTACGACATATTTCCCTCTCACGCTAGGTATTTTCAAAGTTTGGCAAAATTCGAAATGGAAAGGAAAAAATCTTACATGGAAATGTGAAATACATCACCTTGTATTTTGATTAGCAGTTTTCAAAGCACTTCTGTATGCTCTACCTTGGTGTTTTAGGCATCGAGCTTATGAATGAGACACGTTTTATCATCCTCCTCGTCATTCCCTTTTACAAATGACAAGATGGGAGGTTTTAAGGGTTTCATAATCTGACCCTAGTGCTAAGCTGCTTCCATTATGTGCTTTGAAGATCGTGTCAGCATTTATCACGGAATCAGGATCATACTAGATAGTCAGTAATTAGTTACCCAGTGAATGGATGTGACTGCATAAAAAACTTCTCTCTTGCCATTTATTCTTACAAAAATTTTAAGTTACTTTTACTGCTGATCACTATGAAGTCAAATATCTTTATAACTCATATTTCTCTAAGAGTAAAGTCACCAATGGTTTGATTTTTTTCTTAATTAATTTGAAAATAGCATTTTTAGACCTCCGAGATAAAATAACCAACAAAAGAGGAAAAGAGAGTCTTTAACTTTCTGAATGTACTTTAAACCTCTTCCTCTATCAGGGTTTAATTTCATTCTTTTGTTTCTCCCATTCACCTTCTTGTTAGTGGCTTTTTCCCAGTTAATTATTTGTAGCCCTTAGATTTCAAATGCAATCCCTTTCTTCCCATCCTGAGCTACATTGTTAACAATCATAAAGAAAAATAACCAAGGAGCTAATAAATGTCATTTTTTTACATGTTATATAAAGTATTTGTAAAACAGTAAGCACTGTTCAAGTATTCTTAGAATTGGCCATTTAAGACTTTAATATCTGGCACTGAGAAAAATAGTACTTTGAAAGCTTTCATTTTATACCTAGGCTATAGAAATTTCAGCACCTACTGATAGGTTGTGAACATTTACAAGTGAATGAAACAAATTAAATGGCAAACTCCTACCAGGGTTTGAAACATAATATTTTAGTGGCTGCTTTATTTATCAAATAAAAATAGAACATGGGGAGCAACTACTCAATTAACTTAGTTTTAGGACTCTTTGAAGCAACTTGGCTAAAAATTCCATTATGTGTAGGAAGATCTATGTTGTATTTTTTTCTATGTTGTATTTTTCATTAATTCAGTCTATTTCTTAAATCCCTAAGGTCTTATGCCAGAATCTCAGAGGATCCCAGAGACTATATGTTTATATCTACATATTCGGCTCTATATCTATTACACCCTTCCTCTCAAAAAGGTTGTTTGGAAAAGTTAACCTGGGTGTTTTTCATCTACAATACCTCTTTTGTTTCTCCTCCATAGCTCCAACTCATTTCTGTTAACATTTTAGGCCTTACAAGGCAACTAGCTCAGAGAAGGAATGATACAGCAAGAAAAAGAGTCCATTTGAAAGAAAGGTTTCAAAAGCATGGCCTGCTGATGTGAAAGGACTCCCAGCATAATAAGTGCGCATGTGCCGTAGATTGGAGTCGGTTTCTCTCTTCTGGGCTGAGAGCCTCCTATGCCCCGTCATCTGCCCCAACAACAGGAATTTTGCCAAAGGGAGAGATATCAGGATCTAGATAGGCTTTAGAACGTGTAAGTAGAAAAGAACACTGTCCCACTTCCCACTCAGAGGTAGAAGAAGAGAAGCAGCAGCCTTGGAGAGCTCTCTAACAAACTGTGCAAGGACATCAAGGGTGCTATGTGCAATGTCAAGGCACCAGAGGCTGACAATGGCTCCCCAGAATTCACTAGTATCCCAGGGTGCCCCTGGACAGCAGTCAATGTTTCCCATCTCCCCAGGAAGGGCATGCATGTCAGCAGAGGGTGAGACAGCACACTTGCAGAGCGCTGAGGGTTGGGACGAGGGACTGGTTTGCAAATAACAGTGTGGGCCATAGTTCAGATTGTTTGTGAAGCCAGAGCAAACTGAGTGGGTGCTCACAAGGGCATTTATGGGGATGCCAGTGTGGTCCACATAACCCAAGATGAGACATTCAACCCCCTTCTACTGTTATTATAAAAACAGAACAAGAGACAAACACAAAACCACTCCAGAATTGTAGATCATTCATTCCTAGAGAGGAAAGGGGATTAGACTGAGCCAAATCCTAATTAATTCCATAAAATGTCTTCCATTGAGGGAAATCTCAAAATAAAGATAAGTTTGAAAAGATGAGCCTGTGAAAAGTTGCATACCCAAGTTTTTGCTGTGAAAATATTGTGTGTTCTACCTATATCCAATTTAAACAGTACTATAAGGTAGTGAGCCATAAGGATCCTTAAGGATACAAATCAAAGCTTCATAGTAGTTCAAGGATAAAGCACGAGAAAAAGAAATGGGTAAAAGTGAAGAATTACCTTAAGAGATAAACTCTGAGCAAAAATTCAGTGGAGTTTGCATGGTATATTAAAATTATTGGACTTTAATGTCATTAGAATAATGAGAAGCTACTGTAGGTTGTTGAATATGGGGATGACAAAATTATATCTATGATTTAGGTTAATTTTGTAAAAAACGTGAACTATGAATGTGAGATTTAGAGATGAGAACGCTAATTGAAAGGCTATTGCACTTGTCCATTCAAGGGATAATAAGGCAATAAGAGTAAAATATGAGAGGAAGATACCACAAAGATGGAACTAGCAGCATCAGATTCGACTGGTGATTAATTACAGAGAAAGTGCATTGTCAGGAAACAACTCAGATTTCAAAAACTAAGGGGACATGAGTGGGATTAATGAAGGAGAGGTGTTGACTGGTGGTTAATAGCATAATCTCAAACATTTTTAGTTTTAGGTGGTGGAAGGACACCTAATAAGGCAGGTAAGAGATGAATCAATATGGGAAACATCTGAGAGATGATTGTTGAAGATAGGAGGGAGATAGGATAGCAGAGGATAAGAGTATAGGAAAAGCAACTTGCCTATGTATAGGGAACAAGAAGAGAGAGAAATGTGAGCAGAGATGGTAGAGACATGGGAAATTGGCAAAATGCCAAGATGCCAAGAAATCCAAGTAAACATCCTTCATGATTGTTGAGAAGTCAGTTAGTCTAATAGTCAATGTGACTCACTGGGACACTGTTACTTCTTAGACTTACATGGATAATGTAGGAGCTTGCAGGTGTCTTCAAAGCAATTAGCAATGCTGACAATGACATTGAATTATGCATGTTCCTCCTCCTGGATTTTCCAAGACCAACGCTTTTCATTGTTGTTTTTTCATGTGTGTTCTAATTATAATGTCTAGGCACACTGTTTCATCCTGAAATTTTTATTTTCCAAATGGTTTTCCATTTTAAAGAGACTAAATAAAGGTTTTGACTGAGATGTACTTGTGGGAATTCCTCGATCTTTTTATAGGAAGTTATTTTAGTCAGATGGAGTTGGGAATCAGATTTCCAGTTGGAGAGAATGACAGAGACATGCAAATGCAGAACATAGCTGTACAGCACCCTCATGTTAGTGAAGAAAGAAAATTTTGACTCATCTGAATAGTAACCACTAAACATCTGAATATTTTAAAGGATTGAGAGAGAAGAAGAAAAATAAAACCCTGCATGTCTCTCAAGTTTTTATTTAATTTAGTGAAGTTCAGAGGGCAAAGGCTTTGATGAAGACTGCTTTTTGCTCATCCTGATCCAGGGTTCCTGCTGCTCCTGGACACACAATGGAGCTTTCTGGTTCAGAGTCCCTTGCAGTCAGCTGAGACCAGGAGACTGAGTTGTAGCCAGTAGAATGTCAGCAGAAATAAGGGTGACATCTGCAAACTTGAGTCTGTAAACTATAAATGCTTTCCAGTCATGATCACTCCTGTTTTAATCTCTTTGGTCATTTGGATGGAATGACTACTGGCATCTTAGAAGTTGAGGTTGGAAGGTCCCCTAGCAGCCTGATTCCTCAGAGAATCATGTGGAACCAAGCCCCCATCATGTATCTGGAGCTGCGTAGGCTGGGCTAGAGAGAAAACTGAATTCCCACTGCATTTGAGTCATTATGCATTTTGAAGTTCATTTGTTCAGCAGCTTGTGTTAGTTCTACTTCAGACAGCCTTTATTTCAGCATCATTGGGAAGCTTCCATCCTTGTCCCTCTCCTCCTATCTCTCCTGCTGCCTCTTTCCCTCCTTTCCTTCATTTAACTATTATGCTCTTTCTCTTCCTACAGTCCTCATGTGAAATCAAGAGGTGGGAATACTGTCTCTTGGGATACTGTTCTGACTCCTTATTGTCAGACCAGTCCTTCTAATAATGGGCTCTTGTCATCTTGCCAACTTCCTTGCAATGACCCTGCACGCACCGGGGTGTTGACACAAAGTTCACAATCATCCTAAGTGTCTGGTTCGGGAAGATATCTTCCAACACATCTAGCTTCAAAAATCCTTGTCATCCTTTATTGCTACTTCATTTAGGCAACCCACTGTCAGTCATATACACATTGAATTCTTCCTCTCTACCCAAACGTGTTTGAATACTTTAAAATCTGATATTCTCTTCTGGGCCACCGCTTCCCATTGCACTAGCTTGTGCACTCTGGACATGCATGCTATCTTCATTCACTGTT